>CM062808.1:463890717-464338946 GCA_031772625.1 Pinus tabuliformis | reverse complement strand
TTTATAAAACAAATCAAAGTATTTTTATCATTAATTATGGGTTAGATGTTGATTTCTCACATTGCATAAACAAGGAAACCAACAAAATGGGAAACCTTATGTGGTTTTCACATTTATCTTAGGAAAGTTAGAATATATAATGTGAAAATAAAAGGTGAATTAGCTGTGCTCCACTGTATTATGTAGATACATACATTGTGTTGCCATATTATTGTTAATTAGATTTTCAAAATGAATTTTAAAAGGGAAATGTAAAATATTGGAAGAATATAAATATAAGTACCAACTCCATTTTCGAGTATACACATGCTCCTAAAATGGAAAATAATGGACATCGTTCTATTAATATAACTTTTATATCTAATAATGTACCTTTTATGTTATTTTTAAGGGCATATATAATTACATTTGACGATGAAATAAATAATAAGTGGTTCAATAGAACCATCATATTTGAATATTTAAGAATAAGATTTATTTCTATTACAATAATTTTTATCTAGATAATTAATAAATACCAATAAATTTTATGAAATTCGTTCACCACATCAATACAATTCTATTTATATCTACATATTCTAAGTTGTTAAATTTACATGAAATGATTACAACCTTATTGCGGGGAAACACATTTTTATGAATGATACAAATATTATAATAAAAACTACCAATATTATAGTAACAACTAGAGGAGGTGACTCTACTCCTTGTCAACAACATATTTATTGACATTGAAGGAGGTGTGGAAGAAAATGATTACATTGTGAGCTAATAAAAGAGTTGTTTCTTGTATTCTTCTATATTAGTATTTTTTGAAGTCTCTTCATATCCTTCTAATTGTGATAATTATTTTCAGTATTTGCTGTCCCATTTTGTTGCATAGTAATTGGTCTTGCAGAGTGCACACAACACATCCCTTATGCCATATTCCAACTCTATCACAAAACCCCAGTGCTTTGAGTTTTGGGTATGTTGTTTAAATATTTCTAGACAATTAACATGAGTAGTCAAGGAAAAAAATATTGTTCGTTTTGAGATTCATTCTAAAATAATTGAAGTATTATGGGTTCTATGTTAGATGTTGATTTCTCATATGGCATACGAGATTCGCCATTGATCTTTCCCTTGCTGCAACACTTGTGATAACTACATTGAATCGTCTGCCATTCGATAGTATGGATTTCGGCTTCGGGGAGACACAGTGTGGGCGAATATTTTGTATCATGGTACATTTTTACAAATCACCTCAAATAGCCCACCTTATTTTAAGGTAGAGGGGAAAAAGGGTAAATTTAGCCCTTTAGGAGTTACAACCTTCCATTCGCCCACTTTCAAGAATAAGTTTTATTTAAGTAAATCCTATGGGGCAAATACCATATTTATAAAAGAGGTATGGTAAATTAATAAAAATATAAATAAATGAGAAGTATGGTAAATAAATAAAACATTTTTTATATTTACTCCATAAGTCACCTTATATGCATGCAAGGGTGTAAACAAATAAAAATATAAGTAAAGTGGAGGTATGGTAAATAATCTTTTTTATACTTACTCAAAAGGTATGGTAAATAAATAAAAATATAAATAAACTAGACCTATGGTAAATAAATAAAACCTCTTTTTATATTTAGTCCATAACCCTTGTGCTATTTATGAAGGCTCAAGAAAGAGGTTTTATTTAAGTGAATCCTATGGGCCAAATACCATATCTGTAAAAGAGATATGGTAAATTAATAAAAAATAAATAAACGAGAGGTATGGTAAACAAATAAAACATTTTTTTATATTTACTCCATAAGTCACCTTATATTTACCAACACTCAAAAATGCGTTATATTTAGGTGAAACCTATGGGAAAAATACTATGGGACAAATACCATGGACTAGATTGTTATTAATACCATGCAAAAAAACATTATTAACCCTAATATTACTATTAATAAAAATAAAAATGGCACATGGTATTGACCCATTGTATTCACCTGGAATGTAGCCTATTTAAATGGGGGAATTAAACCAGCATAGATCCATCTTTACTCTGGATCTACTAACCCCCGAGAGGTATCAAATATCGTGATATGCAAACTAGCATAGAATTTAAATGGGGAATTATCGTGATATGCAAACTAGCATAGAATTTAAATGGGGGAATTAAACCAGCATAGATCCATGATCTACTAACCCCCGAGAGGTATCAAATATCGTGATATGCAAACTAGCAGAGAGTGAAAAAATATTTGATCCCTCTCGGGGCTTGGTGGATCAAGAGTAAAAATGGATGTTGTAATTTAATGTATGTTAAACATTTTAGCTTGGTTAAATAAAAAATAAAATAAAAATCAACTATTAATTTTATTAATTTTTATAAATTACTAATAGTAATTTTTAAGTTCTAGGTTTATGATAACCCATGATAATACCAAGATCTTACAAAATTTTATAGTTGAGTAAAATATTCGCCATGACCGGTGAGAGATTCACCAAAAAATTATATATACATATTATATTATTGATAAAAAATCGCTTTCCATTTTTCCTATACACCATGGAGATTCTCCCATTTATTATACTTATAAATTTAGGGGGGGTTCTTAAAATTTTCCTTGGTATTTGTTGCAAACATAATCCTCTTGCTTATGTGAATTTGACTTATTCACTTGAGAGGAAGGAGGAAAGCCTCAAGTGAACACTAATAGTCATGAATTGTTTCTTGCTTATGTGAATTTGGCTTTTTCACTTGAGAGGAAGGAGGAAAGCCTCAAGTGAACACTAATAGTCATGAATTGTTTCGTCCATACATTACCCATTAAACAATCATCAAGAGTGTCTCCTTCTTGCTTTCCACCAACATATGTAAATATGTAGTTCTTAAAACCATGCATTTATCCTTGTCCTTTGATTTTTCATACCCTCTCCTTTCTCGGGAATGGTTTTTGAGATATTTTGACCCTCTCTATGTTATTTTCCATATGACCAAATTGTCTCTGTGTGTTATAGACATTTTTGTGCCTTACAACTCCAAGCATGAAATGTCCATAAACCAAGGGCTCCTAAGTCCCTAAAAGTGTTGTTCTAACCCCTAAAGGAACAAGGTCAACAGATTACAGCTTCCCCAGAAGTTCTCCACCAGAAACTGCTCAGAATAAGTCAAAACAGGATCATTTCAGCTACTCCATTGGCTAGGTGTGTTGCATTGCACCTAAATACACTGTGAGGGTGCATTTCATTTCAAAATTCCCTTCTGTGGGGTGCGATGGGTGAGAAATGACAAATGGCAGTGTCATTCCGCGAGGTGGAGAGACAATGGAAGCTTCCAGAATCTTCTCCTGTGACACTTGCCTCACTGAATTTGACCAAGGATGAGTAAGAGGCCTTCAGTCTCCAAGTGGAAGCAAGAACTGACAGAGAGAAGACACTAATCAAATCACAAGCTGACTCATCCTCCTTACACATATCTATATATGGATCCCTCATCCCAGAGATCGGGAGGCTGGAATTTTGCATATTGTAAGGAATTGTTGTTGGTTTTTTGAGACAAACATCAGAGTATTGGGTGATCTATGCTTTGTTTGAGGTGAAGAGGGGTTTCTTTGCTGGGAGGTTGATGCTGGGTCAGGAACCACCGGTTGTAACTCTTCTTGGATCTTTTCTTGTTTATCAATAAAAACTATTTGAGTTTTTCCTCCATGCTTTTGTATCATTGATGCTTTTACATTTGTATGGTTAACTTAAATCTGATCCTAAGTTGTTTATGAATATAGATCCATGTCTTTGTATAGTTTTCTTCTTCTGTGATCTTACAGGTACTTTGTGAAGCTGGGCAAGTAAGGGAGCAGGTAGCTGGAGACTATCAAAGAAGAGAGGGATTGGATCAAAGGATTAGCGCAAGACACAGGTTGGTTCTTTCTATTCCTCTCTATCTATAGTTCATAAAGGAAATACAAAAGTAGTTTTTCTCTGTTTGTTTCTAAGGCAACTGTCACACCTTAGTGGGATAGAGCAGTTCTAAATAGACACTTTTCCCTGTAACAAAATGGCGACTCCGCTGGGGATCGAACCCAGAATCTCTGGTTTCGTAGACCAGTGTGAAATCTCGTCTCTCAAACTCGCAATTGATCTCCTCCCCGGAACTTCAGAAGAAGAGGCTCGTTTCTTGGAATTAATCCAATTGGATGAAACCCGTCGTGACGCCGCTTTGGCTAACGAAGCCCATAAGAAACGAGTCAAGGCGCAGTTCGACAAAAATGTCAAACCCTGTGTCTTCTCAGAAGGTGACTTGGTCTTGCTTTACGACCAAGAATCCGATAAATTGGGAGCAGGTAAATTTAAGTATTTATGGATGGGCCCCTATATTGTTAAATGAGTGTTAGCAAAAGGAGCCTACGAGTTAATGGATTATGACGGAATTCCACTGGCGCAACCTCGTAATGGGTTGTACCTCAAGAGTTACTATGCGTAATGGTAACCAGTATGCTTTTGTTATGTTTTTGTTTTCGCTAAAGTGTTTATTTTGGTCAAGTAATCTACTTTTTACATTTATTGCAGATGTCAAACCTATTGGAGTCATGTGTTGGATATGCCGACCGAGCGAGTTGTAGTTCGCAGAACCTGTCCTCCGCAGCCTGGGCCATTTTTTATCCAAGCGGCAAGTTAGTAAGTTTCAGAGGTGTATGTATTGGTAGATCAACGAATAACATCGCTGAGTATAGCGCGTTGATAGAGCTTCTCTCTGATGCCATCACTCATGGTATACGCTGACTAATTGTCAGGCTAGATTCACAACTCGTAATACTACAACTCAATGGTATATATTCCGTCCGAAACCCGACTATTTATCGCATGTTCCTAAGGGTTAAGATTTTGGAAAGACAATTTGATCTTATTCAATATCAACATATTTCCAAAAACTTAAACACATTAACTGACTCATTAGCAAACTATGTGTTAGATAGACATTTGCAACATTTATAAAAAGAAACACATCATCAATGTTTTTCATGTGGATCATGTAGCTCAACCAAAATAAAACTCCGAAAATCAAAAATATATATAACTGTTTATGGTTTACACATAATGTTCTGTAACCGAGACAAAATCGGCCAAATGACCCAAAAACTCAAAATGCTAGGGGGCACCCTAGTCTAATGATGCTCGTGATAGCAAGTCATAGCCTGTGCGATCATGCGTAAGAGACGAGTCCATCGTCTGGGCACACCAGTAGTATGCCGCTGTAACCGCAAAGGTAGCTCGTCGGTCCTCACATCTGGAATACTGAGAGTGAGGCCCTCAACCTGCTCCTGCAAGGCTGTGAGAGTCTCGGCCACATCGAGGTCACGAAGAATAGCCCTTCCGACGGCCTCTCCTGCTGGGGCAGCAGCTGGTACTCTCAGGCGAACTACTGGGCGAACGGGACCAACATCTGCATGTACACATGAGTTTGATTAAAGTCTTGATAGAATAAAGCACAAGGACATTATAAACAAAAAACGATAAACAGGAATATGGTCAAAGATTTTACCAATAGCGCCCCACTGCTCGCCATCCGGCAGTACTAAATCTGGATCACCCCGGAAGTCCATACCAGCGTATGGATACTCAGAATAAACCATCTCCTGACGATCAAACCACCTGAAGAAGGTATCAGAAAATGAAATCTGAGACTGGCCAGCATGCCTAGACATATGGTCAACCCATCTCTGCATACGTGGTTCGGTAGGAGAAGGTAAATCGAGTGCAATGTACTGCGGCTGCATCAGTGGTATCTTCTCCAAGGCAAAGGCGGTCAAAATAGAACCATACCCAAAGTTCTTCAACCTTCCGCTCTTTATCTTGGTCAATTGTTCTTTCATCACGAGAAGTACTGCGTCACACCAGTTGAACACCTTCGGTTGGAGGCATTCCAAGGCATGCTGCATGTAAGATCGGTTGGCTACATGAAGAGCCGCACCACCGGCCATCCTACCAAAAGTAAACAGAATGGTCCTGAGGGACCTGTCAGTGACATCACAGATGATGATCTTTTCGTCTTTACTCGGCTGAGATCCTTCTCTGCAGTACCAGCGAACATAATCTCTCACAGAATCGCCTCCTCGGGCCGAACCTGATAAAGAGATGGGGGCACCCCGCCTCGACAAACCGGTCAAGAAATAGATGTCTACCACAGTCAAGGGGATAGATTTGCCCCTGACCTGGAAAACCTGGTTGGTAGGATCCCAAGCATCGAGCAAATACTGCAGTAAGTTGATCTGTTGTCTCATGCTAGAAATGCGAAAAAACTTCAACAAGCCACAGTTCCGCAGTGCGTTTACTGTAACTGGATCATGTAGGGCAAGCATGTCCTCTTCTTCATGCTCACGTTCTCGCCATGTAATGGTCATCTTGCTCCAAAGATCTCTGAGAAACAAACAAGAGAAGAGTTAGATCCTGATTTTGGCAAGAAACAGGCAAAATTTCCATCAAAAATTGTGCACAGAATTCCTTCTCTGCGCCCATCGCACCTGCAGCAGTACTCTGGGTGCGTTGCATGTCAGATGGCCTTCACAATGGCCAGCATTCAACGCACCTTTCGATACACAGAGGGTGCGCTGATGGCAGAACGAGTTCTTCAAACCCCAGGGACTCAGAAAAGCTAGGAATCAAGCTCAAAATGCAAAATGGAAACCATGAAATGAAAGAGCTCAGGTTTAGTTCCTACCTGGTCCAGACGGCACCGAGAATCGTCCACAGAATCTCCCGAAATCAGCTGATGAAAATCGAGGGGGAAAAGCACCTCCAAAGCTCCAACAAACCAAGTTCAAATGAAATGGTAAAATGAGAGGTAAAAAACACTTTTTCATTACTTTTACGTAGTTCAAAGTAAAATATTAGTGTTCTAACTCGTTTTCAAGCAAATATTGTTCATTTCTGACTAGTTTGATGAAGCAGTTGAAAATACAGTACGATCTTTGAAAGGACAAAGCTATTTATGGTAAAATACAAGACCATCTAATCGAGCAGTTTTAGCACATAGTTCAAGCTCGTTAAAAAATAAACATAAGACATGAGCAAATGTTTCCACCCACGTTTAAGCTCGTTAAAAAATGAACTATTCCCCGGTAAATAACCACCGTGAATGAAGTACTTCAGCCATTAAAGCCTTGGTCGTGTTTGCACCATCACCTCCAATTTTTCATTGGCCGATCATTCACCTCCATTTGATTGTTTACCCATTTTGAGGAACAACTGCGAAGAGTGATTTCACTAGCCATCCTTGTGACACTGCCGTGATTGAAAATTCCAAACCTTACCTGGAATCAGCTGCTACCCGTTTTATCACTCGTTCCTCAAAAGACGAGTCTTCTTTAAGCTCTTTTCAACTGACTCGTAAAATATGAAAAGATTGCCGAGTCCTTGGCCTTCCAGCTCGTTAAAGGGATAGGAAGTGCTATCCCTCCTCTAGATTTTAATCTTTTTGGACCTGAGGGATTATTACACAAAAAGATCGAGCGCTTGCTTTGTTTGGCTCGTTAAAACTATCGAAAATTCATCCCTTCTGTATTGTTTTATACTTTTTCGGACTTAAGGGATTAGATGACGAAAAAGGAATTTTGGAGTTACCTTTATGTGCCTTTTCAGACTCTCTAAAATTGAAAAGGACCGAGTTATCTTTGTCGTTAAACTCGTTAAAAAGATTAATAGCGACAAACTTGTCTTTAGACGAGAACGAGTTTCACTATCGCTAGGCTCGTTAAAACATAGCGATGGGTTTGCCCGAAGGGCAAATTATAGAACAAGCATATGTTATCCTCCTCAAGCTTGACAAAAATAAAGAGGTACTGGTCAGCAATGACCGGGGAAAAATTGGGAAGAAAACTCAAAGAATCTTTATTGGTAGCAAGTCGCTCTTGAACATGACACTTCCACTCCGTGTCCAAGTCGGGTTGGGTTGTTTCATTCACCGGTCACATCGCCATGGTCATGCCATACCATCCACATTTGGGGTTAATGCTACCAATCCATCACATCAGCGTCGCCGACATGTTCAAGAGAAGTCATCCAGAGAAGCCACTTGTGTCTCACCCACTACCATACATTATACTCCATTCTTTCATGACCGCCACCCTGAACCGTATATCATCAGATCGTTTTCACCTCCATCAAAATCATTTGCTCCGTTCCGTGTCATTGATGTGGGATTCATTAAGGCCCTCCTGTGACGGATCACTTCTTGTCGACATCAGCTCATTATCCAAGAAGTTGATCTAGGAACACCCCATTCAGTACGTTGAAGCTTGCATGCCTTAATGGCAAGTTTCTCACTTCCGGCGACAGGTTTACATCAATGGCCTTCGACCGAAAGAATTTGTGTCATGTTCGACGCCAAGTCCTTTATTCACACCACGTGGATTGTACTACAGTACCTTGAGGATCATTATCATTATCGGTGATTCCTCTCGTGCTTGTTAACAGTTTACATCATTAACTGGTAATCAAGCGATGTCTTTCCATGTTCGACTTCGAAACATTTCTCACATGGATCGACTTGTACTTCGAGTAAAGATCAGACGAGATTGAAGACCCCCGATCTAGTTTCATCCATATGGGTTGCGATATATATTCAGGGAAATAAAGACATCAAATGTACAACATTCCAGCATAGATAATCATCCTACCAAAAGGATGATGGCTCTATCAGAATCATCCGTCTACGCTCAGACGATTGTCTGTCCTATGTACATAAAAATGAATTTATAAAGCTGAGCATGGGAATGCTCGCCTCAGCTAGATCATGAAAACAGTATGAAGATAATGTATTGTACTGTATCTTATTACAGGTCTCCTCCCAGCATTGAAAGAACTTCGGATCCTCATAATAAAGCATTTCACCCGACACCAAAAGGTTAACAGCCTCATACTTTAGGGGGCAACTGTTATAGACATTTTTGTGCCTTACAACTCCAAGCATGAAATGTCCATAAACCAAGGGTTCCTAAGTCCCTAAAAGTGTTGTTCTAACCCCTAAAGGAACAAGGTCAACAGATTACACTTCTCCCAGAAGTTCTCCACCAGAAACTGCTCAGAATAAGTCAAAACAGGATCATTTCAGCTGCTCCACTGGCTAGGTGCGTTGCATTGCACCTAAATACACTGTGAGGGTGTGTTGCATTTCAAAAGTCCCTTCTGTGGGGTGCGATGGGCGAGAAATGACAAATGGCAGTGTCATTCCGCGAGGTGGAGAGGCAATGGAAGCTTCCAGAATCTTCTCCTGTGACACTTGCCTCACTGAATTCGACCAAGGATGAGTAAGAGGCCTTTAGTCTCCAAGTGGAAGCAAGAACTGACAGAGAGAAGACACTAATCAAATCACAAGCTGACTCATCCTCCTTACACATATCTATATATGGATCCCTCATCCCAGAGATCGGGAGGCTGGAATTTTGCATATTGTAAGGAATTGTTGTTGGTTTTTTGAGACAAACATCAGAGTATTGGGTGATCTATGCTTTGTTTGAGGTGAAGAGGGGTTTCTTTGCTGGGAGGTTGATGCTGGGTCAGGAACCACCGATTGTAACTCTTCCTGGATCTTTTCTTGTTTATCAATAAAAACTATTTGAGTTTTTCCTCCATGCTTTTGTATCATTGATGCTTGTTACATTTGTATGGTTAACTTAAATATGATCCTAAGTTGTTTATGAATATAGATCCATGTCTTTGTACAGTGTTCTTCTTCTGTGATCTTACAGGTACTTTGTGAAGCCGGGCAAGTAAGGGAGCAGGTAGCTGGAGACTATCAAAGAAGAGAGGGATTGGATCAAAGGATTAGCGCAAGACATAGGTTGGTTCTTTCTATTCCTCTCTATCTATAGTTCATAAAGGAAATACAAAAGTAGTTTTTCTCTGTTTGTTTCTAAGGCAACTGTCACACCTTAGTGGGATAGAGCAGTTCTAAATAGACACTTTTCCCTGTAACACTATGGAGGAGAGATCCAAGTCCTCAAGATTTTCACAAATATCACCTTTACAATGGGCATCATCAATCGTGGATTTATCTTTGTCCTTTGATTTACCATTGACCTCTTATTTCTTAAGATTTTTTTTTGAGAATTTAAGAGCACCACCCATATTTCCATGCTCTCTATGTTGTATTTGATGTGCTCAAGAAGTATTTATTGGAAACATATTCTTCTTGGCTTACGTGAATTTGGCTTATTCACTTGGGAGGAAGGTGAAAAGCCTCAAGTGAACCCTAATAGTCATGAACTGTTTTGTCCATAATTCTTAGAACCTCCTTCCATAATTCTTTTGCAAAGTAGCAATGCATAAATATATGATTTATTGATTTTTCCCTATAGTGTAGAGGGTTTATTAGCACTTACATTGTCCTTGTTTATTTTCAATACATGTCTATATTTTCCTTGTTTTAGCAACTTGTTTTACTATTCATTTTCTAAATAAAGTGACATCATATTTGAATAATAAATGAGTTAGATTTTATTGAGCTTCCTCGGTTCAGAGGTTAAATTAAATATTTCATTATGCTTAACACTTTAGCTACCAATGGGAAAATGAATGGAGATATTAGGCATTCACGTTCGAGCCTTAGGAAACTTGTAGCAAAGAAGAACCTTGAAGCTGACCTATCTATCAACACTACCAAAGTGGTTGAGGATAGACAACCCATAAATTAATTGTGTAATTGGACACTCGTTGCTAGCAACAATTTCATCACCACTAGTGGTACACTAATAGCCTTTATAATTTTTAGTCCTTTTTGGGAAATTCCCATTACATCATTGGTTTTTTGTGCAATAAGCAAAATTTCTCTTACGAAATGAACGATTAAAGAGACCTTTTATTATGTTGGCTGACATATTTGTAATGATTTTGTAAATAGAGTTACATAAGCCTAAAATAGGCCTAACATCACTAAGTATTTAGGATTAGTTTTATTTCATATTAGATCAATGAAATTGGTATCGAGATCCCCCAATAAATTTTAATCCCGTCGTTGATTCTTCAATAGCTCTTATTAGATATTCTTCAAGGAAGTTATAGACCTTTGAGTAGAACTCATTGGTCTATCCATTTAGACATTCACTCTTTTCTTTGTGAAAGCCATGTAAGACTAATTTTAACTCCTTAGTTTCCTCATTATGTTCATGATTAGTCAATCATGTAAAGAGATAGAATACCTTTAGAGTCTCTACTATGCTTGTTCTCAAAGGGTTCTTGAAATTGAGACTTAAAACGATTCATGATTGTTTGAATGTACTAACCCTTGTGCCTTTAGTTGTCATTATATTTAATATCGTTTTTACATTATTCCTGTGTTTAACATAGTGTTGGATGCTTCAATCTCCAACCTATTTCTTCTTATTCCAAAAAGCATAATTTTCACATCCTTGGTCTTTTAAAATTGAACTTTACCTCTTATGTGAGAACTTATGTTTTATTCTTGTCTTTTTTTAGCAAGAAAAAAATTATTCATCTTTTATAAAGAAAAGGTAGATGCAATAATCATGTTTCTATGTCCACTATCCATCCACTTGAAAACAAATTCTAGGAGTGGGCAACGCAACCACACTCCTCAATGCTACATTCATTTACTCACAAAATATATGGAGATGACATGAAATAAAGACAATTATAACATGTATGTAGAGTTGTGTTACCAAAAGTACCAGACATGCTTGAGTTGAAAATACAATAATATTATCAAAATAGATATCAGAAAAGGGAGAATATATCATTAGCCAATATGTAATGTCACCATAATATCCATTGTGCTAGAACAATGTGTCAACTCTTAAGACACAAAAACATCCATTGCCATGGAGGGAACCATCATCAAAGGCTTTGTAACATATAACACTTGGGAAGGCAGAGCATCTACTTTTGGATAAATGATCAACCACTGAATTCAGTTGGACTATCATATCATTTTAGTTGGTCAGGAGGTAATGGTACCAATAATAGAGTATAGTTGTTAGGCATTTTGGGGCGTCTTGAAATGTGCCTCCTTGCTGACCATTAAGGAGTTGGAGCTGCAGGGGTCTTCAAATTTTGGACCTCCCTCACTATTCCACTAGATGCAACAAATCCACTCTCTGATGGCCACGTTTAAGCACATTTCATTCACCCAAATATACAAAGAACATTATGTTTTATTCTTATCGGACACATATTTTACTATGTTCCTTTGACATTGCCAATTCCTTTTTTGCGCTTTGATATTTTTCCTATGCTCATGATGTCAACATCTTTTGATTTGTTTTGAATTTTTTTGCATGCTTGAACAATAACATACTCTACATATGTTCCAAAATTTGTCTCTTCCATTTCTCCATTTTTCTACTTCGTTTAGTTTGAAAGTGTTATAATATTTCCCTCCTTCACTTGATTTCTACCAACTTATAAAATCCCCAAGTTGATAGTAAGGAATAATTTCGAATTGGTCCACCAACCTTCTGACCATGTCAAATCTTTTGCTCAAAATACTATCAGATATGTTGGAAATACTGAGAGGGGGGGCGAAACAGTATTTCTTTTCAATTGTTACTTTTACCAGTTATATCACTTATATTTAGAACACAAAATGAACAATAACAATAAATGCTTTTAGTAATATAATTTTTACAATGAATCAAGTACAATTTATATAGGGCACCAACCTTAGATGAAGACACCGATCTTCAATCTTCCAGGCTCCAACTTGTTGCCAAGCACCAACTTGGACATTCTAAGGCATCGACCTTGTCAATTCTGAGGCACCGACCCCAAGGACTCCAATCCTATATCTGCTTCAAGCATTGACCTTATGAATTCTGAGGCAGACCCCAAGGACTCCAATCCTATATCTGCTTCAGGCACCAACCTGGTTTCTTTAGGACTCCGATCCTCTAGGGCTCCAACCCTATTCTCTAAGGCACTGACCTTGTTGTTCGAGGCTTCAACCTCTGGGCACCAACCCTCTGGGCTCCATCCCACTCTCGTACCTCGTCTAGATGTGTTTGATAGTATCTCACAGCTCCCAAAATCTTCTTCACTGAGCCCTGTCAATCTTTAGCTTCATTGTAGTCTTCACGTCACATCATCTTCTCTTAGAAGGTGTCACCATTGCTCTTCATCATACCCAAACAATTTCTCCAAGGTCACCTCATGATGGCTAGTGCATCATGGTCTCCAAGGGTCTCCAAGTATTTAAGAATGCTCAAAATTCCAAGAGATTGACTCCAAGGATATCTTCGATAGTTCTTCCAAAACACCCTTTATTGATGCTCCAAGTTGCTTCCAAATTAACTCCAATAATTATTTCAATACTGTCTCCAATATTGTTCCAAATGCAGACAAAGATGCCTGCTCTATATCATCTCAATAAGTTTTCAACAAATCTGCTCCAACACAGTCTTCAAGTCAACACAAAAATTCTTTAATGATTTCTTCACAAGATGCCTTTAAAACGGGTCCATAATATGAATTCAACATTGTTGTAAGATGTCTTCAACAAATGTCTTTAGATTGATACAACAAATTTCTTTACTCTGCTTTGAAGATGTCAATGAATTGATCCAAAAGATGTCAATAGGCTGCTCTAAAATTATTGTAGGACTATTTCAGAATATGCCACTATAATGCTCCAAAATGTCTTCTTCAACAGTGCTACAAACGGATCAACAACTCCTCTAGATCTACTTCAATACTTTTATTTTTTCTCCAACGCCGTCCTCAAATGATGACAAAAACATCCAAAAGGCTCCTTCAGATCTATCACCAGGTTGCTTCAAACAATGCTTAAAAGTTGCTAGAAGTCTTTTTACTGATACTTCACACAAGTTTGAATTTGTCAATGTTTCAAGGTTTACATGTCACAGATCCTCTGCGATAGGTCCAAGCATTTAGATGGCACAAGTTGAAATTTTAGGAACAGTTAAAAAAATTTAGGCACAGGTTCGAAATTCTAGGAACAGGTCTAAACCACAGGTCTGAGCTGAGATGAGTGCTTTCTGTATCCTAGTTTGGTTCCTTCCACAAATTTGCAAGTTTTTCCTTCTTTACTTGATTCAAAAGACAAATAAAACTCTCTTCAAAATGTGCATCTATCTTCTTCCTCGGTAAAAAAATGTTCTCTGAAATTTTCGCTGAATTGATGACAAAATAATGAGCTCTAAAACCTTATAAATAGTTGTTTTTCGTACAACAAAATGAAAGGACATGTCCTTGTTTGGAGGTCAACTTGTGTACACTGCTCAGGTTGCCTCCATGTCTAGATTTAATAATTTAGCTTCAAAGATTCATAACTTTCAAACTGCTTGGAGTTTTGGACTATGTAATAGCTCATTGGAAAGGAAAAATTATGGTCTTCAAGATGGTGAAGGTCTCATGATGAGATTCTGTCTCTAAGGAGGTGAAAAGTAACTTTTAATGTGACTGGTTGTTATTTAGTGCAGAAACATAGGACAACAACATTTTTTCATGGATGGGCTTTTCATGGATGAACATACTTTTGTTTGGTTTCTTCATCAAGGCTCTTGTTTCATCAAGTACATGAATGGCACTTGGCACTTTTTCATTAGTGACTTGACATCTTCATCAATGACATTGTAGCATCTCAAGAATATTTGCCATACAGTTACTGCTATATCATTGATCAACTATTGACATCAATGACAACCTAGATTAACAAGATATTATTTGTCTTAAGCCTTCATTATAAGTTGCATCGTTTTGACACCCATACTAAAAATGACACCTACTCTTTGTCGAATCTTGACTAGAGCATTGCATTTGTGGTACAAACAATATATTGCTATGATGCGAGTGTGGAGAAGGGCCATGATGGTTCCCAATTGAACTAGAAGGAAGCACGCCTAGGATAAATTATTATGAAATTGTATTATGATGCATAATAAATATAAGAAAGGGTCAACCTAATAGGATAATTATAAGAAACGATTGTCAGATTGAGAACTATTTATAAGATTCAATAACTATTTCACACTAAGAATAAAACATAATAATTTCCATGGAGAAATTAGTGGGTGAGTTGACTATTTGATTGAAGCGCCACTTGTCCATCATCAATGTGTGCTTGCATTTGCTTATTAAACATGTGCATCTTGGTGAAGTATTTGATTACATTAATATCTTAGAAGATATATACATTTAATAGGAAAGCGTTTTATGATGGCAAAATTAAATAATTGATTTACAACCCTTGTGTTGGGTTTTGTTCAAGACCCAAACTTCCTTCTTAGATTCGAAAACATGTAGTAATGGAGGGCTTTGGGGGTTTTTCACATTGATTGCACTCCCTCTTATCAACTACATTTGAAGTCGAATCATGACTTGAAATAGATTTTACAAGTTAAGAGTCACCTTTTTTTTGGAGATCTAGGTTATGCAGGTGAAGTTTCTTCAGGGTTTTTGAAAGAAGTCTTTCTTCAAAACTTTTCATTATATCATTGACTCTTTAATAACCCCTCAATAGATTTTCATTGTATGATTGACTCTTTAATAACCCTTAGTATATATTTTTCTAGAAGGCTATAGAACCTTGAGTATAATTCATTGGTCCCTCCATCAAGACATTTACTCTTTTCTTTCTCAAAACCATGCAAGACAACTTTTAAGTCTTCCTTAGTTACCTCATATTTAGGGCCCTCATTTATGTTCCTCATTATGCACTCATGGAAAGAGAGAATACCTTTAGACTCTTTGTTATGCTCGCTGTCATAGGTTCTTGAAATCGAGACTTAAAACAATTTATTCATGCCTCTAAGATTGTTTGAATGTACTAACCCTTGAGCCTTGAGTTGTCCTTATATTTAATATCATTTTTACATTCTTCCTATGCTTAGAATAGTTTTGGAATATTTTTTCAAAATTTCAACGATCTCCATGAGCAACACAATAGCCCGAATCTTCAATCTCCACCCTGGTTCTTCTTTTCCAAAAAGCATACTTTTCACATCCTTGGTCTTTTCAAATTTAACTTTACCTCTTATGTTAGAACATATGTTTTATTCTTATCATATACATATTTTAATTTCTTCCTTCAACTTTTCCAATGCTTCTTGCACTTTGGGTTATGTATAATTTAAAATTTCAGTTTCTCTGTCATGCAGGTGAGGGTTAATCTAGTCTATCTTTGTTGAATTAAGAGTAGATATTCCGCTTGAAGAAATTGGGAATTTTATTATAGAATTACTAGTGCCAACAATATCCTCAGGATACCTTGCCTTGTTGCTCATGTTTCCATTAATCCTTATTCTAGTAAAACTGATCTACTCAATTCATGCATTAGATTTCTTGATTTCATTTATGGAGTACTTAGTTCAACTCTTAAACATATTTTTGGGCCAACAATGTCTATCGTAAATGTTTTATCAGTTCTACATAACTTTATCATTCTTTGAATTTGTTTGAGATCTACTACATTGTGGGAAAATTATGAATGTATAAGATAAATATTTTTTCTAGGTTTGGGTTTTTTAATCACCTAATTTTTAAGCTTCTCTCATTTCAGCGAGGACTTCTACGTTCCATTTCTAATCATCCATGGTTTTCATGTCCTGATTTATAATAATTAGCAGGTAACGATATTCGAATGTGCAAGGTTTTTCTTAGGCCTAAACGTGAACCACTATATTTTCAAGGGTTTGGCCACAATGGAATATTTGAATTTGTGGTCTGAAACAATACAAGGGTTGCAAGTATAAATTCCCCCCTTACATGGATTCCACTCCCCTCTAGGAATTGAGTATCCCCACATGGAATTTTCTAGATCAGACAATGGGTCAGACCTCATGGAAACCTCCCATATTGAGGGTCTACCCTAAAATTGCCTATGAATAGGCCCAAAAAGACTAGATTGACTGAAAAAACAAGTAATGGGGGATAATGTCATGGCCAAATGTAGCACTTTCGAAGTGCTCATGGCACATGTATGGACATGTCGCAACAAGGCTTTGAAGATGGCACCCAACCAGGAAACAAAGCTTCTCTTTGCAGTGGATGGGTGGAATAGATTCGAGTCATCACTACTTTGGAAACAAGAATGTGTTTTCATATTTCTTGTGCAGTGCAATATTTATGGTGACAAGCCTCTATCGTTTGTGGTAGGGCTAGTCCAAAAGGCCATAGAAATGATGATCGAAAAACATACGAGATTCACCATCGATTACTTCAAAATGAATCATGTAAGGCCTTCTCTTGTTGCAACACTTGTGATAACTACATTGAATCACCAGTCATTCGATACTATGGGTTTCGGGTTCAGGGAGACACAATGTAGGCAACGTCAACAACTATTCTTGAAAGGGAATTTGTGTTGCGGTGTCTTGGCAAGGCACAAAATTCTATACTTTTATATATCCTCATATCAAGAACATATATTTAAATATTTTTAGTTTCAAAATTGTTTGGTTGTGACTACGTTTCATGCAACACTTGTAATAAACAAATCAAAATATTTGATCATTGATTGCTTTATGGGTCCTATGTTATATGTTTATTTATTTCATCACATAAGGATGGAAAAATCTACAAAAAGAGAGACAATATGTGCTTTGCATTAACATCTCAATAAAAAAGGAGCACGTCAATATAATGTGACCTTTTTTATGATTAATTTTAATACATATATAAAAGGCTTGCGTTATTATCTCATTTTTAATAACTAAAATAATTTTTAAACCATCTTTTAAGAAATATTAGAGAAAAATTGAAATAACCTAAATATGTTTGTAAACATAATTTCTCTACATTTATATTACTCGTAAAATATAAAATAAAGAGAATATCTATATAAAATATACCTTATATAAAATAAAGTACCCATTTCTCTCACACACATACAAATACACATATTTATATATAATTCCAACAAAGTAGTCCACAATTATAAATGTGAGTTTTAAATATGCATGTGAAAACCATCTAACCCTTTAGGAGGCCTCAATATTTGAAAAAAAAATTGAAAAAGATAATATACATTTTATTACAAGTTCATTAAGTATTACATAATGTAAATAAATCAATTATAAAATTTATAATAAAATATATGAAATACATAGCTACACATTTTGTTTTAGCAATGAATTGCATTTCAAATTTATTCATATTACATTATTTTTATTTATTATTAGCCACTATATAATGCACATTATATTCACTTATTAGTAAATTATATAGAATTCCTTCGTTAAATGGATTAGATTTGATTTTTTTTAATTACATTGTTAAATTTTAGTTTTAATGAGTAACATCTCATATTCTAGAAAAATACTTATTCCAATGATGACTAAACTTTTTGTATAAGGAAACATATGAATTCTTTGATGAAAATATCTAAAACATTGATATGCCAAAAATAAATATCATTCGTTGATTCATTCCTTAATTTGGCTTAAATTATTTATTAAATTATCGTTTGATTTAACTTTCCTCCGCAAATGCGCCACAATCTTCTTGAGTGTCTCATCTTCCATTTTTGCTACTACTCATCACCGTCGTATTCCATGTCCATGTCCTCGGATATCTGTCACTATAGTTGAGCAACTCTAATGCTTAAATGGTTGATTAATTTATCACTTGGTTCAACTTTCCTACAGAGATCTCGCAACACCTTCTCGAGTGTCTCATTCTCTATTTGTTTACTGCTTCTCCCTTATTTGAATCATTCTATATCTATAAAGATTATTGATGACTATTCATGTCATTCTGTAATGGTTTTTTAGAGCACAAGCCTCAACCCTAAGAAAATGTGAAGAACGGGTCCAAAACGCATCTTGTGCCCCTTATTCCAATGCATGTGACAAAACCCCATCCTTTGAGTTTGGGAACGCTGGTCTAAAATTTGCGGGTAAATAACATTACTAACCAAAAAGAGTTCATTAGTAATTTCGAGATTCCTCCAGAACAAATGGAAGTATTTAACCATTGACTACTTTATGGGTTTCTTTATTAGATGTTGAATTCTCACATTCCATAAAGATGGAAAAATCAACAAAATCGAAAGCCTTAAGTTCTTTTTACAATTATCTTAGCAAAGCGTGAATGTATGATGCATGATCAGTAACCTAAGGTAGTTATTCTTAACTAGACTCCAACGGGGTCAAAAAATCTCCAAAAGGAAATGCATTTCCCCAAATATACTTTTGTACAAATTATGTAATTTGATGTGAATGAAAGTGTCCAAATTCTAGAAGACTATGGGATGTTAGGTTGGTTTTACTGATTTGTTGTTTTAGCTAAGTCTGCCTTTGTAAAGACCATAAGTGTCAGTTGAGTTGTTAGGTAGTTTATGAACATATGTCCAAAGAAATATCTTCATTAATTTAGATATCCTCCATCCATATGTTTATCTATATATAGCTAGAAAGAGTAGAGAAGAAGAGGTAAGAGGGGGGAGCTCGAGAGAGACAGCAAAGGAGTGTTGAAGCCAAAGGGCCTCGATAATGCCCATGTAATCCTTATGTAAATACTTATGGTTGGAGTGATTATAGGTTTTCTTCTTATTTGAATCCCGATGTGCATATTTATCTTTTGATTGTAGTCGTGAAGATGTGGTTTTTGTGAGAATGCATTGTGTAAATTCACGTGTGCATGTGGGTTCACTCTGCACTTTATACATGTTTTATATATTTGACCCGTGTAGTTGTAAGCTTTATCACTTAAATCGAGCGATGTGGAAAAAAACACCCTCTCGACTACATACTCACTTATGGGTTTAATTTCCTTGGGATTGATTTTATTTAAGATCACTTAGAGTTCAGTCACACCTAGATCCTTGAGAGTAGATCCTGAAATGTGTGCATGAACAATTGTGATTTCCAGTAAAAGTGATCACAGGGATACATGTTTTGATAATGTTGAAATATCTTATTGGGAATCAATTGGAGGTTAGGGTTATAGGTAAAATCTCTGGTCACAATGATTAAGTGCAAACTAGATGAGTAGTGTAAGGAGGAGGTATCCAACAATTGTGCAAGACCAAACTCGAGTCAAAGACATAGTTTGGTAGGGGTAATAATTTTCCTTGGATTGGAGTACTGGAGATCCCCTTTGACAAGAGAAATTTTGGCCATTGATAGAATTAGGAGCGTGGAAAAAATTTAGGGGCATAGACATCTTTTTAAGTCCTTGTGGTGGGTCTAACCCCAAAATTAGAGTGCGTGTGTACTCGCTCTTAGAGTGCGTGTGTACTTGGTTGGATATTCAAGCTTATTCGGCCTCAGAGAATAACCTCTTGTTGAATCACCAAAAATCTCGAATACACGAGATCGAGGCTTCAAGCTTCAAATAAAATTTGTAAAGGGGCTAAACACCCAAATGGACCAAACTGCCATGGGCTCCACGGGAGTTTGTGAGAAACATAATGAACAACCGAATATTGTTGGATTGGACATATGTGTTGGAAAGGGTGAAAAGAAATCCAACCTTCCACAAGTATAGACTAGATTATGCACTTCATGACATCCACTGTTTCTGGGAAAAATCGTGGCTGCAGGTCAAAGCCATGTTGGAAGGGAATTACTTCGCACTTTGGGTGTTGACCTAAACAACGGAGACACACATCTATCCCCGACACAATATTCGCATGGGCGAGAAAGACCATAGTGCTTGGTGCTGAATAATCAATGAGATTTGGGGGTCAACACTATTCGTGCACCTTAAACGTGAGCAAATAGAAGCCACAAGGATGAAAGAAAAGGTGAAGAGAACTAGGAGTTCCATTGCCCAAACATGGAAGCATTGCACAAGGTTATAGGGGTAACTGGTACTGCAAACATTGATTTGGGCCTTTGGGTACCAAATATGGAAAGTGGTCGGCCACTGAGCAACCTCGAATTAAGTCGAATCGATATTATGGGCCAAGATCCATCATTTAATGAGGCCTGAATATTTCCATCATCTGTTGTCCCATTCCTCAAGAAATTGGAGCCAAGTTGTATTGCTAAATTCCTAAACACCTTGGCAAGGTCAATCCAAGATTTGTGGTGATCCGTCATTTGACGGCCTTGAAAAGAATCCGTTTACATTTAGTGTAGTGTCTCGATATTGGATTTTGGGATATAACGGTGATTGAGGCTATTGGGAGTATGAGACAACACAGAGATGCGTTGACTAAGAAGTATTAACACTGACACAAAATGACGTTTAAGTGATTGGTCCTGAGATGAGGGTTCTACGCATTGTTCAAGTAGTGTCAGCATGGTGATGCTCTTTCTTCCTGAACTTCTTCTTCAGGTTCACTAATATCTTCGGCCTCATGCTCCTGCTATCTTCCTACCTCCATGGCCTCTAACAGAGCTTGCAGTCTCCTTATCTCTTCTCTGAGATCTGTATTACCCACTGGTCTATCCTCTCGACCTCATGCTCTTCTTTCTCGCATAGGCATCTTCTCTTACACTATAGAAAGTATCAACTATGCGAAGGTTTGCTCTGATACCACGAATTGCTGCAATGAAAAGTGAAAAGGATATTTATACACTAGTACACGGTCCTTCGAGTTTCTTTGGAAAGTCGTTACATAATGGTTTGGCAACGCACTGTACAAAACTCAGTTTAGCGATTTATGGGAAAAATGATTAAAGACCCGCGCTTTCAAATGATTTGGCAGTGTCCCTTCAAAAAGCTAAATAACTTGTGTTATCAAATGATTTGGTAGCATCCTTTTAATATCTCAATGCCCTGTGCTATCAAATGATTTGGCAGCACCCTATTCAAAACAAGGTACTCTGTTCCAATTTAATAACGTCCAAATCTTTGGAAAAAACCACACATTCACTTCTCCAAGACATAGTGATAATTCCTCAACAAGTCTTTGAAACTGGTACAATAAGAATACATAAGATAAATGGACAAATGATGCAACAACTGAAGCCACAAGTTTCAAATTCTTAATATAAATTGGTTCAACAAGCTACATGTTTTCAAAATGGTAAAACATACATGTTAGGATATTCCGACATTAGGAAATAGTTAAGTATAACTTGATCTAGCATAGAGTTAGGTAAAGTGTGTTTCTTTATTATGTACTTTTGTAACTTACAATTTGATGGTCACGATATGTAGTGATCCAATGGTTCATTCTCTTCTCGGTATTACCGACACTTGATCTGTGGCTTAACACCTGATTGGTCCATTATTTCTTTTTAAAGAGCATGGAGGGTCATTTGTAGGGTAATCGTTCATGAGAGAAGATCTTGTAAATTTTCATTCTTTTATTAGTAAATTGCCTAAGGTGGCCGTGTTGGCTTAGGCCGTGGACTGTTTCCCTCTTTGAGGGTTTTAACCATGTCAACAACACTGGTGTATTGATCTGTGATCTATTTGTGAGCGGTTTCCTTTGGTGTTCTGTCTGAGGAACTTACTTTATAAATTCCTACATGGTATCAAAGCTATTTGAGGGCTGCATCTGTTGGTGATCCAAATTTGAAGCCGGTAGAACTGCATTCGACTGTCATTTCCTAGATCTATTGGACCTGACTGCTTTCGGGCCGAGATGACTACTCTATTGTGTTAGGAGCATCTATTTCGGTGAGGAACCCCTTTCGTTTTACGCGAAAAGGTTTCCGGTAGCCCTATGTACATCATTTTTAAGATTTGGAGGTATACAATGTTTATTTGCAGTTTTTAGTTATTTTCTCTTTGTTTATTTCAGTTTATTTAGCTTTTTGTTTTTTTTATTACTGGATCTATACCTTTCATTTTTGTGTATGCTCTTTGCCCCGCGACTCTATGCGATTTGGGCAAACTAGAAATAGAAAGGAAGGATTTTTCTCATGTGTATGCTCTTTTCCGCCACGCCTTAGTGTGACCTTGGAAAATCAGAAACACTGAGGAAAATATTTAGTTTTCGGCTAAAACTAATTTCAAGCTATAAGGTTCATTTTTTTTTTGTATGTCTGTGTTGGGTTTTGTGTTTTTTGTTTTGTAGGAAAAAAGAGCTTTCTCAAGTAAACACGCACCCCAAAGCTTTAGTGACTAAAAAAAAAAAACCATTCATTTTTTCCAAAAATTACTAACCTTTTAATCTAGCTCACTTGGTCCAAAGCTACTTCATGAGAGTAGAGGTCTTGAGTTCAAGTCTTTCTTTTTGTTGAGCTAATTAGATTAAGTTTGGAAAGGGGGCAATTTTTCTTTTTTAAATATAACATTATCATTCATTTCCACACATACCTGCACTTCGTCTTTTCAACAACGTTTTTTTCAAAAAACCATAACTTCTTCATTCGGAAGCCATTTTCAGAGCTGTTTTTTTGAATAAGCCTAATTTTTCGAGATCTTTCCATTGGAACACTTAGTTTCAAAATATATAGCATTAGTTTCTGTTAAAATGGAAATTCAATGCCAAGTTATTCTTGACAGCACCAACTACTTCCAATGGTGGTCCTACATTATGGATTTACTTAGAAGTAAAGGTCTTTACAAAATAGCCTCAAGCCAAGAAACCAAACCAAAAGATGAAGATAAGGAAGCCAAATGGCAAAATATGCAATATCAAGTACGTGGGTTGATAGGGACGTCTATTTCTCTAGACCTTAGATTCCATATTGCAGAACTTGATACTCCTAATGAAGCAATGAAACAGATACTAAAATTTTTGGAATTAAAAATGAACTTAGAGCCCATCAACTTGAAAATGAGTTGCTTACATTGGACCCCAATAATTTTTTTTCCATTGAAGATTTTTTGTCCAAGTTAAAGACCCTTAGATTTCTCTAGGAAGGTGTTAAGGTTAAGAAGGAAGATGGTAACCTTATCTATTCCATTCTTACTAAGCTGGGACCAACCTACTCTGTGTTTGTTTACACCTTCTTCTACAAGAGAAGCCTTCATTTCTAAAGGACAAGACTACAAGTCCCCTTCCTTTGATGCCTTTGGTGATTATTTAATAAGAGAACAAGAAAAACTCTTACATCTTGGTCTTCTTAATCTTAGAAACCCTTTTAAGAAAGCCTTAGCCACTCAGTAGCAACCAAATTCAAAGAATCCTAAGAAGCTGTATCCTAAAAAGAATGGTCCTAAACCAAACAAGGCTCCTAAGCAATTGCAGTCTCAAAATGAAAAATCATTTCAACAAAATGATAAGGCAAATAAAAACAAAGGGAAGAAGACTTATAGACATTGTCGCTTTTGTAATCTAAATGGCCACTTAGAATCCAAATGCTTTAAGAAGATGGAGGCTTTGGAAGTAGAAATGAAGAAGCATAACATCCATTTGGAGCACTCTTCAACTTCAACTTCATCTTCAGGAATAACACTTTCTGCATGTGGTTGTCAAGCATCTCGGTCTGGATATGCACTAAATGTATCTTCTTCTTCTCATTCTCATGAGTGGCTCATTGACTCTGGAGCTTCTTATCACATGGCCAAAAACAAAGCCATTTTTTCTTCTTTAAATGTTTGTAACACCAAAAATATATATGTTGGTAATTATAGATCTCTTAGTGTTGTAGGGACTGGAACTGTTCATATAGACAATGGTCAATTTAATGATGTATTATGTGTTCCAACCTTATCCTACAACCTTCTATCTGTATATCAAATAACTCATTCAGGTGAAGGTAAAATCATTGACTTTTCACCTCACGATGTACTAATTAAGGACCTAAGAGATCCTAGACAAATTTTAGCTATTGGCATTGCTGATGATTCTACAAGGTTGTATAAGTTTAATAAATTTGGGTCATCAAATCTTCCCTCGGTATTTCTTGTTCATAACGATGAAGTGAGTGAACTTTGGCATGAGTGATTTGGTCACTTAAACTATCACTCCCTTCAGAATCTATGTAAAGAAAATATAGTGACAAGTCTTACAATGGCATCTTGCAGAGATGGTGTTTGTTCCGGATGTGTACTCGAAAAACATCATCGGGATAATTTTGAAAAACGTGCCTCTTGGCACGCCTCAGCCCCTTTACAGCTTGTGCATAGTGATTTATGTGGTCCACTTCCAGTTGTTTCATTCTATAGCTACAAATATTTCCTAATTTTCATTGATGATTTCTCTAGACGCACTTGGGTATACTTCTTAAAACTCAAGAGTGAAGTATTTGACATGTTATTGGCCTTTAAGGCCTTTGTTAAAAAACAACCTGGACATCAAATTCTTAAGCTAAGATCTGATAATGGCGGAGAATATGTTAACAACAAATTCATCAACTTTTGCATTGAGAATGGAATTCAAATGCAACATATTGTTCCATATACTCCACAACAAAATGGTGTATTTGAAAGGAAGAATCATTCCTTAAAGGAAATGGCTAATTGTATGTTTCAATCTAAAGGACTTAGTCTTAATTTCTGGGCAGAAGTAATTAACTGTGCAAATTACATAATAAATCGCACTCATACTAAGGTTTTAAAGAATATCACTCTAGAAGAGGCATGGAGCTCAATTAAACCAAATATAAGTCACTTTCGTGTTTTGGAAGTGAAGCATGGGCCCATATTCTAGATGAGAAACATAAAGCTTTAGAACCTAGCAGTGTGATCCTTATTTTGAATATTTTTTGTTCCATTTTGTTGCACAGTGATGGGATTTTGGAGCATGAGCCTTGACCCTAAGAAAATGTGAAGAAAGGGTCCACAACACATATCCTACGCTATATTCCAAGGCTTGCGACAAAACCCCCATCCTTTGAGTTTGGGAACGCTGTTGGAAAATGATGCAGGCGCATTGACCCATCCTAAGTCAAATTGAATATTTGACTTCTAGAAGCTAAGAAAATCGAGATAAAGCAGGCAGGAAAACGTGATTTGGAACTAAATCATTGGGCATGAGAATTACATTCATGGGGGATCTCATGAATATATTATTGATCTCATGGAGAGAATGGTGGATCTAGAATGATCCACGTTTCCCTTGTAATTTATTATAAATTATAGAACCTATGAATTGTTTTTGAGTGGAAAATGCAATGTGAAACCATGCCAAGAGAGCGTCCAATACGATGCAAAATCAGGCTGAGAAGGAGTGGCCATTTCGACGGAGATAAGGCCTGCCATGGTGCCATTGTAATGCAACTTAAGACATCGGGAAATGATTGAGTGAGGATAAGGTTGCAGAATAAAAAATATATTCTTTGTGGGAAATATTGAATTAATTATGTGTGTTTTGTATCCATGTGTGGGTGCCTATTTTACGAAGGGTTTGTTAAATTCCAATTGCTTATTAAGTCGTTGCATGCCATGTTTTATAAGGGCTGCAAGAGTTAATGGAAGTCATGGGTGGCTACATTCACAACACCGAGTGGTCTCACTGGGGGCTAGTAACCACACATTTGGCGTCTGGTTTAATTCCAGTGCCCAAATGTGGAAGCACTGCACAAGGTTATAGCGGTAACTGGTATCGCGAATATTGATTTGGGCCTTTGGGTACCAAATAAGGGAAGTGCATGGAAAGTGGTTGGGCCACCGAGCAACCTTGAATTAAGTCGAATCGATATTGTGGGCCAAGATCCATCATTTAATGAGGCCTGAATATTTCCATCATCTGTTGTCCCATTCCTCAGGAAATTGGAGCCAAGTTGTATTGCTAGAGTCCGAAACACCTCGGCAAGGTCGATCCAAGATTTTTGGTGATCCGTCATTTGACGGCCCTGAAAAGAATCAGTTTACATTTAGTGTAGTGCCCCGATATTGGATTTCGGGATATAAGGGTGATTGAGGCTATAGGGAGTATGAGATAACACATAGATGTGCTGGCTTGAGAAGTAACAACACTGACACAAGATGAGGTTTAAGCAATTGGTCCCAAAACGAGGGTTCTACGCATTGTTCAAGCAGTGTCAGCATGGTGGTGCTCTTTCTTCCTCAACTTCTTCTTTAGGTTCACTAATATCTCCGGCCTCATGCTCCTGCTGTCTTCCTACCTCCATGGCCTCTAACAGAGATTGCAGTCTCCTTATCTCTTATCTGAGATCTGTATTTCCCACACATCTGACTCCTCAACCTCATGCTCTTCTTGCTCCCACAGGCATCTTCTCTTACACTGTAGAAAGTATTAACTATGCGAAGGTTTGCTCAGATACCACGAACTGGTGCAACGAAGAGTGAAAAGGATATTTATACACTAGTACACGGTCCTTCGAGTTTCTTTAGAAATTCGTTACATAATGGTTTGGCAACGCACTGTACAAAACTCAGTTTAGCGATTTATGGGAAAAATGATTAAAGGCCTGCACTTGCAAATGATTTGGTAGTGTCCATTCAAAATGCCAAATACCTTGTGCTATCAAATGATTTGGCAGCATCCTTTTCAAAATCTCAATGCCCTGTGCTGTCAAATGTTTTGGCAGCACCCTATTCATGTTGGGTATTTTTGGATGGGGAAAATACCAAAACCATGATTCAAACTAAACACAGAGGCAATGCTCTGTTTTACCTCCACAGGATTTTTTGTGCACAGACAGATTAAAAAAAAATTTCACAGAGAAACAGAGTATTTCACCACCATAAAAACATTCTATTCATTAAAACCTGATGCAAAGATTTACCACTGTAAAATCCCTTTTATATTCACTGCTGTGAAAAACAACTTACTGCTGTAAAGCCTCCATTTACATTCACTGGTGTAAAACAATTTTACATACTGCTGTAAAAACAAAACTTACACAAACTTACAAAAACTCGCTTCGTGCAAAACCACACATGGTTTTTCGCTACTTCTATTTTTTTTTAAAATACCTCACAAAACATTACTAAATGTATTCGTGCACTGCTGTGCATACATCCTTTGGTTCTTCTTCTTCTTTTACCGCACCATCATCATTTTTCACTGCTGTGAATACATACCTCTATTTTCTTCCCGTGTGCTATGCGTTTTAATAAAAAGGTCAACACACTCAAACATGTAACTTATTACATACGACTTTAAACTTTAATACATGCCGTATATGAAAAATATATATAAAAACATATAATAAATTGTGTCCATACCCATATTTAAAAAACTTAACTAAAGAGCATATGCGCCCATACCCATATTAAAACGAGCCTCACCAAAATCTTCGTACCACCATTAAATTCTTTTACCTACGGCGGTCAACCAAAAGTTTAATCCATGCAATGCATTGATTTGACGTTTGTTGGTATGCAGCTTCAATTGATCAACGGCGGAGAACACGGGAGTAGATCCGACGGTGGAGAAAGATATCGGAAGACCTCATGCTACAGAACTTTATCTTCCGATAAATTACGTTGGCTGATGTCAGGTGAGATCCACGCGTCTTCACCAAATCGCATCGGAGCCAAGAATATGGAAACAACTTTTCATGGGAAGGCGGTGCGATATGCTTCTGGGCGGTTTTGCGGTTTTGCAGGCGGTTTTGGTTGATAGCGTACGACAGCGTTGAAATTAGATTTCAACACTCCCCTTTAATTTCAACAGCTGGGCATTCGGTCATACCGAGACACTTTCTTAAAAATTCAAAGCTCTTCTGATCCAATGGCTTTGTCAAGATGTCCGCAACCTGTTCTTGAGTCCTGCAATGTTTCAAGACAATTTCTCCATTGTTCACCAATTCTCTGATGTAGTGAAACCTGGTATCAATGTGTTTCGTTCTCTTATGAAACACTGAATTCTTTGACAATGCAATAGCTGAGCTATTGTCACAAAAAATCATTGTCTCTTTTGCCTGCTCTTGGCCTAAGCTTCTCAACATTCTTCTCATCCACACTGCTTGACATGCTGCTGCTGTAGCTGCCACATATTCAGCCTCTGCTGTAGACAATGCTACAATGGACTGCTTCTTAGAAGCCCATGAGATGGCTCCTGAACCCATATTAAAAACATAACCGGAAGTGCTCTTCCGATCATCTACACTTCCAGCCCAATCGCTATCTGTGTATCCAACCAAATCTGAATGTTCTGAGGCATGATACAAAATTCCAAACATTTTGGTACCTTTGACATACCTCAAAATTCTCTTTGCTGCCTGCCAATGTGCCTCCTTCGGCCTCTCCATGAACCTGGAAATTAAACTAACAGCATACATTAAATCAGGCCTAGTTGCTATTAAATACATAAGGCTGCCCACAATGCTTTTGTACAGGCTAGGATCAAAATCCTTGCTGCTGTCCTCTCTGCTGAGCTTTAATCCCATTACTGTGGGAGTGATGGCTGCCTTGCATTCTTCCATCTTAAATCTGCTCAAAATTTGATTTACATATCTTGCTTGAGATATAAAAATTCCTTTTTCATTTTTCTCTACTTCTATGCCTAAGAAGTATCTCAAGAAACCCATATCAGTCATTTCAAATTCATCCTTCATGACTGAATTAAAATTCTCAATAAGATAAATATCATTTCCAGTGAAAATAACATCATCTACATACAAGACAACAATTAAAATTTTACCATCCTTTTCCTTGATGTAGACTGTGGGTTCTCCTTCACATTTGTCGAATTCATTATCCAATAGATAAGAATCTATCCGGCTGTACCATGCTCTTGGCGCTTGCTTCAGCCCATAAAGAGCTTTCTTCAATTTGCACACTTTGTGCTCTTCACCTTTCTTCTCATATCCGAGAGGCTGTTCCACATAGACCTCTTCCATTAACACTCCATTTAGGAATGCTGATTTCACATCCATTTGGTAGACTTTCCATTTGTTTTGTGCTGCTATGGACAGCACTGCTCTCACGGTTTCCATTCTTGCAACCGGGGCGAAAGTCTCCTCATAATCTCTCCCATACTGCTGCTTGTACCCCTTGACAACCAGCCTTGCCTTGTGTCTTTCTATCTTGCCTTCAGCATTGCTCTTGGTCTTGTAGACCCATTTAACTCCAATGACTTCTTTACCTTTTGGTAGCTCAACCAAATCCCATGTTTTGTTTCTCTCTATGGCATTCATCTCCTCATCCATAGCTTCTATCCATTTCCTATCTTTGATTGCATCTTCGAAATGAATAGGATCATCAACATGACAAAACAAGGCAAATAAGGAATTCATTCCTTCTTCATAAATTTCACTTAGATTTCTAAACTTCTTACCTCGTTCACTTGGTGTGCAAGTGCTTGATGATGCACTTGAATTTCCTCCTTGTGGTGTGCTTGGAGAAGCACTCTCATTTATCCTCAATGGTGTCCCTTGCTGTCCTTGTGTTGGCGCTGCTGTTTGGGGATTCATTTCAGCCACTTCCTCTTCATCTTCATCATGAGACAAACAGTTTTTGACATTCACTGTTTTCTCTATGCTTCCATCCCAAGCTTCCTCTTCAATGAATTGAACATCCCTGCTGACAAAGAACTTCTTGGTAGATGGAATGTACAGCCTGTAGGCTTTGGATTCATCACTGTATCCAATCAAGATACATTTCTCCCCTTTGCTGTCCAACTTCCTCCTTAGCTGATCTGGTATGTGTGCATAGGCCACACACCCAAAAACTCTCATGTGGGTGACTCCTTGCTTTCTCCCACTCCATGCCTCTTCTGGCACCTTGTTCATCACTGCTTTTGTAGGACACCTGTTCAAAATATAAACTGCACAATGTACAGCTTCAGCCCAATACTCATTTGGCAAATGCTTTGCCTTCAACATGCTCCTTGCCATATCCATGATGGTCCTGTTCTTCCTTTCAGCAACTCCATTTTGCTGTGGGGTGTACCGAGTTGTAAACTGTTTATGAATTCCATTTTCTCTACAAAATCTTAGGCATTCCTTGGAGATATACTCACCTCCTCTATCAGTTCTCAATACTTTTATGTGCAGCCCGCTTTGGTTCTCCACAAGTGCTTTGAAATTTTGGAATTTCTCAAACACTTCACTTTTGTTTTTAAGGAAGTATATCCAAGTCTTTCTTGTACAGTCATCAATGAATGTCAAGAAATATAGGCTGCCAGCTAATGATGGAGCTTGCATTGGTCCACACAAATCTGAGTGGATAATCTCTAAGGGTGTCTTTGCCCTTATGCTCTTCCCTGATGGAAAACTTTCTCTGTGTTGTTTTCCCAAAATGCAGCCTTCACATAGGCTGTCCGGTTTCTCTATCAATGGTAATCCCTTTATCATTCCTTTTCTGCTCAATAAGTTTAGACCTCCAAAATTTAGATGTCCGAATCTCAAGTGCCATAACCAGTTCTCATCCTTTGGCACACTTTGGAAGGCCTCTTGGGTGACTACTACCATTTCCCTTTTGTTTTTCATGTCTGCCCTGATCCGGAGAGGGAACATCCTGTTCCTTGTCATCTTCACTTCAGCAATGCATCTTTTGCTGGGTGGTATGTCCATGATGGTGCACACATCATTTACAAAGTAAACATTGTAACCCTTTTGGATAAGCTGTCCAACACTCAATAGATTACATCTCATTCCGGGGACATAGTATACATCTGCTATGGTTTTCCTTTCTCCTTGCTTTGTAAATATTTTTACTTCCCCTTTACCCATAACAGACACTTTACTATCAGTTCCTAGTGTGACCTCTGACTTCAAGTTTTGATTTAAGGCTGAAAAGAGGGCTATATTCCCTGTCATATGGTTGCTGCAACCTGAGTCTAAAAACCAAATGTCCTCACTATGTGTTTCAGCCATGTTACAAGCTAACAGGACATTGTCTTGACTGCTGTTTTCTCTTGTAACATTGGCATTTTGTCTGCTGTTCTTATCATGTTGTTTCTTTCTACAATCACTAGCATAATGTCCATACTTTTTGCAATAATAGCATTGAACATTAGATTTATCATACCTTTGTCCTTGAGCATGATACTGTTCTCTTTGTTGGCTGCTGCCTTGACCTTGGTTCTGATTTGGATTGCTGCCTCTTCCTTGTGCATTTGATGGGCTGTTCCTTCCACCTCTGTTCTGGCTTCTGCCTCTTCCTCTTCGGTTTCCTCTTCCTTGACCTCTTCCTCTTCCAAAGGACATCTGGGTCTTGAAGGCTTGCTCTAGAGATGAGTTTTCATTCCTACTCAACCTCTGCTCATGTGTTATCAGTGATGCATGTAGCTCATCAACTGAATAGTTTGAGAGATCCTTTGTCTCTTCAATGGTGGTGACTATGGCATCAAACCTTGAGGGTAAGACCCTCAATATTTTCTCCACTATTCTTCTATCTTCAATTGTTTCTCCATGAGTTCTCATTTGTGTGATTACACCAATCACATGAGTGAAGAATGAGTCAATGTTATCTGACTCCTTCATGCACAGATTCTCAAAATCCTTCCTCAGCAATTGCAGTTTTGCTGTCTTCACTCTCTCCATGCCTTGATAGGCTGTCTTGAGGGTTTGCCATGCTTCATTGGCTGTCTTAGCTGCTGCTAACCTTGGAAACATACTCTGGTCTACTGCTAGATACAACAACACACGGGCTTTTGAATCTTTCTTCCTATTACTCTTCAGCTGATCCTTCTCTCCCTGAGTTAATGCATTGAACTCAGTTTCATCTGCTGGTTCTTCAAAACCTTCCTCAACTATTTCCCATAAGTCTTGGGAGGCAAGCAGGGCTGTCATAGTTATTGACCAATAGTCATAGTTCTTCCCATTAAACTGTGGGAGCTGGGTGTTAAACAAACCCATACCAGTGCTTGTGCTGGCCATTCCTTGTATTCTGATCTATGCCTCTAAATCCTTGACTGTGTGTTTAAAACAGCTGATTGTTTCTTCAGCAACAAAAAAAAACTTTTGAAATACCTGAATCCTTTGATGTCTGAGTCTTCTGTCTGCCTGAGAAGTTTTGCTGCAGCTACAAACCTTCTCCCTTCAGCTTCTTTGTCACCTTCAAAGAGCCTAAACCTGCTCTGATACCACTGTTGGGTATTTTTGGATGGGGAAAATACCAAAACCAAGATTCAAACTAAACACAGAGGCAATGCTCTGTTTTACCTCCACAGGATTTTTTGTGCACAGACAGCTTAAAAAAAAATTTCACAGAGAAACAGAGTATTTCACCACCATAAAAACATTCTATTCATTAAAACCTGATGCAAAGATTTACCACTGTAAAATCCCTTTTATATTCACTGCTGTGAAAAACAACTTACTGCTGTAAAGCCTCCATTTACATTCACTGGTGTAAAACAATTTTACATACTGCTGTAAAAACAAAACTTACACAAACTTACAAAAACTCGCTTCGTGCAAAACCACACATGGTTTTTCGCTACTTCTATTTTTTTTTAAAATACCTCACAAAACATTACTAAATGTATTCGTGCACTGCTGTGCATACATCCTTTGGTTCTTCTTCTTCTTTTACCGCACCATCATCATTTTTCACTGCTGTGAATACATACCTCTATTTTCTTCCCGTGTGCTATGCGTTTTAATAAAAAGGTCAACACACTCAAACATGTAACTTATTACATACGACTTTAAACTTTAATACATGCCGTATATGAAAAATATATATAAAAACATATAATAAATTGTGTCCATACCCATATTTAAAAAACTTAACTAAAGAGCATATGCGCCCATACCCATATTAAAACGAGCCTCACCAAAATCTTCGTACCACCATTAAATTCTTTTACCTATGGCGGTCAACCAAAAGTTTAATCCACGCAATGCATTGATTTGACGTTTGTTGGTATGCAGCTTCAATTGATCAACGGCGGAGAACACGGGAGTAGATCCGACGGTGGAGAAAGATATCGGAAGACCTCATGCTACAGAACTTTATCTTCCGATAAATTACGTTGGCTGATGTCAAGTGAGATCCACGCGTCTTCACCAAATCACATCGGAGCCAAGAATACGGAAACAACTTTTCATGGGAAGGCGGTGCGATATGCTTCTGGGCGGTTTTGCGGTTTTGCAGGCGGTTTTGGTTGATAGCGTATGGCAGCGTTGAAATTAGATTTCAACAATTCAAAACAAGGTACTCTGTTCCAATTTAATAACGTCCAAATCTATGGAAAAAACAATGGATTCACCACTCCAGGACACAGTGATAATTCCTCCACAGGTCTTTGAAATTGATACATTAAGAATACAGAAGATAAATGGACAAATCGCGCAGCAATTGAAGCCACAAGTTTTAAATTCTTAATATAAATTGGTTCAAAAAGCTACAAGTTTTCAAAATGGTAAAACATACATGAATAAGGCTATAATTAATGATTGTTCATAATCAGAAATCCATTTGGTTTAATCACAGGGTTTTGATTCAATCTCATCACATTGGTAAGCTCTTGTCCAAATTATTTATATTGAATGCTCGACCTATGCACCTGCATCACCCACCCTCGGTGAAATTGAACATTTTATTTCTAGAAGCTACAAAAGTGGAGACAAAGCTGGCAGTAAGACGCGATTTGGCACTAATGCATTGAGCATGAGAATCAGATCCGTGAGGGATCTTAGAAATCTAATATTGATCTCATGGAGAGAGTAGTGCATCTAGAGTGATCCATGATTATTTTGTAATTTATTATAAATTATAGAACCCGTGAATTGTTTTGGAGTGGCCAATGCGATGGAGAACCAGGCCAAAAGAGTGTCCAATACCATGCAAAATTAGGCCGAGAAGGTGCAGCCATTTCGACGGAGATAAGGCCCGCCATGGTGCCATTGTAATGTAATTTAGTAGCTCACAAAATCGTTGAGTGGGGATAAGGTCGTGGGATAAAAATTATGTTTGAATTGATTGTGTGCGCGTTTTGTATCCATGTGTGGGTGCCTATTTTAGGAAGGGTTTGTTAACTGTCGATTGTTTATTATGTTGTCGCATGCCGTGTTTCATGAGGTCCCTGACAACTAATGGTGGGCCCAACTGGCTGCAGTCCCAAGACCGAGGGATCTCGCTGGGGGCCAATAAGCACACATTCAACGTTTGGTTTAATTGAGGCACAAGGATGGACACAAAGGTGAAGACAACAAGGAGTGCAAACATGGAAACACCACGCAAGGATCCAAGGGTAATTATAACCACGGATCTTGATTTGGGCCGTTGGGTATCGAATAAGGGAAGTGCATGGAAAGTTGTCGAGCCACCAGGCAATCCCGAATTAAGTAGAACTGGGATTACGGGTCAATATCCGTCATTTAATAGGGCTTTAATATTTCCATCATACACTGTCCCGTTCCGCGGAACGTTGGAGCCAAGTTGTATCACGAAAGTCCGAAACACCTTGGCAGTACCAATCCAAGATTTGGGGCGATCCGTCATTTGACGACCCTAACAAATATTTGTTTCCATTTACTGCAATATCCCGATATTAGATTTCGGGATATCGGGGCAATTGAGGCTATCGAGAGTCTGAGGTAACATGAAGATGCGCTGACTCGAGAATTCTGGGTGCCGATACAAGATGAGTTTCAAGCGATCGGTCACATGGAGATGCGAATTCAAACCCTGCAACGAAAGGTGTGAATTAGCCAGGTTTCTTGGGCCCATGACCCACATGTCCCAACATAGAGAACATAAAAAAATTGAAACGAAGGATCCCTAGAGTCGGTCATCATCTAAGAATTTGAGGCCACATAACATCACTATAAAAGAATCATTCGTAATTTATAAAACAAATCAAAGTATTTTTATCATTACTTGATGGGTTAGATGTTGGTTTCTCGCATTGCATAAAGAAGGGAAAGCCAAGAAAATGGGAAACCTTATGTGATTTTCACATTTATCTTAGGGAAGTTAGAATTTATTATGTGAAAATAGAAGGTGAATTAGCTGTATATATATTGTGTTGCCGTATTATTTTTAATAAGATTTTCAAAATGAATTTTAGAAGGGGCAATGTAAAATATTGGAAGAATCTAAATATGAGTACCAGCTCCATTTTCGAGTATACACATGCTCCTAAATAGGAAAATAATGGACATCGTTCTATTAATATAACTTTTATATCTAATAATGCACCTTTTGTGTTATTTTTAAGGGCATATATAATTACATTTGACAATGAAATAAATAATAAGTGGTTCAATAGCGCCATCATATTTGAATATTTAAGAATAAGATTTATTTCTATTACAATAATTTTTATCTAGATAATTGATAAACACCAATAAATTTTATGAAATTCGTTCACCACATCAATACAATTCTATTTATATTTTCATATTCTAAGCTGTTAAATTTACATGAAATGATTACAACCTTATTGCGGGGAAACACATTTTTACGAATGATACAAATATTATAATAAAAGCTAACAATACTATAGTAAGAACTAGAGGAGGTGACTCTACGCCTTGCCAACAACGTATTTATTGACATTGAAGGAGGCGTGGTAGAAAACGATTACATTGTGAGCTAATAAAAGAGTTGTTTCTTGTATTCTTCTATATTAGTATTTTTTGAAGTCTCTTCATATCCTTCTAATTGTGATAATTATTTTCAGTATTTGCTGTCCCATTTTGTTGCATAGTAATTGGTCTTGCAGAGTGCACACAACACACCCCTTATGCCATATTCCAACTCTATCACAAAACCCGAGCGCTTTGAGTTTAGAGTATGTTGTTTAAATATTTCTAGACAATTAACATGAGTAGCCAAGGAAAAAAATATTTTTCATTTTGAGATTCATCCTAAAATAATTGAAGTATTATGGGTTCTATGTTAGATGTTGATTTCTCATATTGCATACGAGATTCGCCATTGATCTTTCTCTTGCTGCAACACTTTTGATAACTACATTGAATCGTCTGCCATTCTATAGTATGGATTTCGGCTTCGGGGAGACATAGTGCAGGCGACGTCAACAATTATTCTTAAAAGGGAATTCATGTTGTTGCGGTGTCTTGGCAAGGCGCACAATTCTATACTTTTCTATATCCTCATATCAAGAACATACATTTAAATATTTTTAGCTTAAAAACTGTTTGGTTGGGACTACGTTTCATGCAACCCTTGTTTTAATAAACAAATCAAAATATTTTACCATTGACTGCTTTATGGGTCCTATGTTATATGCTTCTTTATTTCATCACGCAAGGATGGAAAAATCTACAAAAAGAGGGATTTATCAACATTTGTCTCTCTCACGAACACACATATTTATTTATAATTCCAATGAAGTAGTCCACAATTATATATGTGAGTTTTGAATGTACATGTGAAAACCATCTAAACCCTTAGGAGTCCTCACTTTATTTGAAATAAAAATGAATACATTTCATTACAAGTTGATTAAGTATTATATAAAGTAAATGAATCAATTATAAAATTTATAATAAAATATATGAAATTACATAGCCACACACATTTTGTTTTAGAAATCACTTGCATTTCAAATTTATTCCTATTAAATTACTTTTATGTATGATTAGCCACTGTATAATGCACATTATCTTCACTTACTAGTAAATTATATGGAATTCCTTGGTTAAATGGATTAGATTTGAATGGATTCTTCTTTCTTTCATATTACATTGTTAAATTTTAGTTTTAATGACGCCTCATATTCATATTCGAGAAACATACTTATTTCAGTGACAACTAAACTTTTGGTATAGGGAAACATGTGGATTCCTGGATGGAAAAAAATCTAAAAAGTTGATATGCCAAAAATAAATATCATTTGTTGATTCATTCCTTAATTCGGCTTAAATTATCGTCTGATTTAGCTCTCCTCCACCAATGTGCCATTGTGGCTCATTTTCCATTTTTCCTACTGCTCATGGCCGCTGTATTCCCTAACAAGTTCTTCTTCACGTGCTCGAGTTGTCTCTGTGCAGGAGATCAGACGCAATCCCTTGAGCTTTTCATTGGTATCCCCTTGCAATATCTAAAAGAAGAGAAGTGGAGAGAGAATGGCCACGTTCCCTAAAATATGCAATCAGGATGAATAATGTGTGGGAGAAACAACGAGTTTTACTTGTCTTTGTGGTTGAGCTCATCCTCGGATATCTGTCGCTCTAGTTGAGCAACTCTAAATTTAAATCTTAAATCGTTTGATTAATTAATTTATCATTTTATTCAAGTTAGCTCTAGAGGTATGCCAAAACTGATAATAATTATCAACAAGTTTCACTTCTCTTTATCGTTGTCCTCGTCCTCGCATAACTGTCGCTCTAGTTGAGCAACTCTAAAGCTCAAATCGCTGATTAATTTATCACTTGATTCAAGTTTCCTGTAGAGATCTGCCAACACCACCTTGACCTCGAGCGTCTGGTGCTCCATTTTGTCGACTGCTGCCCGTCCCTTCCATATGCCGTCACACTGTATGTTTTCACCCCATATATGCTGCTGTTGTTGTTGTTTTTCGCAACCTGCAGCACCGATCGTGCACTTATATTCCTCCTCCGAAATATTCGTAACCCCTTCTTTCTCGGGTTCCATTCCTGATAATTCAGGAGTACCACTCTTTGGGTTAGCGTGGGAGTGAGGATCCCTTTCAGGGATATGCTCATGATCACTCTGACCTGCCCCCTCCACAGACATAGATTTTTCAGCAATTATGGCATCGAGTGTCTCTTGCAGCCGAAACACTAGATGGTATACAGCCTTCCTTGACTCCCGCACAAATGACTTCACACCCTGCACACAAAGAAGAGCATATATTATTTAGTCAAACATAATGGTAAATCTCATGTATGTTGAAGTTGTAATTTCATCTGCGCGTCATCAAAACCACCAGTATCTTCCCCGCACCACCATTCGCAAAAGGTTGTTTCCGTAAGGAGGGCTCCGACACAATCAGCACGAGACACACGTCCAGTGTACAACCATGAAACCGCCCGTTCCTCGGCCATTAAAATTCGTTTGAGTTGTGTGAGGTTGGTGTGCGAATTGCGTCCGATCAGGTCAACGCATATGGATTCACTCCAACCTGCCAGAACGTTAATTTTACTTTTACCGCTGGCTTTTAATTAATGCATTTAATGCTTAGTCATAGTTTGAGGTAGAAACTTTTAATTTTATTGTTTTTTAAACTTACGGAGGTATGGGTAAGAAAAGCACGTAAGTTTTTTTTATTGCATATGTATCATATATGATATATGTTTTTGTTTGGCGTTGACCATTGTAATATATGCGAGCCCGGGGCAGCAAAAGAGAACAGAGAGGAGTGCACAGCAGTGCATAAGTTATGAATTGAACAGCGTGTGAAGCAAGGAGGTGATGAACGCACAACAGTGCGAAATATAAAAATCTGAGTTTTGTTGGTTGCTCAAAAAAAGGGAAGAACGAATGAAGATTTGTATGGTGTGAGCAAAGAATTTTTTTTGTGAATGTAATGAAAAATTTTACTGCATATGTAAAATTATTTTTACAGCAGTATATGTAAAATGCTTTTTACAGCAGTAAAATGTGAATGAAGATTTTACACAGCAGTGTAAAAATCATTTTGTAAAAGAGAGACAGAGTATTTTGTTTTGGTGAAAGTTTTTTTTTGGTAAATCCCTCTGAGTGAAAGAGGAAGAAAATTGTATCAGGCCTTTTATGAATTAATACAAGTTTATTATGGGTGTGAAAAATCTCTGTTCTCAGAAATTTTATTAGCTTCCTTGTGTTAAAGATCCTGTGGAGAGAGAAACAGAGCATTGCCTCTGTGTTGAGTTTTATTTGTGTGTTTTTGGGATTTTACCAGAAAAATCCCCAACAGTGGTATCAAAGCAGGCTTAGGCTCTTTGAAGGTGTTCAAGAAGCTGAAGGGAGGAGTCTTTTGTTGCAGCAGTAAATCTTCTCCAGCAAAGTGAAGACTTAGTCAACAAAGGATTCAGGTATTTCACAAAGTTTTTTTTTTGTTACTGCTGAAACAGTCAGTGTTTTAAGATACACAGTCAAGAAATTGAAGCATAGTTGAGGATGCAAGGAATGGCTAGCACCAGCACTAGTATGGGTATGTTTAACACCCAGCTCCCACAGTTTAATGGGAAGAACTATGACTACTGGTCAATAACCATGAGAGCTTTATTTATCTCTCAAGATTTATGGGAATTAGTTGAATCTAGGTTTGCAGAACCAGTAGATGAAAATCAATTTAACAACTTAACTCAGGAAGAGAGAGATCTGCTGAAGAGCAATAGGAAGAAGGATGCAAAAGCCATTGTATTGTTGTATCAAGCAGTGGACCAAAGTGTATTTCCAAGGATAGTAGCAGCTAAGACATCCAATGAAGCATGGCAAACTCTCAAGACAACCTATCAAGGCATGGAGAGAGTGAAGAAAACAAAACTACAATTGCTGAGGAAGGATTTTGAGAATATGAACATGAAGGAGTCAGACAACATTGACTCATTATTCACACATGTGATTGGTCTGATCACACAGATGAGGACTCATGGAGAAACCATTGAAGAAAGGAGGATTGTGGAGAAAATATTGAGGGTCTTACCCTCAAAGTTTGATGCGATTGTCACCACCATTGAAGAGACAAAGGATCTCTCAAACTTTTCAGTTGATGAGCTACATGCATCACTGATAACACATGAGCAGAGGTTGAGTAGGAATGAAAACTCATCTCTAGAGCAAGCCTTCAAGACCCAGATGTCTTTTGGAAGAGGAAGAGGTCAAGGCAGAGGAAACAAGAGAGGAAGAGGTAGAAGCCAGAACAGAGGTGGAAGGAACAGCCCAGCAAATGCTCAAGGAAGAGGCAACAATCCAAATCAGAACCAAGGCCAAGGCAGCAGCCAACAAAGAGGACAACATCATGCTCAAGGAAAAAGGTATGAAAAATCCAATGTCCAATGTTATTACTGTAAAAAATATGGGCATTATGCCAGTGAATGTAGGAAGAAGCAGCATGATATGAGTAATAGACAAAATGCAAATGTCACTAGAGAAAACAACAGTCAAGACAATGTGTTGATAGCTTGTAACATGGCTGAAACAAACAGTGAGGACATATGGTTTTTAGACTCAGGTTGCAGCAACCATATGATAGGAAATATAGCTCTCTTTTCTGCCCTTGATAAAAATATGAAATCAGAAGTCACACTAGGAACTGATAGCAAAATTTCTGTTATGGGAAAAGGAGAGGTAAAAATATTTACAAAGAAGGGTGAGAAGAAAACCATAGCAGATGTCTACTATGTCCCTGGAATGAGATGTAACCTCTTGAGTATTGGACAGCTTGTTCAAAAGGGTTACAATGTTTTCTTTGAAAATGATGTATGCACCATCATGGATATAGCACCCAGCAAAAGATGCATTGCTGAAGTGAAGATGACGAGGAACAGGATGTTCCCTCTCAGGATAAGGGCAGATTTGAAAAACAAAGGAGAAATTGCAGCAGTCACCCAAGAGGCTTTCCAAAGCGTGCCAAAGGATGAAAATTGGTTGTGGCACTTGAGATTTGGACATCTCAATTTTGGAGGTCTAAACTTGTTGAGCAGGAAAGGAATGGTAAGAGGATTACCATTGATAGAGAAACCGGACAGCCTTTGTGAAGGTTGCATTTTGGGAAAACAACACAGAGAAAGTTTTCCATCAGGGAAGAGCATAAGGGCAAAGGCACCCTTAGAGATCATTCACTCAGATTTATGTGGACCGATGCAAGCTCCATCATTAGCAGGCAGCCAATATTTCCTAACATTCATTGATGATTTTACAAGAAAAACTTGGGTATATTTCCTTAAAAACAAAAGTGAAGTGTTTGAGAAATTCCAAAATTTCAAGGCATTTGTGGAAAACCAAAGCGGGCTGCACATTAAAGTTTTGAGAACTGATAGAGGAGGTGAGTATATCTCCAAGGAATTCCTAAGATTTTGTAGAGAAAATGGAATTCATAAACAGTTTACAGCTAGGTACACCCCACAGCAAAATGGAGTTGCTGAAAGGAAGAATAGGACCATCATGGATATGGCGAGGAGCATGTTGAAGGCAAAGCATTTGCCAAATGATTATTGGGCTGAAGCTGTACATTGTGCAGTTTATATTTTTAACAGGTGTCCTACAAAAGCAGTGATGAACAAAGTGCCGGAAGAAGCATGGAGTGGGAGAAAGCGAGTCACCCACATGAGAATTTTTGGATGTGTGGCCTATGCACACATCCCAGATCAACTAAGGAGGAAGTTGGACAGAAAAGGGGAGAAATGCATCTTCATTGGATATAGTGAAGAATCAAAAGCATACAGGTTGTATATCCCATCTACCAAGAAGTTTTTTGTCAGCAGAGATGTTCAGTTCATTGAGGAGGAAGCTTGGGATGGAAGCATAGAGAAAACAGTGAATGTTAAAAATTGTTTGTCTCATGATGAAGATGATGAGGAGGTGGCTGAAATGCATCCCCAAACAGCAGCGCCAACACAAGGACAGCAAGGGACACCATTGAGGATAAATGAAAGTGCTTCTCCAAGCACACCACAAGGAGGAAATTCAAGTGCATCTTCAAGCACTTGCACACCAAATGAAAGAGGTAAGAAGTTTAGAAATTTAAGTGACATTTATGATGAAGGAATGAATTCCTTATTTGCCTTGTATTGTCATGTTGATGATCCTATTCATTTCGAAGATGCAATTAAAGATAAGAAATGGATAGAAGCTATGGATGAGGAGATGAATGCCATAGAGAGAAACAAAACATGGGATTTGGTTGAGCTACCAAAAGGCAAAGAAGTCATTGGAGTGAAGTGGGTCTACAAGACCAAAAGCAATGCTGAAGGCAAGATAGAAAGGCGCAAGGCAAGCTGGTTGTCAAAGGATACAACCAGCAGTATGGGAGAGATTATGAGGAGACTTTCGCCCCGGTTGCAAGAATGGAAACCGTAAGAGCAGTGCTGTCCATAGCAGCATAAAACAAATGGAAAGTCTACCAAATGGATGTGAAGTCAGCATTCCTGAATGGAGTGTTAAAGGAAGAGGTTTATGTTGAACAACCTCTAGGCTATGAGAAGAAAGGTGAAGAGCACAAAGTGTGCAAATTGAAGAAGGCTCTTTATGGGTTGAAGCAAGCGCCAAGAGCATGGTACAACAGGATAGATTCCTATCTATTGGATAATGAATTTGACAAGTGTGAAGGAGAACCCACCGTCTACATCAAAGAAAAAGATGGTAAAATTTTAATTGTTGTCTTATATGTTGATGATGTTATTTTCACAGGAAATGATGATCAGCTCATTGAGAATTTTAAATCAGTCATGAAAGAGGAATTTGAAATGACTGACATGGGTTTCTTGAGATACTTCTTAGGCATAGAAGTAGATCAAAATGAAAAAGGAATTTTTATCTCACAAGCTAGATATGTAAATCAAGTGTTGGGCAGATTTAACATGCAAGAATGCAAAGCAGCGATCACTCCCACAGTAATGGGATTAAAACTCAGCAGAGAGGACAGCAGCAAGGATTTTGATCCTAGTTTGTACAAGAGTATTGTTGGCAGCCTTATGTATTTAACAGCAACTAGGCCTGACATTATGTTTGCTGTTAGTTTAATTTCCAGATTCATGGAGAGGCCAAAGGAGGCACATTGGCAGGTAGCAAAAAGAATTTTAAGGTATTTCAAAGGTACCAAAATGTTTGGCATATTATATAGTGTCTCAGAAAGTTCAGATTTAATTGGATACAATGATAGTGATTGGGCTGCAAGTGTAGATGATCGGAAAAGCACTTCCGGTTATGTTTTTCATATGAGTTCAGGAGCCATTTCATGGGCTTCTAAGAAGCAGTCCATTGTAGCATTGTCTACAGCAGAGGCTGAATATGTGGCAGCTACAGCAGCAGCATGTCAAGCAGTTTGGATGAGAAGAATGTTGAGGAGCTTAGGCCAAGAGTAGGCAAAAGCGACAGTGATTTTTTGTGACAATAGCTCAGCTATTGCATTGTCAAAGAATTCAGTGTTTCATAAGAGAACGAAACACATTGATACAAGGTTTCACTACATCAGAGAATTGGTGAGCAATGGAGAAATTGTTCTAGAACATTGCAGGACTCAGGAACAGGTTGCAGACATTTTGACCAAGCCACTAGACCAGAAAAGCTTTGAATTTTTGAGGAAGTGTTTGGGTATGATTGAATGCCCAACAGCTGAAATTAAAGGGGAGTGTTGAAGTTGTAATTTCATCTGCGCGTCATCAAAACCACCGGTATCTTCCCCGCACCACCATTCGCAAAAGGTTGTTTCCGTAAGGAGGGCTCCGACACAATCAGCACGAGACACGCGTCCAGTGTACAACCATGAAACCGCCCATTCCCCGGCCATTAAAAGTCGTTTGAGTTGTGTGAGGTTGGTGTGCGAATTGCGTCCGATCAGGTCAACGCATATGGATTCACTCCAAACTGCCAGAACGTTAATTTTACTTTTACCGTTGGCTTTTAATTAATGCATTTAATGCTTAGTCATAGTTTGAGGTAGAAACTTTTAATTTTATTGCTTTTTAAACTTACGGAGGTATGGGTAAGAAAAGCACGTAAGTTTTTTTTTTTGCATATGTATCATATATGATATATGTTTTTGTTTGGCGTTGACCATTGTAATATATGTGAGCCGGGGCAGCGAAAGAGAACAGAGAGGAGTGCACAGCAGTGCATAAGTTATGAATTGAACAGCGTGTGAAGCAAGGAGGTGATGAACGCACAGCAGTGCGAAATATAAAAATCTGAGTTTTGTTGTTTGCTCAAAAAAAGGGAAGAACGAATGAAGATTTGTATGGTGTGAGCAAAGAATTTTTTTTGTGAATGTAATGAAAAATTTTACTGCATATGTAAAATTATTTTTACAGCAGTATATGTAAAATGCTTTTTACAACAGTAAAATGTGAATGAAGATTTTACACAGCAGTGTAAAAATCATTTTGTAAAAGTGAGACAGAGTATTTTGTTTTGGTGAAAGTTTTTTTTTGGTAAATCCCTCTGAGTGAAAGAGGAAGAAAATTGTATCAGGCCTTTTATGAATTAATACAAGTTTATTATGGGTGTGAAAAATCTTTGTTCTTAGAAATTTTATTAGCTTCCTTGTGTTAAAGATCCTGTGGAGAGAGAAATAGAGCATTGCCTCTGTGTTGAGTTTTATTTGTGTGTTTTTGGGATTTTACTAGAAAAATCCCCAACAATGTAATGATTAAGGTTTCATGCCCCATTATTAAAGGCAAAGGCAATCAAAAATAAATACCTGAATCGCATCGAGTCTGAGCAGCAGAGACATGATCTGGTGGTCAAGTTTTAGGCACTCGTACTCATTTCCACGTATCGACTGAGTTTGTGTTGCAAGACGCCTCCCCATTTCATCAGCTTCTGACTTCACTTGCCCTATAATCCTCAGATTCTCCAACGGCTTTGAATTCCAAACACAAAACCCTCTGAACGTCGACTGTATTTTCACAGCGGCAACACCCTGGTCCATCCTGGGAGCCGCCACCTTTGCTGCTTTGGTAGACACAGGTGGTGATTCGGTGCCTGCATCATAAACGGGAATCAGAACCACTCTCCCCTTTCTACTTGTAGTTGGCTTGGAAGGAGGAGCAGTAGAGCCGCGCCGATAATTTGCGTTTGCATTAGCGTTAGGTTTGGGACCATTGCGTGATCCGTGGCTTGGAACCTCGAACAGCCAGGCCCGCGAGCTGTTCTCATGCGCTGGTTGTGGAGTTTGGCTGTTAGGAAATGAGCGTTGGTTCTAGGTTCTGCTTTGTGGAAACGGGAATGGATGCCTATCACCTCCAAACATATCAAAGGCGCTGAATCCCATCCTATCACCCAAAAACACCAAGGGCGGATTGTGCTGTCACAAAAGTACAAATGACCGAGTAGCGTGAGGGAGAAGCGAACAAATTGGACAATGTCGCAATCGATCTGGATGTTTGGAGATTGGACCGGCCGAAAACGCTAGTTGTTTGTCTTGATACCTTAGCTTGTTTGACAATGCAGAATTGACAATAATGCCTGGGGCAGTCAAATGTCTAGTTATTCATGCATACGAGAATACGAGAATGAACATCGCCGTTTCAGGCCGACAGCATGGCAATAATATGGACGGATCGAAATTTAGTGTTTGTTAACTCAAAACCTTGTCTCTCTCTCCCCCTCACTGGACCGTAGGGCTTTCCCACGCTCTTTCACAACATGTCCATCAAGTTATCGTCCTCTCTCATAATTTTTCATTACTCCCGAATTACTCCACCACTATTATTTTGATCTTCTCCCATGATTTCTCATTGTTTCTTAATTTAAAATTCGGGTTTTAACCATGAATCTTCTGTCCAACTCTTCCATGTAATATTCTTTGTTGCTTTGTGCCATTACGGTGTTATGGGCGCTCAATTTCTCCCCATAACATCTTTATTGCATACGTTTGTTTATGTGCACTGAATTTGCCTTTCTTATATTTCCACACCCATAAGACAAACACAATTTGGTCCATTAGTTTTGAGTAGACCGTTATAATTAATGAGTAGACCATTATAATTAATGTAATTACGTATAGTGGCATTGATGTTGATAACTTGCAATTTCATTTAAACCCATATAAAAATAACTATGCTCCACTAAGGTTTTAAGATGGAGGAACTAGTTTTAACTAGGATATCTATTTGAGCATTCAAATCTGAATTATATGTAGAAGTTCGATGGCATGCTCTTTTCTTTCTCTTTTTTTTTTTACATTATTCGAAGAAACATACACATTTCATATCCGACATTCCAAGGATAAATCTAAATAAACATATCATTATGTGTTATCGCTATGAAGGATCAAATCACCTCGCCCCTTCAACCAAAATGTGAACCTATCCACTTTCCCAAAAGTTGTTGCTAGCAATATGCTACCTGCATATTTTGGCAACATATGAAATTCACACAAAAAAAACTGATGAGTAAAACCACTGCAAGAGTCCATTGTGGTTGGAGTGTTCCTCAAATGTCACGGCTTAATAGCCAAATTAAATATACGATGACAAACAAATGGAGAGAAGCCCTTCTACTTAAAGAAAACCTGGACAATGCAAGCTTCTTTCATTCCGTGTCTTCTCGACAGTGTGGTATGATCCCTTTAGGAAGGGAGCCCCTCTCGTTTTGTTTTGATAACGCTGAAATGCCTTCATCCAATTCCACAATCGAGATAAGAGGTAAATTCTCAAATTTGATAATTCCCTTTTCTCAATTTATTAGTGAGGTTGAGCCTCCCAAGATCTTTATATTTCTTATACCCCTGTGCACTGCTATTTTTTAAAACGCCCATGCATAAAATACCTCTCCTTTCTTGTTGAGTGATTCCTAATAAAAAGTAGGATTCGTAGGGAGATCCGCATTGACCTAGCGTGTGTTGCCTCTGGTCCTCAAAACACCTATGGCTTTCACAATCGTTAGCTTTTGGAGATTTTAATATTTTGGAAGGATGACCATTTTCGGGCTTCTATGATTTGCATGATAACTTCCCTATAATGGAATTAAATATTCGATTGGAAAAATATCATTCACATCGAGCTAATGTGTCGACACAACTGTACTTGGAAATGCGTGGTGATCATGAATTATTTTTTTTCCATACATTTTCCATTGAACACTCATCAAGAGTGTCTCCTTCCCGCTTCCCACTAACATATGCAATTCTTGGAACCTCATTCCATGCTTCTTTTGAAAAGTAGCAAGGCATAGATATATGATTTATTGATAGTTCCTTATAGTGCAGAGGACTTAGCAACACTTACCTCTGTTCTTGTTTCTTTCCAATACATCTCTATATTTTCCTTGTTCTGAGCAGCTTGTCTTAATATTCATTTTCCAAACAAAATGGCATTGTATATGAATGATAAACGAGTTATATCCTATTGAGCTTCCCATGTTCAGACCTTAAATTAAACCTTCTCTCCTCCATGTTGATGTCATTATGATTAACTCTTTAGCTAGCACTGGGTGAGGGGATGGAGATATATAGCGTTAACGTTCCAGTCACATGAAGCTCACAACAAAGAAGAGCCTTGGGGTTGACCCATCTATCAACACTGCAAAAGTGGTTGAGGATAGACACCCCATAAACCAATTTCCTAACTGGACACTCATTCCTATGTGAATCAACAATAGTTTCATACACAACCAATTGAATATATCATAATCCTTTGCGAGTTCCAATTTCATCAACAATAGTGGTATCTTTATAGCCTTTATAATATGCGGTCCTTCTCGGGACATTCCCATTGCATCGTTGGACTTTTGTGCAATGGACACAATTTGTCTTCTGGAATGAACGATTAAAGATACCTTTTACCGCGTTTGCTGACAAATTTGTAACGATTTCGTACCTAGAGTTACATAAGCTGAATAGGCCTAAGATCACCAAGGCATGTACGATCATTTTTATTGGGGATTAGATCTACGAAACTGGTATTTATACCCCCGAATAACTTTTCATTATATCATTGACTCTTTAATAACCCTTAGTATATATTCTTCTAGTATTCTATGGAACCCTGAGTAGAATTCATTGGTCCATCCATCAAGACATTCACTCTTTTCTTTCTCAAAACCATGCAACATATACATATTTTAATTTGTTCCTCCGATTTTTCCAATGCCTTTCTTGCACTTTGAGAAATTTCCTTAGCTCATGTTGCGACTAACCTTTTGACTTGTTTCATTTTTTTTGCAAACTGGAACAATAGAATATTCTAGATATGTTTGAAAGTTAGTCTCTTTTCTATCCCCCATTTATCTCTACTACATTTTGGGGAAACTATGGAAGCCCGAGTTAAAAATATTTACGGTTTGGGTTATGTATAACTTAAAGTTGCAGCTTCTCTCTCATGCGGGGGAGGGTTAATCCAGTCTGTCTTTGTCGAATTAGAAGGAGACATTCCGCTTGAAGAAATTGGGAATCTTGTTATAGAATTACCAGTGCCAACAATAGCCTTGGGATACCTCGCCTTGTTTCTCACGTTTCCGTGAATCCTTATTCTAGTAAAACTGATCCACTCAATTCGTGCATTCGATTTCTTGATTTCATTTATGGAGTACTTAGTTCAACTCTTAAACATAGTTTCGGGCCAGTAATGTTTATCATAAATGTTTTATCAGTTCTACATAACTTTATCATTCTTTGAATTTGTTTGAGATCTACTACATTGTGGGAAAAGTATGAATGTATAAGATAAATATTTTTTGTGGGTTCGGGTTTTGTAATAATTTAATTTTTAAGCTTGTCTCTCATTTCAGCGACGAATAATACGTCCCATTTCTAATCATCCACGGTTTTCATGTCCCGATTTATAATAATTAGCAGGTAACGATATCCGAATGGGGAAGCTTTTTTTTGGGCCTAGACGTGAACCAATGCATTTTCAAGGGTTTGGAAACAATGAAATAATTGAATTCGTGGTCTGAAACAACACAAGGGTTCCAAGTACAAATTCCCCCCTTACGTGGATGCCACTCCCCTCTAGGAATTGAGTATCCCCACATAGAATTTTCTAGACCAGACAATGGATCGGGCCTCATGGAAACCTCCCATAACGAGGGTCTAGCCTAAAATTGCCTATGCTTAGGCCCGAAAAGTATAGATTCACTGAAAAATCAAGTAGCGGGGGATAAGATCATGGCCAAATGTAGCACTTTTGAAGTGCTCATGGCACATGTACGGAGGTGTCGCGAGAAGGCTTCGGAGATGGCACCCAGCGAGGAAACAAAGCTTCTCTTTGCAGTGGATGGGTGGAATAGCTTCGAGTCACCACTACTTTGGAAACAAGAACGTGTTTTCATTTTCTTGTGCAGCGCAATATTTCTGGCGACAAGCATCTATCGTTTGTGGCAGGGCTAGTCAAAAAGGCCATAGAAATGATGATGGAAAAACATACAAGATTCGCCATTGATTACTTCAAAATGAATCATGTAAGGCCTTCTCTTGTTGCAACACTTGTGATAACTACACTGAATCGTCTGTCATTTGATACTATGGATTTCGGCTTCGGGGAGACACAGTGCCGGCAACATCAACAACTATTCTTGAAAGGGAATTTGTGTTGTTGTTGTGTCTTGGCAAGGCACACAATTCTATACTTTTCTATATCCTCATATCAAGAACATACATTTAAATATTTTTAGCTTAAAAAATTTTTGGTTGGGACTACGTTTCATGCAGCGTTTGTTTTAATAAACAAATCAAAATATTTTATCGTTGACTGCTTTATGGGTCCTATGTTATATTCTTCTTTATTTCATTACATAAGGATGGGAAAATCTACAAAAAGAGAGACAGTATGTGCTTCGCATTAATATCTCAATAAAAAAGGAACACATCAATATAATGTGACCTTTCTATGACTAATTTTAATACATATATAAGAGGCTAGCGTTATAATCTCATTTTTAATAGCTAAAATAATTTTAAAACCAATATTTAAGAAAGATTAGAGAGAAATTGAAGAAACCTAAATATGCATGTAAACATAATTTATCAACATTTGTATATACTCTTCAAATATAAAATAAAGAGAATTGTTATATAAAATATACCTTATATAAAACAAATTACTTATCTCTCTCTCTCTCTCTCACACACACACACACACACACACACATACATGTGAAAACAACCTAACCTTTTAGGAGGCCTCAATATTTGAAATAAAATTGAAAAAGATAATATACATTTTATTACAAGTTCATTAAGTATTATATAATGTAAATGAATCAATAATAAAATTTATAATAAAATATATGAAATTACATAGCCACACACATTTTGTTTTAGTGATCAATTGCCTTTCAAATTTATCCATATTAAATTATTTTTATGTATGATTAGCCACTATATAATGCACATTATCTTCACTTAGTAGTAAATTATATAGGATTCCTTGGTTAAATGGATTAGATTTGATTTGATTTTTATCACATTGTTAAATTTTAGTTTTAATGAGCGACACCTCATATTCGAGAAACATACTTATTTCAATGACAACTAAAATTTTGGTATAAGGAAGCATGCGAATTCCTTGATGAAAAAATCTAAAACGTTGATATGCCAACAATAAATATCATTTGTTGATTCATTCCTTAATTCGGCTTAAATTATTTATAAAATTATCGTTTTATCTAACTTTCCTCCACAAATGTGCCACGATCTTCTTGAGTGTCTCATTTTCCATTTTTTCTACTACTTATCACCGCTGTATTCCTTAACAAGTTGCATCAGACTCTGTGTTGTTCTTCACATGCTCGAGTTGTCTCTGAGTAGGAGAGACGAAAGCCCTTGAGATTTTCATTGGTATCCCCCTTGCCAAGTTCTCTAAAAGAATGGCCACGTTCTCATGCCCATAAAATATGTGCCGAGTTTGAAGAAGGTGCACGAGGAAAGGATTGCATCATGCACCAGTAAAAGAAATTATCTTTGTGGATTATTCTATATTCATAAATTTTGATGGCTATTAATGTCCCTAGCAGTGCGATCCTAATTTTGAATTTTTTTTGTTCCATTTTGTTGCACAGTGATGGGATTTTGGAGCATGAGCCTTGACCCTAAGAAAATGTGAAGAAAGGGTCCACAACACATATCCTATGCTATATTCCAAGGCTTGCGACAAAACACCCATCCTTTGAGTTTGGGAACGCTGTTGGAAAATGGTGCAGGGGCATTGACCCATCCTAAGTCAAATTGAATATTTGACTTCTAGAAGCTAAGAAAATGGAGATAAGGCTGGCAGGAAGATGTGATTTGGAGCTAAATCATTGGGCATGAGAATTGCATTCATGGGGGATCTCATGAATATATTATTGATCTCATGGAGAGAATGGTGGAACTAGAATGATCCGCGTTTCCCTTGTAATTTCTTATAAATTATAGAACCTATGAATTGTTTTTGAGTGGAAAATGCAATGTAAAGCCATGCCAAGAGAGCGTCCAATACCACGCAAAATTAGGCTGAGAAGGAGTGGCCATTTCGACTGATATAAAGCCTGCCATGGCGCCATTGTAATGCAACTTAAGACATCGGGAAATTATTGAGTGAGGATAAGGTTGCGGAATAAAAAATCTATTCTTCATGGGAAATATTGAATTAATTATGTGTGTTTTGTATCCATGTGTGGGTGCCTATTTTACGAAGGGTTTGTTAAATTTTGATTGCTTATTATGTCGTTGCGTGCCATGTTTTACGAGGGCTGCAAGAGTTAATGGAGGTTGTTGGTGGCTACATTTCCAACACCGAGTGGTCTCACCGGGGGCCAGTAACCACACATTCGGTGTCTGGTTTAATTTAGGCACAAGGATGAAAGCAAAGGTGAAGAGAACTAGGAGTTCCGGTGCCCAAATGTGGAAGCACCGCACAATGTTATAGGGGTAACTGGTACCGCGAATATTGATTTGGGCCTTTGGGTACCAAATAAGGGAAGTGCATGGAAAGTGGTCGGGCCACCGAGCAACCTTGAATTAAGTCCAATTCATATTATGGGCCAAGATCCATCATTTAATGAGGCCTGAATATTTCCATCATCTCTTGTCCCATTCCTCAAGAAATTGGAGCCAAGTTGTATTGCCAGAGTCCGAAACACCTCGGCAAGGTCGATCCAAGATTTGTGGTGATCCGTCATTTGACGGCCCTAAAAAGAATCTGTTTACATTTAGTGTAGTGCCCCAACATTAGATTTTGGGATATAAGTGTGATTGAGGCTATAGGGAGTATGAGATAAGACAGAGATGCACTGGCTTGAGAAGTATCAACACTGACACAAGATGAGGTTTAAGCGATTGGTCCCGAGACGAGGGTTCTATGCGTTGTTCAAGCAGTGTCAGCATGGTGATGCTCTTTCTTCCCCAACTTCTTCTTCAGGTTCACTAATATCCCCGGCCTCGTGCTCCTGTTGTCTTCCTACCTCTATGGCCTCTAACAGAGCTTGCAGTCTCCTTGTCTCTTCTCAGAGATCTGTATTTCCCACACGTCTGACTCCTCGACCTCGTGCTCTTCTTTCTCACACAGCCATCTCCTCTTACACTGTAGAAAGTATCAACTATGTGAACGTTTGCTCTGATAGCACGAATTGGTGCAACGAAAAGTGAAAAGGATATTTATACACTAGTACACAGCCTTCGAGTTTCTTCGGAAAGTCGTTACGTAATGGTTTGGCAACGCACTGTAAAAAACTTAGTTTAGCGATTTATGGGAAAAATGATTAAAGGCCCGTGCTTTCAAATGATTTGGTAGTGTCCCTTCAAAAAGCCAAATACCCTGTGCTATCAAATGATTTGGCAACATCCTTTTCAAAATCTCAATGCCCTGTGCTGTCAAATGTTTTGGAAGTGCCCTATGCAAAACAAGGTACTCTGTTCCAATTTAATAATGTCCAAATCTATGGAAAAAAACAATGCATTCGCTGTTATAGCTCTGATACCACTTGTTATAGATCTAACCCAGAAATACTATAGATCTGATATGAAAATATAACACAATGCAAATAAACCCAGAAATAATGTGAAATGATTCTTTATTGATCAAACCCTTAAGGTAGGGCAACACCATACATTCACTCCTTAAGGAAGGAGAACACTCCACAAGCCATATGTCTGTTCATACAATATTCCTTGACACATTCCTTCACATGGAGTCTCTAGACTCTATATAGGCCTCATACATACAATACCATGGGTCATTACCATGGTTCCCTCATACCATCAAACTAATACCATGGGCCCATTACATTATTACTAACTACTTGTGGTCCCTTACATGATATGGGTTAACCACCTTATTTATTACTATGGCCCATCCATTATTACATTATTACCTTGGGTACCTCCCTTGGTACCCCATATTATCCCCCCTAGGTATATAACATTCACTACTCCAGGACACAGTGATAATTCCTCCACAGGTCTTTGAAACTGATACAATAAGAATAAAGAAGATAAGTGGAAAAATCGCGCAGCAATTGAAGCCACAAGTTTTAAATTCTTAATATAAATTGGTTCAAAAAGCTACAAGTTTTCAAAATGGTAAAACATACATGAATAACGCTATAATTAATAACTGTTCATAAGCAGAAATCCATTTGGTTTAATCACAAGGTTTTGATTCAATCTCATCACATTGGTAAGCTCTTGTCCAAATTATTTATATCGAATGCTCGGCCTATGCACCTGCATCGCACACCCTTAGTGAAATTGAACATTTTACTTCTAGAAGCTATGAAAGTGGAGACAAAGCTCGTAAGAAGACGTGATTTGGCATTAGTGCATTGAGCATGAGAATCAGATCCGTGAAGGATCTCAGGAATCTAATATTGATCTCGTGGAGAGAGTAGTGCATCTAGAGTGATTCATGATTATTTTGTAATTCATTATAAATTATAGAACCCGTGAATTGTTTTGGAGTGGCCAATGCGATGGAGAACCATGCCAAGAGAGTGTCCAATACCATGCAAAATTAGGCCGAGAAGGTACAACCATTTCAAAGGAGATAAGGCCCGCCATGGTGCCATTGTAATGTGATTTAATAGCTCACAAAATGGTTGAGTGGGGATAAGGTCGTGGGATAAAAATTATGTTTTATGAGGGAAATCTTGAATTGATTGTGTGTGTGTTTTGTATCCATGTGTGGGTGCCTATTTTAGGAAGGGTCTGTTAACTATCGATTGTTTATTATGTTGTCGCATGATGTGTTTCATGAGGTCCTTGACAACTAACGGTGGGCGCAACTGGCTGCAGTCCCAACACTGAGGGATCTCGCTGGGGGCCAATAAGCACACATTCAACGTTTGGTTTAATTGAGGCACAAGGATGGAAACAAAGTGTGCAAACATGGAAACACCACGCAAGGATCCAAGGGTAATTATAACCACGGATCTTGATTTGGGCCATTGGGTACCGAATAAGGGAAGTGTATGGAAAGTTGTCGAGCCACCAGGTAATCCCAAATTAAGTCGAACTGAGATTACGAGTCGATATCCATCATTTAATAGGGCTTGAATATTTCCATCATACGCTGTCCCATTCCTCGGAACGTTGGAGCCAAGTTGTATCACGAAAGTCCGAAACACCTTGGCAGTGCCAATCCAAGATTTGGGGCGATCCGTCATTTGACGACCCTAACAAATATTCGTTTCCATTTAGTGCAATATCCTGATATTAGATTTCGGGATATCGGGGCGATTGAGGCTATCGAGAGTCTGAGGTAACATGAAGATGTGCTGACTCGAGAAGTCTAGCCGCCGATACACGATGAGGTTCAAGCGATTGGTCACGAGACGAGGGTTTTATGCATTTTTATCGCAATGTAGACATGGTGAAAGCGTTTGGTCTTGGAGATGCGAATTCAAACCCTGCAACGAAAGGTGTGAATTAGCCAAGTTTCTTGGGCCCATGACCCACAGGTCCCAACATAGAGAACATAAAAAAATTGAAACGAAGGTTCCCTAGAGTCAGTCATCATCTAAGAATTTGAGGGCACATAGAATCACTAGAAAAAAATCATTCGTAATTTATAAAACAAATCAAAGTATTTTTATCATTACTTGATGGGTTAGATGTTGGTTTCTCACATTCCATAAAGAAAGGAAGACCAAAAAAATGGGAAACCTTATGTGATTTTCACATTTATTTTAGGGAAGTTAGAATTTATAATGTGAAAATAAAAGGTGAATTAGCTGTGCTCCAATGTATTACGTAGATACATACATTGTGTTGCCGTATTATTTTTAATTAGATTTTCAAAATGAATTTTAAAAGGGGAAATGTAAAATATTGGAAGAATCTAAATATAAGTACCAACTCCATTTTCGAGTATACACATGCTCCTAGAATGGAAAATAATGGACATTGTTCTATTAATATAACTTTTATATCTAATAATGTACCTTTTGTGTTATTTTTAAGGGCATATATAATTACATTTGAAGATGAAATAAATAATAAGTGGTTCAATAGCGCCATCATATTTGAATATTTAAGAATAAGATTTATTTCTATTACAATAATTTTTATCTAGATATAATAAACACCAATAAATTTTAAGAAATCCGTTCACCACATCAATACAATTCTATTTATATTTACATATTCTAAGTTGTTAAATTTACATGAAATGATTACAACCTTATTGCGGGGAAACACATTTTTACAAATGATGCAAATATTATAATAAAAACTAACAATATTATAGTAACAACTAGAGGAGGTGACTCTACTCCTTGCCAAGAACATATTTATTGACATTGAAGGAGGCGTGGAAGAAAACGATTACATTGTGAGCTAATAAAAGAGTTGTTTCTTGTATTCTTCTATATTAGTATTTTTTAAGTCTCTTCATATCCTTTTAATTGTGATAATTATTTTTAGTATTTGCTGTCCCATTTTGTTGCATAGTAATTGGTCTTGCAGATTTCACACAACACACCCCTTATGCCATATTACAACTCTATCACAAAACCCGAGTGATTTGAGTTTTGGGTATGTTGTTTAGATATTTCTAGAAAATTAACATGAGTAGTCAAGAAAAAAAATATTTTTTATTTTCAGATTCATCCTAAAATAATTGAAGTATTATGGGTTCTATGTTAGATGTTGATTTCTCATATTGCATACGAGATTCGTCATTGATCTTTCTCTTGCTGCAACACTTGTGATAACTACATTGAATCGTCTGCCATTCGATAGTATGGATTTCAGCTTCAGGGAGACACAGTTCAGGCAACGTCAACAATTATTCTTGAAAGGGAATTCATGTTGTTGCGGTGTCTTGGCAAGGCCCACAATTCTATACTTTTCTATATCCTCATATCAAGAACATACATTTAAATATTTTTAACTTAAAAATTGTTTGGTTGGGACTACGTTTCATGCAACCCTTGTTTTGATAAACAAATCAAAATATTTTATCATTGATTGCTTTATGGGTCCTATGTTATATACTTCTTTATTTCAATGCAAGGATGGAAAAATATACAGAAAGAGAGATTTATCAACATTTGTCTCTCTCACGCACACACATATTTATATATAATTCCAACGAAGTAGTCCACAATTATATATGTGAGTTTTGAATGTACATGTGAAAACCATCTAAACCCTTAGGAGTCCTCAATATTTGAAATAAAAATGAATACATTTTATTACAAGTTCATTAAGTATTATCTAAAGTAAATGAATCAATTATAAAATTTATAATAAAATATATGAAATTACATAGCCACACACATTTTGTTTTAGCAATCACTTGCATTTCAAATTTATTCATATTAAATTACTTTTATGTATGATTAGCCACTATATAATGCACATTATCTTCACTTACTAGTAAATTATATAGAATTCCTTGGTTAAATGGATTAGATTTGAATTGATTCTTCTTCTTTCTTATTACATTGTTAAATTTTAGTTTTAATGACGCCTCATATTCATATTCGATAAACATACTTATTTCATTGACAACTAAAATTCTGGCATAAGGAAACATGTGGATTCCTGGATGAAAAAAATCTAAAAAGTTGATATGCCAAAAATAAATATCATTTGTTGATTCATTCCTTAATTCAGCTTAAATTACTTATTAAATTATCGTCTGATTTAGCTCTCCTCCACAAATGTGCCACAATCTTCTTGAGTGTCTCATTTTCCATTTTCCGTCCTCCTCATCGCCACTGTATTCCCTAACAAGTTCTTCTTCACGTGCTGAAGTTGTCTCTGTGCAGGAGATCAGACGCAATCCCTTGAGGTTTTCATTGGTATCCCCTTGCAATATCTAAAAGAAGAGAAGTGGAGAGAGAATGGCCTCGTTCTCTAAAAGACGCAATCAGGATGAATAAGGTGTGGGAGAAACAACGAGTTTTACTTGTCTTTGTGGTTGAGCTCGTCCTCGGAAATCTGTCGCTCTAGTTGAGCAACTCTAAATTTAAATATTAAATCGTTTGATTAATTAATCTATCATTTGATTCAAGTTAGCTCTAGAGGTCTGCCAAAACTGATAATAATTATCAACAACTTTTACTTCTCTTTATCATTGTCCTCGTCCTTGCATATCTGTCGCTCTAGTTGAGCAACTCTAAAGCTCAAATCTCTGATTAATTTATCATTTGATTCAAGTTTCCTGTAGAGATCTGCCAACACCACCTTGACCTCAAGCGTCTGGTTCTCCATTTTGTTGACTGCAGCACGTCTATTCCATATGCCGTCACACTGTATGTTTTCACCCCCTATATGTTGCTGTTGTTGTTCTTCGCAATCTACAGCACCGATCGTGCACTTATATTCCTCCTCCGAAATTTTCGTAACCCCTCCTTTCTCGGGTTCCATTCCTGATAATTTAGGAGTACCACTCTTTGGGTTAGCATGGGTGTGAGGATCCCTTTCAGGGATATCCTCATGATCACTCTGACCTGCCCCCTCTATAAACATAGATTTTCCAGCGATTATGGCATCGATTGTCTCTTGCAGCCGAAACACTAAACGGTATACAACCCTTCTTGACTCCTGCACAAATGACTTCACACCCTGCACACAAAGAAGAGCATATATTATTTAGTTAAACATAATGGTAAATCTCATGTAATGATTAAGGTTTCATGCCCCATTATTAAAGGCAAAGGCACTCAAAATAAATACCTGAATCGCATCAAGTCTGAGCAGCAGAGACATGATCTGGTGGTCAAGTTTTAGGCACTCGTACCCATTTCCACGTAATCAACTGAGTATGTATTGCAAGACGCCTCCCCATTTCATCATCTTTTGACTTCACTTGCCCTATAATCCTCAGATTCTCCAACGGCTTTGAATTCTGAACTCAAAACCCCCTGAATGTCGACTGTATTTTCACAGCGGCAACACCCTGGTCCATCCTGGGAGCTGCCACCTTTGCTGCTTTGGTAGACACAGATGGTGATTCGGTGCCTACATCATAAACGGGAATCAGAACCACTCTCCCCTTTCTACTTGTAGTTGGCTTGGAAGGAGGAGTAGTAGAGCCGCGCCGATAATTTGCGTTTGCGTTAGCGTTAGGTTTGGGACCATTGCATGATCCGTGGCCGGAAAGCTCGAACGTTCAGGCCTGTGTTGGGAATTTCTGATAAGTCCAAACAAAATTGAACAAAATAAAACAATACTTTGTTTTAACATAGCGAAAATAAAAATTGTTTGCGGAATACGATGTTTCAGCAACGCTGTTTCGTCAATTGTTGAATGCAGTGTTTCAGCAATGGTGTTTCAGCAATGCTGAAACTGGTGTTTCAGCAACACTCTATTTTGACTCTGAGAAACTATTTTCTAATTACGGTGTTTCAGCAACACACAAAAAAGAAGAAGCTTATATTCATTAACAATAAACCAACTGTTACAAAAACATCTTCCTTACATTGAGGGATTTTCACAAGAGATTATGCTGAAGAGCATCTTCCTCTTGACATAGGGATTACAACAGGAATGCTTCAGTTCCACAAACCAATTTTTCACTATCTCAGAAAATTATAGTTTCAGCACTGCTATGCGTTACAAAAAAAAAACTCTCTATATTTTCTACACTGTTGTGTCTGCGTTTTATAGTGCATTACATTTTCTTCCTTTTACAGTGTGGGAAGGGGTCATAACTTATCCACCAACCTCTTTAACTCGCTGATGAAGTCTGTACTACAATCTGCTGCTCATGATGAACAAATCTGATCTTTTACTGTATTTCTTGAGTCGGTGGTGTTGAAACCCATGGCTAATAAATGTTGTGACGGCTCGAGGCTGGTTCTTTTCACTTTCGGCCATTCTTCTCTTTAATGTGGTTGTTTAGAAGTAATGGCATAGTGCTCGATCTGATATTCCTCCTTTGGGAACACAAAAACAGTTAAAGGGTGAAAAGATGGTAATGGTGGTGGCCTTTTTTTAAGTAAAGTAGTTGCTGCTGTTCAACTATTCACTGTAGTTGAAATTATAATTTCAACGCTCCCCTTTAATTTCAACTGCTAGGTTATCAGTCATACCCAGACATTTCCTTAAAAATCGAAACTTTTCTGGTCCAATGGCTTGGTTAGAATATCTGCAACCTGTTCCTGAGTCCTGCAATGTTGTAAAATGATTTCTCCATTGTTCACCAATTCTCTGATGTAGTGAAACTTTGTGTCTATGTGTTTCGTTCTCTTGCGGAACACAGAATTCTTGGACAACGCAATAGCTGAGCTATTGTCACAAAAAATAACCGTTGTTGTTGTCTGCTCTTGGCATAGACTTCTTAACATTCTCCTCATCCAAACCGCTTGACACGCTGCTGTTGTAGCTACCACGTACTCTGCTTCTGCTGTAGACAATGCCACAATTGGCTGTTTCTTGGAAGCCCATGAAATGGCTCCTGAACCTATGTGAAAAACTTAACCGGATGTGCTTTTCCGGTCATCTATACTTCCAACCCAATCACTATCTGTGTATCCAACTAAATCTGAACATTTTGAAATAGTATAAAAAATGCCATACCTTTTTGTACCTTTAACATACCTTAGAATTCTCTTTGCTGCCTGCCAATGTGTTTCTTTTGGCCTCTCCATGAATCTGGAAATTAAACTAACAACATGCATTATGTCCGGCCTGGTTGCAGTTAAATACATAAGGCTGCCAACTATGCTCTTGTACACACTAGGGTCAAAATCCTTGCTATTATCCTCTTTGCTGAGTTTTAATCCCATCACTGTGGGAGTGATTGCTACCTTGCTGTCCTGAATGTTAAATCTGCCCAACACTTTATTTACATATTTTGCCTGCGAAATAAAAATTCCATTTTTATTTTGATCTACTTCTATTCCTAAGAAGTATCTCAGCAAACCCATGTCAGTCATCTCAAATTCTTCTTTCATGACTGATTTGAAATTTTCAATGAGGTAGTCATCATTACCTGTAAAAATCACATCATCAACATATAACATAACAATTAAAATTTTACCGTCCTTTTCTTTGATGTAAACGGTGGGTTCTCCCTCACACTTCTCAAATCCGTTCTCCAGTAGATAGGAATCTATCCTACTGTACCACGCTCTTGGCGCTTGCTTCAGCCCATAAAGAACTTTCTTCAATATGCAAACTTTGTGCTCTTGGCCTTTCTTCTCATAGCCTAGAGGTTGCTCAACGTAAACCTCTTCCATTAACACTCCATTCAAGAATGCTGACTTTACGTCCATTTGGTAAACTTTCCATTTATTTTGTGTTGCTATGGATAGCATTGCTCTCATTGTTTCCATTCTTGCAACTGGTGCGAAAGTCTCCTCATAATCTCTTCCATACTGCTACTTGTATCCCTTGACAACAAGTCTTGCCTTGTGCCTTTCTATCTTGCCTTCATCATTACTCTTGGTCTTGTAGACCCATTTAACTCCAATGACTTCTTTACCTTTTGGTAGTTCAACTAAATCCCATGTCTTGTTTCTTTCTATGGCATTCATCTCCTCATCCATAGCTTCTATCCATTTCTCATCTTTAATTGCATCTTCAAAATGAACAGGGTCATCAACATGACAATACAAAGCAAACAAAGAATTCATTCCTTCATCATAAATGTCACTTAAATTTTTGAATTTCTTACCTCTTTCATTTGGTGTGCAAGTGCTTGAGGATGCACTTGAATTTCCTCCTTGTGGTGTGCTTAGAGAAGCACTCTCATTTCTCCTCAAGGGTGTCTCTTGCTGTCCTTGTGTTGGCGCTGCTGTTTGGGGATGTGTTTCAGCCAAATCCTCCCCATCTTCATCATGAGACAAACAATTTTTAACATTCACTGTTTTCTCTATGCTTCCATCCCAAGCTTTCTCCTCAATGAATTGAACATCTCTGCTCATATAAAACTTCTTGGTAGATGGGATATACAAACTGTAAGCTTTGGATTCCTCACTATATCCAATGAAAATACATTTCTCCCCTTTGCTGTCCAATTTCTTCCTTAGCTGAACTGGAATGTGTGCATAAGCCACACAACCAAAAACTTTCATGTGGGTGACTCCTTGCTTTCTCCCACTCCATGCTTCTTCTGGCACTTTGTTCATCACTTCTTTTGTAGGACACCTATTCAAAATATATAATGCATAGTGTATAGCTTCAGCCCAATAATCATTTGGCAAATGCTTTTCCATCAACATGCTCCTCGCCATATCCATGATTGTTCTGTTCTTCCTTTCAGCAACTCCATTTTGCTGCAGGGTGTACCTTGCTGTAAATTGCTTATGAATTCCATTTTCTCTGCAAAAACATAGAAATTCTTTGCAGATATACTCACCTCCTCTGTCAGTTCTCAGAACTTTGATATGCAGCCCGCTTTGATCTTCTACAAGTGCTTTGAAATTTTGAAAATTTTCAAACACTCCACTCTTATTCTTCAGGAAATAAACCCAAGTCTTTCTGGTAAGGTCATCAATAAATGTTAGAAAATATTGGCTGCCTGCAAGTGATGGAGCTTGCATCGGTCCACATAAATCTGAGTGGACAATTTCTAAGGGTGCTTTTGCCCTTATGCTTTTCCCGGTTGGAAAACTTTCTCTGTGTTGTTTCCCCAATATACAACCTTCACAAAGGCTGTCTGGCTTCTCTATCAATGGTAATCCTCTTACCATTCCTTTTCTACTCAACAAATTAAGACCTCCAAAGTTGAGATGTCCAAATCTCAAATGCCACAACCAATTTTCATCCTTTGGTACGCTTTGGAGAGCCTCTTGTGTCACTGCTGCAATTACTTCTTTATTTTTTAAATCTGCCCTTATTCTGAGAGGGAACATCCTGTTCCTCGTCATCTTCACTTCAGCAATACATCTTTTGCTGGGTTTTCTATCCATGATGGTGCATACATCATTCTCAAAGAAAACATTGTAACCCTTTTGAACAAGTTGTCCAATACTCAAGAGGTTACACTTCATTCCGGGAACATAATAGACATTTGCTATGGTTTTCTTTTCACCTTTATTTGTAAATATTTTAACTTCTCCTTTTCCCATAACAGAAATTTCACTATTAGTACCAAGTGTGACTTGTGACTGCACACTCTGATCTAAAGCAGAAAATAGGGCTATGTTTCCTGTCATATGGTTGCTGCAACCAGAATCTAGAAACCATATATCTTCACTGTTTGTTTCAGCCATATTACAAACTAACAACACATTATCTTGGCTGATATTTTCCCTAGTGATATTTGCACTAGATCTATTACTCATATCATGCTGCTTCTTCCTACATTCATTTGCATAGTTCCCATATTTTTTACAGTAATAACATTGGACATTGGATTTTTCATACCTTTGTCCTTGAGCATGATTTTGTCCACTTTGTTGGTTGATGCCATGACCTTGGTTCTGATTTGGATTGCTGCCACTTCCTTGAACGTTTGCTGAACTGTTTCTTCCACCTCTGTATTGGCTATGCCACTTCCTCTCTTGTTTCCTCTGCCTTGACCTCTTCCTCTTCCAAATGACATCTGGGTCTTGAAAGCTTGCTCTAGAGATGAGTTTTCATTTCTAGTCAACCTCTGCTCATGTGTTATCAATGATGCATGAAGTTCATCAACTGAAAAATTTGAGAGATCCTTTGTCTCTTCTACGGTGGTGACAATCACATCAAACTTTGAGGGTAGGCACCTCAATAGTTTCTCCACAATCCTCCTTTCTTCAAGAGTTTCTCCATGAGACCTTATCTGTGTGACCAGACCAATTGCTTGTGTGAAGAATGAGTCAATATTGTCTGACTCCTTCATGCACAGGTTCTCAAAATCTTTCCTCAGCAACTGTAGTTTTGTTGTCTTCACTCTCTCCATGCCTTGATAGGTTGTCTTGAGAGTTTGCCATGCTTCTCTAGATGTCTTGGCTGCTGCTATCCTTGGAAACACACTCTCATGCACTGCTTGATATAAAAATACAAGGGCTTTTGAATCCTTCTTCTTATTTCTCTTCAACAGCTCTTTCTCTACCTGAGTTAATCCATTAAACTCATCTTCATTTGCTGGCTCTTCAAATCCATATTCAACAAGTTCCCATAAATCTTGTGAGGCAAATAGGGCTCTCATGGTTATTGCCTAGTAGTCATAATTTTTCCCATTGAACTGTGGGAGCTGGGTATTAAACATACCCACGCTGGTGTTGGTGCTGGCCATTCTTGCAATACTTGACTGTGTATTAAAAATCACTTAATTGTCTTCAACAGCTACACAAAAAAAAATTAATATGAAAAATACCTTGACAGCGTTTTCACTCTGCTGGATAATTTGTTGCAGCAAGAAACCTTCTTTTAGCTTCTTTGATGTCTTCAAAGAGCCTGGACGAGCTCTGATACCATGTTGGGAATTTCTGATAATTCCAAACAAAACAGAACAATACTCTGTTTTAACACATCGGAAATAAAAATCGTTTGCGGAATACGGTGTTTCAGAAACGTTGTTTCGTCAATTGCTGAATGCAGTGTTTCAGCAACGCTGTTTCGTCAATTGCTGAATGCAGTGTTTCAGCAACACTCTGTTTTGACACAGAGAAACTATTTTGTGATTACGGTGTTTCAGCAACACAAAAAAAAAAACTTATATTCATTAACAATAAACCAACTGTTACAAAAACATCTTCCTTACATAGAGGGATTTTCACAAGAGATTATGCTGAAGAGCATCTTCCTCTTGACAGAGGGATTACAACAGGAACGCTTCAGTTCCACAAACCAATTTTTCACTATCTCAGAAAATTACAGTTTCAGCACTGCTGTGCGTTACAAAAAAAAAAAATCTCTATATTTTCTACACTGCTGTGTCTGCGTTTTATAGTGCATTACATTTTCTGCCTTTTACAGTGCGGGAAGGGGTCATAACTTATCCACCAACCACTTTAACTCGCTGATGAAGTCTCTACTAAAATCTGCTGCTCATGATGAACAAATCTGATCTTTTACTATATTTCTTGAGTCGGTGGTGTTGAAACCCATGGCTGATAGCGACGGCTCGAGGCTGGTTCTTTTCACCTTCAACCATTCTGCTCTTTAATGTGGTTGTTTATAAGTAATGGCGTAGCGCTGGATCTGATCTTCCTCCTTCGGGAACACAAAAACAGTTAAAGGGTGAAAAGACGGTAATGGTGGTGGCCTTTTTTTAAGTAAAGTAGTTGCTGTTGTTCAACTGTTCACTGCATTTGAAATTATAATTTCAACAGCCTGCGAGCTGTTCTCATGCACTGGTTGTGGAGTTTGGCTGTTAGGAAATGAGCGTTGGTTCTGGGTTCTGCTTTGTGGAAATGGAAATGGATGCCTATCACCTCCAAACATATCAAAGGGCCTGAATCCCATCCTGTCACCCAAAAACACCAAAGGCGGATTGTGTTGTCACAAGTACAAATGACCGAGTAGCATGAGGGAGAAGCAAACAAAATGGACAATGTCGCAATCGATGTGGATGTTTGGAGATTTGACACCCGAAAATGCTATATGTTTGTCTTGATACCTTAGCTTATTTGACAATGCAGAATTGAAAATAATGCCTCGGGCAGTCAAACGTCTAGTTATTCATACATACGAGAATACGAGAATGAACATCGTTGTTTCAAGCCGACAGCATGGCAATAATATGGATGGATCGAAATTTAGTGTTTCTTAACTCAAAACCTGGTCTCTCTCTCCCCCTCACTGGACTGTAGAGCTTTCCCACGCTATTTCACAACATGGCCATCAAGTTCTCGTCCTCTCTCATCATTTTTCATTATTCCCGAATTACTCCACCACTATTATTTTGATCTTCTCCCATGATTTCTCATTGTTTCTGAATTAAAAATTCGGGTTTTAACCATGAATCTTCTGTCCAACTCTTCCATGTAATATTCTTTGTTGCTTTGTGCCATTACGGTGTTATGGGCGCTCAATTTCTCCCCATAACATCTTTATTGCATACGTTTGTTTATGTGCACTGAATTTGCCTTTCTTATATTCCCATAGCAATAAGACAAACACAATTTGATCCATTAGTTTTGAGTAGACCATTATAATTAATGTAATTACGTAAAAATGGCATTGATGTTGATAACTTGTAATTTCATTTAAACCTATATAAAAATAACTATGCTCCACTAAGGTTTTAAGATGGAGGAACTTGTTTTGACTAGGATATCTATTTGAGCATTCAAATCTGAATTATATGTAGAAGTTTGATGGCATGCTCTTTTCTTTCTTTTCTTTTTTACATTATTCGAAGAAACATACACATTTCATATAAAACATTCCAAGGATAAATCTAAATAAACATATCATTATGTGTTATCACTATGAAGGATCAAATCACCTCACCCCTTCTTCAACCAAAATGTGAATGATCTGAATGGAAAATGGCATCAACCCATGGTACTCATCCACCCATATTATTCATCGACCCATGGAATTTACCCATGGTATTGTAAATGGCATCTGTCTGTGGTATTGTAAAATCCACCGATGGTACTCATCCACCCATATTATTCATCGACCCAAGGAATTTACCCACGGTATTGTAAATGGAATCTACCCGTGGTATTGTAAAATCCACCCATGGTATTCATTCACCCATGGAATTGACCCGTGGTATTGTAAGTGAAAAATACTATAAGTAACAAGTCACATTTTGTAAGAGGACAGATTGTCTGCCACAATGTAGCCTTTACAGTTCAGAGGCATGTAGCCACCACATCTCTTCTCAGAGATAAGCTACCATCACCCTAGCTAGTTTATTTCCATTACTATTTTAATAAAAGTTTCTTTGTGGTCTTGTTTATTGGGCATTCTCCTCTTTTTCTTCTGGCAATTCAAGTTTTTCAGATCTTGGGGGTCTCTCTACCCCAAGATCTATTTCAATCTTTTAGATCTTAGGGGTCTCCTCCCAAGATCCAGATCAGTGGTATCAGAGCGGTATGATTTTTCTCTATTTTTCTTTGCATGTCCCCAACGAGGTCGGGATATAAGGAGTTAGGTCTGGAACTGGTTGAACCTTTGCAAGACCAGCCTCGCAAATCTTGATGACCTCCCATGGCAGATGAGAAGAAAAACGAGGGGGCAGGAGATCCTATCAAAATCTTGCTCGAAGAAGCCCTCGAGCGACAAAGGAACGTGATGATGGATAGCTTTGCCCAAATCCTTCAGCGACTACCTAGAGGCGACGCATCAGCTTCCAACAGCTACTCTGGAAATGCCACACCGTTTAAGGTACAAGTTGATTTTGAAATCCCCATCTTCGAGGGTCAAATAGACGCAGGTGCCGTAGATAAATGGTTAAATCTGCTCGATGGGTATTTTTCTGTTCATGAATTTTCAAGTCAGGAAAAGATTGTTTTCGCTCTTCTCAAAGCAGCCCCCCACGTCAAGGACTGGTGGGAAACCTACTGCGAACAGAAGGATGAAAGTACAGGCTCATTGTTTTCAGCCACACCCACTTGGAATGACTTCCGGGATGCCATCAAGGAGCAGTACTACCCTGTCAAAAGCTATGAGGACAAATACATCAAATGAACCACACTGCGGCAGGGACGAGACCAAGATGTGCCGGAGTTCACAAACATTTTTCATACCCTTTGCACACAATTGGGTATCAAATATTCTGAGCTACATCTGGTACTCAAATACCACGGCTGCCTACACAGATACATCCAGGAAGAGATGGAGTTCTTGAACATCTCCTCACTTGGCACAACATACCGATACGCTATCAAAATCGAGCAAAAGTTCAAACAGAAGAAGCGAGACTTTGGATCTGCAAATCTAAAGCACAAAGGACAAAGCCAAGGCGGGGTGACCCAAGACAACCCGTCGAAGCCGCAAGAAAATAACAACACCACGAACCCGAAGAAGGACACAAGAAAGTGGTGTGAGTTCCACAAGAGTCCCACTCATAACACAAGTGAGTGTCGGACCAAGCAGTCGCTGGTGGCTGAGTTGAAGGCTTCCGAATCAGATGCATGTTCCGACTCTGACTCAGAACCCAACAAGGGGAATGATAAAGGGAAGCAGATCATTGATGCGGATCCTAGCGCCATTGTTGCTACTGCCAAGATCCAGAAAAATGAGCCCGAAGATCCAGAGGAGGGGGAACGTCTTTTCCACTCACAGATGTGGGTGAAGGGTTCGCCGCTGCAATTCATTGTCGACAGTGGCAGCCAAAAGAACCTCATTTCAGCAGAGGTCGTGAAGCGGTTGGGCCTACCAACTACACCACACCCATAGCCGTACAGTATCAGTTGGCTTCACGAAGGACGAGATCTCAAAGTTCGCCAGCAGTGCCGCCTTCCCTACAGCATCAAGCCCTTCACAAACGACGTATTATGTGATGTTACACCTCTGGATGTTTGTGATGTACTATTAGGCCAGCCATACTTGTGGAGGCGACATGTTTTGTATGAGTCAAGGCCTCGCGCTGTCATCATTTCTTTGGATAATTCATTATACAGGATACCGGAGGTAGCCCCACCTACCGCCACCTCTTTAATCACTGCTAAGAAAGGCAGCAAGCTCATCTCACAGACTAGGAAATTTATTTTCTGTCTAGTTCGCTCCCAAAGTAATGGGAAGATCGTTGCTACATCCATGACCCCCGCGAAGGGTTCCTCCACACAGCAGCAACAACAGAGGGATACAGTTGTGACAGAACATAGGAAAAACTTCTCCTTACCCAGAGGGGTACCACACAAGTTTCAGGTGGGCGACAAAGTTTGGTTACATTTGCAGAGGGAGCGCCTTACCAGAACCCATCAGAAACTCAAACCACTTCGACGTGGTCCTTACGCCAGTAACAAGGCTACGGGAAACAATGTTTTGAAGCACAACATTCCTCCATTCCTTCGCTTGCACCGAGTGTTCAATGTGGACCGTTGCCGACCATGCTCCCCACCATTTCTGGACACATCAGAGATTGCAGAACAGCTCACCAGAGACCCAGCTCAGCAGAAGCTTCCTCATCTCAGGGAGGAACTCAACATAATGGGGACCATTGCTTCCTAAGGGGGGAGGAATGATCCAGGTGGATGTTGGCCACCCACCTATCCCATTTGGACCCCCACAACTGTCTCTTTCAATTTTTCAGTTTCCTTAATTATAGGACAGTTTACTATTTTTAGCAGTTTTTCGGGTCCTAAACTTCCGGAGCCGTTTTGAGGCCCTAAACGACGTTTTTTGGGAAATCTACCGCTAGTGATTTTTCTGTCTAAAAATCATCTTTTCCGTCGTATTCCTCGGAGAGATCTTTCCAACGGGCTATCATGCGCGTTAAATGGAGATAGTACGACCAATTCGCGACCCCAGGAAGTTGATGTACCAACTTACCCAAAAACGGGGCCCACAATTTGGCGTTTCATCTTCTAGGGTTAGGTTTTGGAATGTGAAGGGTTTTCCATTGTTTCTCAACAATAAATAGGCCCTCGAGCCTCATTGTAACACAGTTTTTGGAGAACAGTTCAGAGGCATGTAGCCGACACATATCTTCTCAGAGATAAGCTACCATCGCCCTAGCTGGGTTATTTCCATTTCTATTTGTAAGCATATTTCAGTATTTTACAGTAATGAAATGAAGTATTATTTCCGCTGCATATTTGTCTTTATGGTTATCTCGGTATTTTGTGGCGTTCCTTTTTAAATCCAGATCCATCGGTTTTAATAAAGAGTTCCTTTGTGGTGTTGCTTTTTGGGCATTCTCCTATTTTTCTTTCGGCAATTCAAGTTTTCAGATCTTGGGGGCCTTTCCCCCAAGATCCATTTCAATATTTCAGATCTTTGGGGTCTCTCCCCCAAAGATCCATTTCAATTTGTTTTTATCTTGGGGGCCTCCCTCCAAGATCTGCTTCTTAAGGAGGGAGGAATGATCCGAATGGAAAATGGCATCAAACCATGATACTCATCCACCCATATTATTCATTGACCTACGGAATTTACCCATGGTATTGTAAATGGCATCCACCCGTGGTATTGTAAAATCCACCCATGGTACTCATCCAACCATATTATTCATCGACCCATGGAATTACCCATGGTATTGTAAATGGCATCCGCCTGTGGTATTGTAAAATCCACCCATGGTACTCATCCACCCATATTCTTCATCGACCCATGGAATTTACTCATGGTATTGTAAATGGCATCCGCCCGTGGTATTGTAAAATCCACCCATGGTATTCATTCACCCATGGAATTGACCCGTGGTATTGTAACTGAAAAATACTATAAGTAACAAGTCACATTTTGTAAAAGGACAGATTGTCTGCCACAATGTAGCCTTTAAAGTTATTATCGATTTTAATAAAAAATTTCTTTGTGGTTTTTGTTTATTGGGCATTCTCCTCTTTTTTTTTTTCTTCTGGCAATTCAAGGTTTCAGATCTTGGGGGTCTCCCCCCCCAAGATCCATTTCAATCTCTTAGATCTTGGGGGCCTCCCCCCAAGGTCCAGATTAGTGGGCGGCGCCTTTGCAGATCAGATCTGAAACATTTGGTAAAAAATTTACAAAAACAAATACCACATCTGGATTCCTCTCGAAAAATCACCCAATTTAAAAAAAAATGGATCGAATCGGAGTTCGGATGTGGGAGATATCGCTGATTTAAAATCGGAGTTTCAACATAACAGCATTCGGCTTGGGTTATTTGGAGACATGCCCTCCCACCCCACTTTAGTAGGCACCTTCTTCACATTCATCAGTTTCAACATAGCAGCATTCGACTTGGGTTATTTGGAGACGTGCCCTCCCACACCAGGCTATGTAGGCACTTGCTACTTCATCAGCAACCAACATCATGGTTATGGGTCAACCGCATAAAATAATTGTCATCGAAGTCCATTTGCTAGGCCACACACTGTCAGAATCACAGTTGGTCACAAGCATTACAAGGTATCTCTATCCTTGGATCTTCATTTATCATGGTTTTGGGTTAACAACATAAAACCCTTATCTTCAGTGGCTCTTCATATTCCACAAAGGCTTCGCAGGAGGGAACTTTACGCAATGGGGACCATTGCTTTTTAAGGAGGGAGGAATGATCTGAATGGAAAATGGCATCAACCCATGGTACTCATCCACCCATATTATTCATCAACCCATGGAATTTACCCATGGTATTGTAAATGGCATCTGCCTGTGGTATTGTAAAATCCACTGATGGTACTTATCCACCCATATTATTCATCGACCCATGGAATTTACCCATGGCATTGAAAATGGAATCTGCCCGTGGTATTGTAAAATCCACCCATGGTATTCATTCACCCATGGAATTGACCCATGGTATTGTAAGTGAAAAATACTATAATTAACAAGTCACATTTTGTAAAAGGACAGATTGTCTTCCACAATGTAGCCTTTACAGTTCAGAGGCATGTAGCCACCACATCTCTTCTCAAAGATAAGCTACCATCGCCCTAGCTGGTTTATTTCCATTACTATTTTAAATAAAATTTTCTTTGTGGTTTTGTTTATTGGGCATTCTCCTCTTTTTCTTCTGGCAATTCAAGTTTTTCAGATCTTGGGGGTCTCTCTACCCCAAGATCTATTTCAATCTTTTATATCTTGGGGGCCTCCTCCCAAGATCCGGATCAGTGAACCTATCCACTTTCCCAAAAGTTGTTGCTAACAATATGCTACCTCCATATTTTGGCAACATATGAAATTCACACAAAAAAAACTGATGAGTAAAACCACTGCAAGAGTCCATTGTGGTTGGAGTGTTCCTAAAATGTCACAGCTTAATAGCCAAATTAAAAATATGATGACAAACAAATGGAGAGAAGCCCTTCTACTTAAAGAAAACCTGGACAATGCAAGTGTCTTTCATTCCGTGTCTTCTTGACAGTGTGGTATGATCCCTTTAGGAAGGGAGCCCCTCTCGTTTTGTTTTGATAACATTGTAATGCCTTCATCCAATTCCACAATCGAGATAAGAAGTAAATTCTAAAATTTGATAATTCCCTTTTCTCAATTTATTAGTGAGGTTGAGCCTCCCAAGATCTTTATATTTCTTATACCTCTGTGTACCGCTATTTTTTAAAATGCCCATGCATAAAATACCTCTCCTTTCTTGTTGAGTGATTCCTAATACAAAGTAGGATTCATAGGGAGATACAAATTGACTTAGCATGTGCTGCCGCTGGTCCTCAAAACACCTATGGCTTTCACAATCGTTAGCTTTTGGAGATTTTAATATTTTGGAAGGATGACCATTTTTGGGCTTCTAAGATTTGCATGATAGCTTCCCTATAATGGAATTAAATATTCAATTGGAAAAATATCATTCACATCGAGCTAATGTGTCGACACAACTATACTTGGAAATGCGTGGTGATCATGAATTATTTTTTCCAATACATTTTCCATTGAACACTCATCAAGAGTGTCTCCTTCCCGCTTCCCACTAACATATGTAATTCTTGGAACCTCATTCCATGCTTCTTTTGAAAAGTAGCAAGGCATAGATATATGATTTATTGATAGTTCCTTATAGTGCGGAGGACTTAGCAACACTTACCTCTGTTCTTGTTTCCTTCCAATACATCTCTATATTTCCCTTGTTCTCAGCAGCTTGTCTTAATATTCATTTTCCAAACAAAATGACATTGTATATGAATGATAAACGAGTTATATTTTATTGAGCTTCCCATGTTCAGACCTTAAATTAAACCTTCTCTCCTCCATGTTGATGTCATTATGATTAACTCTTTAGCTAGCAGTGGGTGAGGGGATGGAGATATATAGCGTTAACGTTCCAGTCACATGAAGCTCGCAACAAAGAAGAGCCTTGGGGTTGACCCATCTATCAACACTACAAAAGTGGTTGAGGATAGACACCCCATAAACCAATTTCCTAACTGGACACTCATTCCTATGTGAATCAACAATAGTTTCATATACAACCAATGTAATATATCATAATCCTTTGCGAGTTCCAATTTCATCAAGAATAGTGGTATCTTTATAGCCTTTATAATATGCAGTCCTTCTCGGGACATTCCCATTGCATCGTTGGATTTTTGTGCAATAGACACAATTTGTCTTATGGAATGAAAGATTAAAGATACCTTTTACCGCGTTGGATGACAAATTTGTAATGATTTCGTACTTAGAGTTACATAAGCCTGAATAGGCCTAAGATCACCAAGGCATTTACGATCATTTTTATTGGGGATTAGATCTACGAAACTGGTATTTATACCCCCCAATAACTTTTCATTATATCATTGACTCTTTAATTTAATAGCTCACAAAATGGTTGAGTGGGGATAAGGCCGTGGGATAAAAATTATAGTTTATGTGGGAAATCTTGAATTGATTGTGTGTGTTTTGTATCCATGTGTGGGTGCCTATTTTAGGAAGGGTCTGTTAACTGTCGATTGTTTATTATGTTGTCGCATGCCGTGTTTCATGAGGTCCATGACAACTAATGGTGGGCACAACTGGCTGTAGTCCCAACACCAAGGGATTTCGTTGGGGGCCAATAAGCACACATTCAACGTTTGGTTTAATTGAGGCACAAGGATGGAAACAAAGGTGAAGACAACAAGCAGAGCTAGTGTGAAAACATGGAAACACCACGCAAGGATCCAAGGGTAATTATAACCATGGATCTTGATTTGGGTCGTTGGGTACTGAATAAGGGAAGTGCATGGAAAGTTGTCGAGCCACCAGGCAATCCCGAATTAATTCGAACTGAGATTACGGGTCGATATCCGTCATTTAATAGGGCTTGAATATTTCCATCATAAGTTGTCTCGTTCCTAAAGTCTGAAACACCTTGGCAGTGCCAATCCAAGATTTGGGGCGATCTGTCTTTTGACAACCCTAACAAATATTCGTTTCCATTTAGTGCAATATCCCGATATTAGATTTCGGGATATCGGGCCGATTGAGGCTATCGAGAGTCTGAGGTAACATGAATATGCGCTGACTCGAGAAGTCTGGGCGCCGATAAAAGATGAGGTTCAAGGGATTGGTCACGAGACGAGGGTTTTATGCATTTTTATGGCAGTGTCGACATGGTGAAAGCGTTTGGGCTTGGAGATGCGAATTCAAACCCTGCAACGAAAGGTGTGAATTAGCCAAGTTTCTTGGGCCCGTGACTCATAGGTCCCAACATAGAGAACATAAAAAAATTGAAACGAAGGATCCCTAGATTCAGTCATCATCTAAGAATTTGAGGGCATATAGCATCACTAGAAAAAAATCATTCTTAATTTATAAAACAAATCAAAGTATTTTTATCATTACTTGATGGGTTAGATATTGATTTCTCACATTGCATAAAGAAGGGAAAACCAAAAAAATGGGAAACCTTATGTGATTTTCACATTTACCTTAGGGAAGTTAGAATTTATAATGTGAAAATAAAAGGTGAATTAGCTGTGCTCCACTGTATTATGTAGATACATACATTGTGTTGTCGTATTATTTTTAATAAGATTTTCAAAATGAATTTTAAAAGGGGAAATGTAAAATATTGGAAGAATCTAAATATAAGTACCAGCTCCATTTTCGAGTATACACATGCTCCTAAAATGGAAAATAACGAACATCGTTATATTAATATAACTTTTATATCTAATAATGTACCTTTTGTGTTATTTTTAAGGGCATATATAATTACATTTGATGATGAAATAAATAATAAGTGGTTCAATAATGACATCATATTTGAATATTTAAGAATAATATTTATTTCTATTACAATAATTTTTATCTAGATAATTAATAAACACCAATAAATTTTATGAAATTCGTTCACCACATCAATACAATTCTATTTATATTTACATATTCTAAGTTGTTAAATTTACATGAAATGATTACAACCTTATTTTTGGGAAACACATTTTTACGAATGATACAAATATTATAATAAAAACTAACAATATTATAGTAACAACTAGAGGAGGTGACTCTACTCCTTTCCAACAACATCTTTATTGACATTGAAGGAGGCGTGGAAGAAAACGATTACATTGTGAGCTAATAAAATAGTTGTTTCTTGTATTCTTCTATATTAGTATTTTTTGAAGTCTCTTCATATCCTTCTAATTGTGATAATTATTTTCAGTATTTGATGTTCCATTTTGTTGCATAGTAATTGGTCTTGCAGAGTTCACACAACACACCCCTTATGCCATATTGCAACTCTATCACGAAACCCCAGTGCTTTGAGTTTTGGGTATGTTGTTTAAATATTTCTAGACAATTAACATTAGTCAAGAAAAAAAAATATTTTTCATTTTGAGATTCATCCTAAAATAATTGAAGTATTATGGGTTCTATGTTAGATGTTAATTTCTCATATTGCATAACTACATTGAATCGTCTGCCATTCGATGGTATGGAATTCGGCTTTGGGGAGACATAGAGCAGGCGATGTCAACAATTATTCTTGAAAGGGAATTCATGTTGTTGCGGTGTCTTGGCAAGGCGCACAATTCTATACTTTTCTATATCCTTATATCAAGAACATACATTTAAATATTTTTAGTTTAAAAATTGTTTGGTTAGGACTACGTTTCATGCAACCCTTGTTTTAATATCATTGATTGCTTTATGGGTCCTATGTTATATGCTTCTTTATTTCATCACACAAGGATGGAAAAATCTACGAAAAGAGAGATTTATCAACATTTGTCTCTCTCACGCACATAATTCCAACGAAGTAGTCCACAATTATATATGTGAGTTTTGAATGTACATGTGAAAACCATCTAAACCCTTAGGAGTCCTCAATATTTGAAATAAAAAATGAATACATTTTATTACAAGTTCATTAAGTATTATATAAAGTAAATGAATCAATTATAAAATTTATAATAAAATATATGAAATTACATAGCCACACACATTTTGTTCTAGCAATCACCTGCATTTCAAATTTATTCATATTAAATTACTTTTATGTATGATTAGCCACTATATAATGCACATTATCTTCACTTACTAGTAAATGGATTAGATTTGAATTGTTTCTTCTTCTTTCTTATTACATTGTTAAATTTTAGTTTTAATGACGCCTCATATTCATATTCGAGAAACATACTTATTTCAGTGACAACTAAACTTTTGGTATAAGGAAACATGTGGATTCCTTGATGAAAAAAACTCTAAAAAGTTGATATGCCAAAAATAAATATCATTTGTTGATTCATTCCTTAATTCGACTTAAATTATTTATTAAATTATCATCTGATTTAGCTCTCCTCCACAAATGTGCCACAATCTTCTTGAGTGTCTCAAAACCTTGTCTCTCTCTCCCCCTCACTAGACCGTAGAGCTTTCCCACGCTCTTTCAAAACATGGCCATCAAGTTCTCGTCCTCTCTCATCATTTTTCATTATTCCCGAATTACTCCACCACTATTATTTTGAACTTCTCTCATGACTTCTCATTGTTTCTGAATTAAAAATTCGGGTTTTAACCATGAATCTTCTGTCAAACTCTTCCATGTAATATTATTTGTTGCTTTGTGCCATTAAGGTGTTATGGGCGCTCAATTTCTCCCCATAACATCTTTATTGCATACATTTGTTTATGTGCACTGAATTTGCCTTTCTTATATTTCCACACCAATAAGACAAAAACAATTTGGTCCATTAGTTTTGATTAGACTATTATAATTAATGTAATTACGTAAAAATGGCATTGATGTTGATAACTTGCAATTTCATTTAAACCCATATAAAAATAACTATGCTCCACTAAGGTTTTAAGATGGAGGAACTAGTTTTGACTAGGATATCTATTTGAGCATTCAAATCTGAATTATATGTAGAAGTTTGATGGCATGCTCTTTTCTTTCTTTCTTTTTTTACATTATTCGAAGAAACATACACATTTCATATTCAAAATTCCAAGGATAAATCTAAATAAACATATCATTATATGTTATCACTATGAAGGATCAAATCACCTCGCCCCTTCTTCAACCAAAATGTGAACTATCCACTTTCCCAAAAGTTGTTGCTAACAATATTCTACCTCCATATTTTGGCAACATATGAAATTCACACAAAAAAAACTGATGAGTAAAACCACTGCAAGAGTCCATTGTGGTTGGAGTGTTCCTCAAATGTCACGGCTTAATAGCCAAATTAAAAATATGATGGCAAACAAATGGAGAGAAGCCCTTCTACTTAAAGAAAACCATGACAATGCAAGCTTCTTTCATTCCGTGTCTTCTCGACAGTGTGGTATGATCCCTTTAGTAAGGGAGCCCCTCTCGTTTTGTTTTGATAATGCTGTAATGCCTTCATCCAATTCCACAATCGAGATAAGAAGTAAATTCTCAAATTTGATAATTCCCTTTTCTCAATTTATTAGTGAGGTTGAGCCTCCCAAGATCTTTATATTTCTTATACCTCTGTGTACTGCTATTTTTTAAAATTCCCATGCATAAAATACCTCTCCTTCCTTGTTGAGTGATTCCTAACAAAAATTAGGATTCATAGGGAGACCGACATTGACCTAGCGTGTGTTGCCTTTGGTCCTCAAAACACCTACGGATTTCATAGTCATTAGCTTTTGGAGATTTTAATATTTTTGAAGGATGACCATTTTTGGGCTTCTATGATTTGCATGATAGCTTCCCTATAATGGAATTAAATATTCGATTGGAAAAATATCATTCACATCGAGCTAATGTGTCGACACAACTATACTTGGAAATGCGTGGTGATCATGAATTATTTTTTTCCATACATTTTCCATTGAACACTCATCAAGACTATCTCCTTCCCGCTTCCCACTAACATATGTAATTCTTGGGACCTCATTCCATGCTTCTTTTGAAAAGTAGCAAGGCATAGATATATGATTTATTGATAGTTCCTTATAGTGCAGAGGACTTAGCAACACTTACCTCTGCTCTTGTTTCTTTCCAATACATCTCTATATTTTCCTTGTTCTCAGCAGCTTGTCTTAATATTCATTTTCCAAACAAAATGACATTGTATATGAATGATAAACGAGTTATATTTTATTGAGCTTCCCATGTTCAGACCTTAAATTAAGCCTTCTCTCCTCCATGTTGATGTCATTATGATTAACTCTTTAGCTAGTGGTGGGTGAGGAGATGGAGATATATAGCATTAACGTTCCAGTCACATGAAGCTCGCAACAAAGAAGAGCCTTGGAGTTGACCCATCTATCAACACTGCAAAAGTGGTTGAGGATAGACACCCCATAAACCAATTTCCTAACTGGACACTCATTCCTATGTGAATCAACAATAGTTTCATATACAACCAATTGAATATATCATAATCCTTTGCGAGTTCCAATTTCATCAACAATAGTGGTATCTTTATAGCCTTTATAATATGCAGTCCTTCTCGGGACATTCCCATTGCATCGTTGGATTTTTGTACAATAGACACAATTTGTCTTCTGGAATGAACGATTAAAGATACCTTTTCCCGCGTTGGCTGACAAATTTGTAACAATTTCGTACTTAGAGTTACATAAGCCTGAATAGGCCTAAGATCACCAAGGCATTTACGATCATTTTTATTGGGGATTAGATCTACGAAACTGGTATTTATACCCCCCAATAACTTTTCATTATATCATTGACTCTTTAATAACCCTTAGTATATATTCTTCTAGAAATCTATGGAACCCTGAGTAGAATTCATTGGCCCATCCATCAAGACATTCACTCTTTTCTTTCTCAAAACCATGCAACATATACATATTTTAATTTGTTCCTCCGATTTTTCCAATGCCTTTCTTGCACTTTGAGAAATTTCCTTAGCTCATGTTGCGACTAACCTTTTGACTCGTTTCACTTTTTTGCAAACTGGAAGAATAGAAAGATAAAATAGCACAACCACTCAAATATATTGTATATCATGAATGAGGAAATTACACACATATTTATACAAGAAATAGTCTCAAGATAAGAATTCTATCTTAGACGTACAGTAGTGTGGTTGAGAGATTCTCGCAACCACACACTAAACTAGGAGAAACTATATTCTAGCTAATTCCCATTATGTAGGAACAAACTCCTCAAATGGAGAATTACAACCATAGACAAGTAGGAATTAATTATTTCTAACTCCTCCCCTTAATGACTACTTGTCATGATAGTGATTCACATACATGATTCTGTCGACCGTTATCACTGCATATATGTACCTACAAATCCACCACAATCGGGCGAATTGCATGTGCAGAACTTCCAAAACAAAGAGAGATCGGTGCCTTTATAAGCTAAATATTCTTGTCCAAATAACAATCGCAAACAATTGCGCTGATTACGCCTTTCGACGCAACTGTCTGATAGAAAAGTGCGCCGACCCTCTTGTGCTCAGACACACCAATATTTGAGACCGTGAGCCAGGTGTTACTGCAGTCCACCTACTCCTACGAGCACAAAGCTCCCGTGTACACGTTAGCCACTCAGGAAATATGCCACCACCGGGCAAGTCCGATCTGGCACCACCGAGAAAATCCGGAACTTAAATGTGCCACCTCTGGGCAAATCCTGTAGCCAATAAGGCTCCATGGATGGTTTCTGGCTCACCACCAACCAGCCATAAAGGCAATCCATTACAAAGTGGTTTTAAGATCACCATGAACTTTCAAATACCTTTAAAAGGCTTACATTTCATTCAACATTTTGGAGTTTCTGGTTACATACAATGACCATTACAACAACTGGTCTTGCTTATAACATGCTAGGGAGTCTATTCCACAAACCACACTAACTCAAACAAACATCTATTTTGTTGTACACCATAAACATTGTCTGGTGCTCCTTTACCTCATCTGTTCATTGTTCGCATCTTGGGCATCTTTGTCAAATAAATTCTTGGAACTCCATTCTTATCTTGTCATTTGTTAGAGTCATGAATTCTAACGAAACAACTTTACCTACATTGAGTTAGCTAGGCTCAATAAGGCTCAATAATATTTAAACATGATTCCAAGAAACTAAATAAAACATGAACTCTTCACATTAATTTATTTTTCTGCCCAACGAATTCTCCACAGGAAGAACTGCCCCGTAGGCTATCCAAAGCTCCACAGCCTGAAAAGCCACCTCGAACTTGTCGCAGGGAATGGCCTCTGAATTGGGGTATGCCATCCGAGCCGCGGCTTCTCTATAGGGACCAGGCACACTCTGATAAGCCACACGAAGTGGGGGGCAGAGATATCGTGATCCGATCCTTCCTTGATCTACACCGACATATCAAAGATCTCGTCCTCAGCATTGCTGTGGTGCTTGTAAATGACCCGCAAGAAGTGGTAACAATCGAGCAGGGGATTCTCACGATCGCCTTTCCTTCTCAATAGCCAGTGCTTTTCCTTCTATTCCATCTTGAGAAAGCTGAAAGGGACATGCCATAATTCCCGCATTATTTATTAAAATGTTCAAAGGAAGATTCAAAGATTTGAATTTCGAAGGGAAATCCCAAACAGATGCCATAGAACTCAAGCAAGGGCCAGGAAAATCCAGGGAAACATCGTTCAATCGCGTAGTGAAGGGAAACTCGCATAGGGATTGCGACCACAACTTGCGTTGCTGCTTCAATCGCCAGGATGGGATCCATGGCCTGCGCCAATCATACGATCCACTTGCAACAGATCCGAACTATTATGGAACTCACATGTTGTGCCACCTCAATCCAGCATACCAAGATAAAATAGCATGGTCTTCAATAATTTACCAGCAGATCTTCGATGTTGCTCTGACGGCTTATCTGCTCCACAACATCCGGGAAACCACCCACGATTTTTGAACTGGAACTCACCTACCTGGCTTCCACTGCCACATAGACCAGCGCCTCTTCTTCTGTCAACTGGGTGCTTGGAAGATGCTTTTGAGATTGCTTGATCGCATGCCACAGTCTCCAGCACGTTCTAAGCTTTCTGATCTGCACTGGCCCCAACCAGGCAACCATGCATGGAGAAACACTGATCTGCGAACTCTCCCTGACTCATGCTGCCTTCCAAATTCCTGATCAAGGTATCCAGGCCAAGGCTGACAGAGGCACAACACACCAGCTCAGATCTGGCCGCAATTACAGGCTTCACGCCTCTTCAAAGTCACATATCACTGTTCGTAGTTCAAATTCCCACTTAGATCAGCGAGCCTCAACACCTACGCTCCGATCTACATCAATAAGACATGCAAACATCCACTATGCAGATCCACACATTCAGATCTGCACCAGCACCAACGTTGTCGCCCTCATACGTGGGCATGAACAACACTAAGCCCTTCAATTCTCAGACAGAGTTCAAGCAACCTCATTCAACCAATGTGCAATACTCCATATCACCAGCATGCAGCATGCAATCTTTCACAGCAGGCTTCCTTGATTCTGAGAAGGAGCCTGTACACACAATAGTATTGTGAAATTCTTGGAAGCTTCACTGCCCACAACGAAACCCAATAGATGGTTGCACACATGCATTGGTTGCTTCACTGCAGCTACGGATGAACCGGAGCTCGGGGTACTGATCCTCGGGTTTGGTGGCGTGGCGCTCCAGCAAAATCTGGTGGATTGTGGGAACCGCCGTATACCACGTGGCTCCGTGGGTTCGCATGTCGGTCCAGAATGTTGAGGCGGAGAATCTGCCTGCCGCGGGGAGCATAACCGAGGCTCCGAAGATTAGAGACGAGAGCAGACCTGCGACTAGGCCGTGGATATGGAAGAGCGGCATGGTAATGATTGTCGCGTCTGACGTGGAGAGCTCGTAGGTTTCCTTGATGTGCAATGTGGAGGTCGCCAGGTTGAGCTACGTCAAGGGCACCCCCTTAAGTCGGCTCGTCGTTCCCGATGTGTGCAGGAACAGCTCCATGTCATCATGAATATCACAACTCAGCTCGGCCTCGATGTTAGTCTGGCCTTTGCCGATCATGCCGAGATCGAGATCGAACCCGGGCGGATCTAACACGAACTCCACGCTCCCAGTGCCCTCTGACAGAATACTAAACTGACACTTGGCCACAGGTAATGCGATCTTGGCAGCGGCCATTTCAGCGGTTGTGTTTCCTTCGGCCGGCAACAACAACAGCTTCGACTTGGAGTCGACCAAATAAAATTCGAATTCCTCGACAGTATACGTCGCGTTGAGCGGCACCGCTACAAAGCTATGCTAGAAATAATTACATTGATTCGCTACAGTCTCACAGTCTCCACCTCCGTTGCTTCAGCACTTAGCCTCCCAAGAACCTCCACAACACGGATTCGGATTCACCACACCGCCACTGTGCTTTCCAGGGAGCTGGTTACCAATGCCACCTCCGCGTTGTATAATCGATGATGGACAAACTCAAAAACTAAAAACAAATACTTCTCAATTATTTCCCTCAACCTAGGAAGGGCCAAGCCCAGGAGGGGCCAGACCCTCACGGGCTCTGATACCAAGATAAAATAGCACAACCACTCAAATATATTCTATATCATGAATGAGGAAATTACACACATATTTATACAAGAAATAGTCTCAAGATAGGAATTCTATGTTAGATGTAAAGTAGTGTGGTTGAGAGATTCTCTCAACCACACACTAAACTAGGAGAAACTATATTCTAGCTAATTCCTATTATGTAGGAACAAACTCCTCAAATGGAGAATTACAACCATAGACAAGTAGGAATTAGTTATTTCTAACTTAGAATATTCTAGATATGTTTGAAAGTTAGTCTCTTTTCTATCCCCCATTTATCTCTACTACATTTTGGGGAAACTATGGAAGCCCGAGTTAAAAATATTTACGGTTTGGGTTATGTATAGCTTAAAGTTGTAGCTTCTCTCTCATGCGAGGGAGGGTTAATCCAGTCTGTCTTTGTCGAATTAGAAGGAGACATTCCGCTTGAACAAATTTTGAATCTTGTTATAGAATTACCAGTGCCAACAATATCCTCAGGATACCTTGCCTTGTTTCTCACGTTTCCGTGAATCCTTATTCTAGTAAAACTGATCCACTCAATTCATGCATTCCATTTCTTGATTTCATTTATGGAGTACTTAGTTCAACTCTTAAACATAGTTTCGGGCCAGTAATGTTTATCATAAATGTTTTATCAGTTCTACATAACTTTATCATTCTTTGAATTTGTTTGAGATCTACTACATTGTGGGAAAAGAATGAATGTATAAGATAAATATCTTTTGTGGGTTCAGGTTTTGTAACAATTTAATTTTTAAGCTTGTCTCTCATTTCAGCAACGACTAATACGTCCCATTTCTAATCATCCACAGTTTTCATGTCCCGATTTATAATAATTAGCAGGTAACGATAACCGAATGGGGAAGCTTTTTCTTAGGCCTAGACATGAACCACTACATTTTCAAGGGTTTGGAAACAATGAAATATTTGAATTTGTGGTCTGAAACAACATAAGGGTTCCAAGTACAAATTCCCCCCTTACGTGGATGCCACTCCCCTCTAGGAATTGAGTATCCCCACATGGAATTTTCTAGACCAGACAATGGATCGGACCTCATGGAAACCTCCAATAACGAGCGTCTAGCCTAAAATTTCCTATGCTTAGGCCCAAAATGTATAGATTCACTGAAAAATCAAGTAGTGGGGGATAAGATCATGGCCAAATGTAGCACTTTTGAAGTGCTCATGGCACATGTACGGAGGTGTCGCGGGAAGGTTTCGGAGATGGCACCCAGCGAGGAAACAAAGCTTCTCTTTGCAGTGGATGGATGGAATAGCTTCGAGTCACCACTACTTTGGAAACAAGAACGTGTTTTCATATTTCTTGTGCAGTGCAATATTTCTGGCAACAAGCATCTATCATTTGTGGTAGGGCTAGTCAAAAAGGCCATAGAAATGATGATGGAAAAACATACAAGATTTGCCATTGATTACTTCAAAATGAATCATATAAGGCCTTCTCTTGTTGCAACACTTGTGATAACTACACTGAATCGTCTATCATTCAATACTATGGATTTCAACTTCGAGGAGACATAATGCAAGCAACGTCAACAACTATTCCTAAAAGGGAATTTGTGTTGTTGTTGTGTCTTAGCAAGGCACACAATTCTATACTTTTCTATATCCTCATATCAAGAACATACATTTAAATATTTTTAGCTTAAAAATTGTTTGGTTGGGACTACGTTTCATGCAGCGCTTGTTTTAATAAACAAATCAAAATATTTTATCATTGACTACTTTATGGGTCTTATGTTATATTCTTATTTATTTCATTACATAAGGATGGAAAAATCTACAAAAAGAGACACAGTATGTGATTCGCATTAATATCTCAATAAAAAAGGAACACATCAATATAATGTGAACTTTTTATGATTAATTTTAATATATATATAAGAGGCTTGCGTTATAATCTCATTTTTGATAACTAAAATAATTTTAAAACCAATATTAAGAAAGATTAGAGAGAAATTGAAGAAACCTAAATATGCATGTAAACATAATTTATCAACATTTATATATACTCTTAAAATATAAAATAAAGAGAATTGTTATATAAAATATACCTTATATAAAACAAATTACTTATCTCTCTCTCTCTCTCTCACACACACACACACAAATTTATATATAATTCCAACAAAGTAGTCCACAATTATATATGTGAGTTTTGAATATACATGTGAAAACCATCTAACCCTTTGGGAGGCCTCAATATTTGAAATAAAATTGAAAAAGATAATATACATATTATTACAAGTTCATTAAGTATTATATAATGTAAATGAATCAATAATAATTTATAATAAAATATATGAAATTACATAGCCGCACACATTTTGTTTTAGCGATCAATTGCATTTCAAATTTATCCATATTAAATTATTTTTCTGTATGATTAGCCACTATATAATGCAGATTATCTTCACTTAGTAGTAAATTATATAGGATTCCTTGGTTAAATGGATTAGATTTTATTTTATTTTTATTACATTGTTAAATTTTAGTTTTAATGAGTAACACCTCATATTCGAGAAGCATACTTATTTCAATGACAATTAAACTTTTGGTATAAGGAAGCACGCGAATTCCTTGATGAAAAAATCTAAAACGTTGATATGCCAAAAATAAATATCATTTGTTGATTCATTCCTTAATTCGGCTTAAATTATTTATAAAATTATCGTTTGATTTAACTTTCCTCCACAAATGTGTCACGATCTTCTTGAGTGTCTCATTTTCCCATTTTTCTACTACTCATCACCACTGTATTCCTTAACAAGTTGCATCAGACTCTGTGTTGTTCTTCACATGCTCGAGTTGTCTCTGAGTAGGAGAGACAGAAGCCCTTGAGCTTTTCATTGGTATCCCCCTTGCACTATCTAAAAGAAGAGAAGTGGAGAGAGAATGGCCACGTTCTCTAAAAGATGCAAGCAGGATGAATAAGGTGTGGCAGAAAATGAATCTACTTTATGCCCATAAAATATGTGCCGAGTGTGAAGAAGGTGCACGAGGAAAGGATTGCATCATGCACCAATAAAAGAAATTATCTTTTTGGATTATTCTATATTCATAAATTTTGATGGCTATTCATGTCCTTAGCAGTGCGATCCTTATTTTTGAATATTTTTTGTTCCATTTTGTTGCACAGTGATGGGATTTTGGAGCATGAGCCTTGACCCTAAGAAAATGTGAAGAAAGGGTCCACAACACATATCCTACGCTATATTCCAAGGCTTGTAAAAAAACTCCCATCCTTTGAGTTTGGGAACGCTGTTGGAAAATGATGCAGGGGCATTGATCCATCCTAAGTCAAATTGAATATTTGACTTCTAGAAGCTAAGAAAATGGAGATAAATCTCGCAGGAAGACGTGATTTGGAGCTAAATCATTGGGCATGAGAATTGCATTCATGGGGGATCTCATGAATATATTATTGATCTCATGGAGAGAATGGTGGATCTAGAATGATCCGCATTTCCCTTGTAATTTCTTATAAATTATAGAACCTGTGAATTGTTTTTGAGTGGAAAATGCAATGTAAAACCATGCCAAGAGAGCGTCCAATACCACGCAAAATCAGGCTGAGAAGGAGTGGCCATTTTGGCGGAGATAAGGCCTGCCATGGTGCCATTGTAATGCAACTTAAGACATCAGGAAATGATTGAGTGAGGATAAGGTTGTGGAATAAAAAATCTATTCTTTGTGGGAAATAGTGAATTAATGATGTGTGTTTTGTATCCATGTGTGGGTGCCTATTTTACGAAGGGTTTGTTAAATTCCGATTTCTTATTATGTCGTTGCGTGCCATGTTTTATGACGGCTGCAAGAGTTAATGGCGGTCGTGGGTGGCTACATTCCCAACAACGAGTGGTCTCACCGGGGGCCAGTAACCATTGATTCGGTGTCTGGTTTAATTTAGGCACAAGGATGTTGGAATATTAATTCCAACTGCAGGCGTTGTGGATAGCGACTGCAAAATCGTGGACAGCGACGGCAGGCCAAATCTGCCATCAACTCAGCAAGCACGCAGCACCTAAAACCACCTCAGCAAAACCACTTAAACTTATCGGACCGCCTTTGGTCATCTGGATGTTTCCGGATAGTGGACTCCGATACAATGTAATGCAGCCACGTGGTCCTCTACATACGTCAGCAGAACTGACTTTTGGGATGCTAATGTTCAGCACAAAGGAGCCTCCCGAAACCTTTGTCCACCTTCCGATTCACTTCAATGTTCTCCACCGTCCATAAATCAAACCTGCATACGAACCTGCATCGAATTAATTACATTGCGTGGAGTAAAAATAACATTTGGTTGACCGCAGATTTTTTCCATTAAGGCATTTAATGAACTCTTCCTGATCGTAGAAAGTTGGTATAAGTTCTTTTACGGCACGTAAAGTAATTATGTGTGTTCGTTTTATGTTTTTACATATGTTTGTTTTAAGTTTTTTTGTGATAACGAGTCAAAGAAAAAAACGCTTGTGGTTGTAATGTTCCTTTCTGCAGCAGCGAAGAACTATGGTATTGCACAACATTGCATATGAAAAATAAAAATGGGGGAGCGCATATATGTGTGGTTGACCATTTTGTAAAATAAAGTTGCTGAGCTCACGCCTGTGAATAAAAAGAAATATAGTGCACAACAGTGCAAGTGAGTGCGAAGGGTTAATGCAATAGAATGAAGACCAGCGTGTGAAGCAGGGGAGAATTTCTTATGAAGCTAATTTTTGTATGTGTGAACACACAACAGTGCCAAACAAAACCCAGGTTGAAATGTAATTTTTGTTGGTTGCCCAAACAGAGGGAAGGAAGCATGGAGAATCGTATGGTGTGAGTAAATTTTTTTTTTGTGAATGTAATGTAAAAATTTTACTGCATATGTAAAAATAGTTTTACAGCAGTAATGTAAAAGGGGTTTTACAACAGTAAAAGAAAAAGAGAATTTTACCCAACAGTGTAAATTCTCAGGAGGAGACAGAGTTTTGTTTTTGTTGGCTGAATGTATTTTTGGTGAATCCCTCTCAGTAAAAGAGGATGAATATGTATCAGGCATTATATTTTTAATGAATACAAATCCTTGTGTGGGTGTGTAATATTCTGTTCTCAAAAAATGTTTTAAGCTTCCCTGTGCAAAAGATCCTGTGGCAGAGTAACAGAGCATTGTCTCTGTCTGTGTTTAGTTTGTTTGTTTTTGGGATTTTACCAAAAAAATCCCCAACAGTGGTATCAGAGCAGGCTTAGGCTCTTTGAAAGTGTTCAAGAAGCTGAAGGGAGGAGTCTTTTGTTGCAGCAGTAAATCTTCTCCAGCAAAGTGAAGTCTCAGGCAAAGGATTTAGGTATTTCACTAAGTTTTTTTTTGTGTTGTTGAAAAAACAGTCAGTTGTTTTAAAATACATAGTCAAGAAATTGAAGCATAGTTCATAATGGAAAGGTCAAAGAAAAAAGCCTCCAATCCTCCTAAGGTTGTGTCTCCCTCTTCTATTAAAATAGAAAATAATCTATTTGAAAGCATTCTATTTGAGGTTCCAAGGTTCGATGGGAACTTTGATATATGGGAAATAAAAATGAGGACTTTCTTAAAGTCTGAAGGGATTGAAATCTGGGAATCAGTGATTGATGATAGCAAGATGGATAGAGAATCCAAGGAGTGTAATGCACAAGCAGCAAAAATAATCTTGGATGGACTCCCTGATTCTATAAAGAAGAATCTAGGAAAATATTCATCAGCAAAGGAGATACGGGACAGACTTCATGACCTTCATGCAAAGGGAGCACTGACCATGACCATCAGTGAAGAAGAAAATTCTGAACCCATCATAGAAGCTTAAAGTGAGAAGGTTGACCTCATCAAGCTTCAAGTAAAAGAAAGGGATGAAGAGCTCGCCAAGCTTAAGAAAGAGCTTGACCAATGCAAGAGGAAACATCATGAAAAAGTCATATCCATGACAAATCAGTTGAATAAAGCAAAGAAGCAGGAAGACGCCTTGTCAAGTCAACTTGAACAAAGGCACAAGAGAGTGAATAAGCTTGTAGAAGAGATTGGACAGTACAAGGTAGAGGTCTCCTCCATTAAGTCTGAACTACAAGAAGCCAGGAAGCAGGCACAAGGAGCTGAAAAGAAAGTGGAGAGCAGTCAAGCAGAACTCTCCAAAATGAAGTCAAAAATTATCTCCCTTAAAATATTAGCAGCTGAAGCTACTCATAGCAAAGAAGAAACTGAGGAACAACTTGTAAAGAAAACTAATGAATGTGAAAGATTGGAAGAAGAGATTGTCCTCCTTAGGAAAAAGGTTGAAGGAATGAACAAAATCATGAAGAGCTCTCAAGCCTTAGATGACATGCTCAGCTATCACAGATCTCCATCTGATAAATCAGGACTTGGGTATGTAGGTGAACCCTCAAACAAGAATGAAAATGCTTTAAGCAAAGGAGATGCGAAGAAGCCAGAAAGAAATTGTGATGCTCCTAGTTCCAGCAAAGGCAAGGAGAAAGATCAAGGCTACAATAGAAGAAATGTAGCTGATGTCAAAGAGGCAAGATGCAATGGTTATCATCAAAGGATCTCAAGGCAGCAAAGCTTCAGAAGTACATCAAGGAAACCTCCATCTCCCAGGTACCAAAGTTTATTTTATGGTTATTGTTACTCTTGTTCAAACTTTGGTCATATGGCAAAATACTGTAGAGCATTTCATAGAGATAGATGTTGTAGTCTCCGACAATCTCCAAGAAGTAATTTTACAAGAAGAAATCATGAATTCTTAGTCATGAACAATGTAGAATGTTTCAAGTGTCATAACATTGGGCATATGGCACGTGATTGTAACTTAACATGGGCTCTTACACAAGCTAGACCCATGCAAAAGAAGAAAGTTACACAAGTATGGAGAAAGAAGGAAATACAGTCTGAAAGTCCCTTGAGCTCTCAAGCTGATCTAAGTTTCTTTTGAGAAAACTTTGCTGAAAGAAAACAATGCATACATTAAGGGGGAGCCTGTAATTATTAATCATTATTGCTGAACTGTTTTAACAGTCATTCTTTGATGAAGATCTTGTTATAGGGGAGAGATATGGAATTAAATCTGCCATAAAAGCAGAGAAGAAAAATCTGCAGGGCATGGAGACTGCGTGGAGGATGTATTGCAGCACAACAGAGCGCAAATGAAATTTTTTTGTTGTTAATCCCTCTGAAATGTAATATGTAGCAGTGTTGAAAAATGTAATTTTTTTTATCACATATGCAATGCAATATACACAGAAGTGCGGAGAAGGAAGAGGGGCAGCGTTGAAATGTGAAGTGCAGCAGTGCGATAAGAAAAATGAGAAGCAGTAGAATGCACAGCAGTGTGTGAGTGAAGATGAAGATGAATTCGATGTGAATCATATGCATTGTATATGCATTGTAATGCAAAGCAAGGAGACCCGCACAACAGTGCGAAGGCAGAACATAGAACAGGGGCAGCGTGGAAACTTCTGTGTGGAGCACATGGATTAGAATGCACAGCAGCATGGAAATTTTTTTTTGTGGAGCACATGCATTGAAATGCATAGCAATGGAATGTAGTTTTCCTTTTATGTAATATGAGAGAATATACTCACAGCAGAGTGAGTGTAATACACAACAGATGGAAATGTTTTGTATTGGCAATGAAAATGCAAAGCAGTGAGAGGAAAATGAGAAGAGGGCAAAACGTAGCAGAGCGTAAATGCCTAGTGTTTGAGAATGCAATGAAATTTCTCACACAGAAGTGAAAAGGGTAATGCATGTCTTGTTTTTGTTGTCAGAGAATATGTAGTAAAAACACACGACAATGTGAATATGAAAAATGCAGCAGCATGAAGTTTTTTTTGTTGAAGAAACGAAATGTCATGGGCAGCAGCACATATGAGGTGTGTAAAAATATGTAAAAGTTTTTTTTATATATATGTGCAAAGCAATATGCACAGAAGAGCGGTGAGGAATTGTTACGCACATCAGTACTAATTGCAGAGGCGGCAGCAGAAGAATGAAAGCAGATGCACAACAGTGCATAAGGATTTGAGGTCGTTGTTTATTGCAAATGTATGGGCAATGAAATGCACAGCAAGTGCGGATAAAAGAAAACCAAAACAAAGCAATGAAATGAGTGAGGGGGAGCACAGCAGTGTGATGAAAATGAAACCAGAGCTAAGGTTAATTTTTTCCAGAGAAGTGAGAATGAAAAAGAATGTGTTTTTAGAACAGCAGTAAAAGAGCAATCATGAAGAGCAAGAGAGGTGCAGCAGCACGACAGTAAAGGAGATTTTTAATGAAATGTAAGGAATTACATTTACAACAGTAAATGTAAGTAAATTTTTTTTATTACAGCAGTATATGTAAAACTTTGTTTTTACAGCAGTAAATGTAATTGAGATTTTACACACAACAGTGTAAAATCTCAGAAGGAAAACAGAGTAATATTTTCGGTTGTTTTGGAACTGCATCTAAAGCAGTGTCTGGTTGTAATCCCTCTGTGAGAGGAAGTGAAGTTCTTGGTGAAACCCTCTGTCAAGAGGAAGGTGCTCTTCAGCACAGTCTCAGGTGAATCCCTCTGTTAAGAGGAAGACAACTTTGATTGTTTGTGGAACTGCATGAAAAGCAGTATTGGTGAATCCCTCTATGTGAGGAAGATGTCTTTGTAACAACAGTGTTGGTGAATCCCTCTATGTGAGGAAGTGTTTGGGTATGATTGAATGCCCAGCAGTTGAAATTAAAGGGGAGTGTTGGAATATTAATTCCAACTGCAGGCGTTGTGGACAGCGACTGCAAAATCGTGGACAGCGACGGCAGGCCAAATCCGCCATCAACTCAGCAAGCACGCAGCACCTAAAACCGCCTCAGCAAAACCACTTAAACTTATCGGACCGCCTTTGGTCATCTGGCTGTTTCCGGACAGTGGACTCCGATACAATGTAATGCAGCCACGTGGTCCTCTACATACGTCAGCAGAACTGACTTTTCAGACGCTAATGTTCAGCACAAAGGAGCCTCCCGAAATCTTTGTCCACCGTCTGATTCACTTCAATGTTCTCCACCGTCCATAAATCAAACCTGCATACGAACTTGCATCGAATTAATTACATTGCGTGGAGTAAAAATAACATTTGGTTGACCGTAGATTTTTTCCATTAAGGCATTTAATGAACTCTTCCTGATCGTAGAAAGTTGGTAGAAGTTATTTTACGGCACGTAAAGTAATTATGTGTGTTCATTTTATGTTTTTACATATGTTTGTTTTAAGTTTTTTTGTGATAACGAGTCAAAGAAAAAAACGCTTGTGGTTGTAATGTTCCTTTCTGCAGCAGCGAAAAACTATGGTATTGCACAGCAGTGCATATGAAAAATAAAAATGGGGGAGTGCATATATGTGTGGTTGACCATTTTGTAAAATAAAGCTGCTGAACTCACGCCTGTGAATAAAAAGAAATATAGTGCACAGCAGTGCAAGAGAGTGCGAAGGGTTAATGCAATAGAATGAAGACCAGCGTGTGAAGCAGGGGAGAATTTCTTATGAAGCTAATTTTTGTATGTGTGAACGCACAGCAGTGCCAAACAAAAACCCAGGTTGAAATGTAATTTTTGTTGGTTGCCCAAACGAAGGGAAGGAAGCATGGAGAATCGTATGGTGTGAGTAAATTTTTTTTTTGTGAATGTAATGTAAAAATTTTACTGCATATGTAAAAATAGTTTTACAGTAGTAATGTAAAAGGGGTTTTACAGCAGTAAAAGAAAAAGAGAATTTTACCCAGCAGTGTAAATTCTCAGGAGGAGACAGAGTTTTGTTTTTGTTGGCTGAATGTATTTTTGGTGAATCCCTCTAAGTAAAAGAGGATGAATATGTATCAGGCATTATATTTTTAATGAATACAAATCCTTGTGTGGGTGTGTAATATTCTGTTCTCAAAAAATGTTTTAAGCTTCCCTGTGCAAAAGATCCTGTGGCAGAGTAACAGAGCATTGTCTCTGTCTGTGTTTAGTTTGTTTGTTTTTGGGATTTTACTAGAAAAATCCCCAACAAAGGATGAAAGAAAAGCTGAAGAGAACTAGGAGTTCCAGTGCCCAAATGCGGAAGCACTGCACAAGGTTATAGGGGTAACTAGTACTGCGAATATTGATTTGGGTACCAAATAAGGGAAGTGCATGGAAAGTGGTCGGGCCACCGAGCAACCTTGAATTAAGTCGAATCCATATTATGGGCCATGATCCATCACTTAATGAGGCATGAATATTTCCATCATCTGTTGTCCCATTCCTCAGGAAATTGGAGCTAAGTTGTATCGCTAGAGTCTGAAACACCTCGGCAAGGTCAATCCAAGATTTGTGCTGATCCATCATTTGACGGACCTGAAAAGAATCCGTTTACATTTAGTGTAGTGCCCCGATATTGGATTTCGGGATATAAGGGTGATTGAGGCTATAGGGAGTATGAGATAACACAGAGATGCGCTGGCTTGAGAAGTATCAACACTGACACAAGATGAGGTTTAAGCGATTGGTCCCGAGACGAGGGTTCTACACGTTGTTCAAGCAGTGTCAGCATGGTGATGCTCTTTCTTCCTCAACTTCTTCTTCAGGTTCACTAATATCTCCGGCCTCGTGCTCCTGCTGTCCTCCTACCTCCATGGCCTCTAACAGAGCTTGCAGTCTCCTTGTCTCTTCTCTAAGATCTGTATTGCCCACACATCTGACTCCTCGACCTCGTGCTCTTCTTCCTTGCACAGGCATCTTCTCTTACGCTGTAGAAAGTATCAACTATGCGAAGGTTTGCTCTGATACCATGAATTGGTGACACGAAAAGTGAAAAGGATATTTATACACTAGTACACGGTCCTTCGAGTTTCTTTGGAAAGTCGTTACATAATGGTTTGGCAACGCACTGTACAAAACTCAGTTTAGCGATTTATGGGAAAAATTATTAAAGGCCCGTGATTTCAAATGATTTGGTAGTGTCCCTTCAAAATCCAAATACCCTGTGCTATCAAATGATTTGGCAGCATCCTTTTCAAAATCTCATTGCCCTGTGCTCTCAAATGTTTTGGCAAATCCCTTTTCAAAACAAGGTACTCTGTTCCAAAAAAACAACGCATTCACTACTCCAGGACAAAGTGATAATTCCTCCACAGGTCCTTGAAACTGATACAATAAGAATACATAAGATAAATGGACAAATCACCCAGCAAATGAAGCCACAAGTTTTAAATTCTTAATATAAATTGGTTCAAAAAGCTACAAGTTTTCAAAATGGTAAAACATACATGAATAAGGCTATAATTAATAACTGTTCATAAGCAGAAATCCATTTGGTTTAATCATAGGGTTTTGATTCAATCTCATCACATTGGTAAGCTCTTGTCCAAATTATTTATATCGAATGCTCGGCCTATGCACCTGCATCAACCACCCTCGTTGAAATTGAACATTTTACTTCTAAAAGCTACGAAAGTGGAGACAAAGCTGGCAGGAAGACGTGATTTGGCACTAGTGCATTGAGCATGAGAATCAGATCCGTGAGGGATCTCAGGAATCTAATATTGATCTCATGGAGAGAGTAGTGCATCTAGAGTGATACATGATTATTTTGTAATTTATTATAAATTATAGAACCCGTGAATTGTTTTGGAGTGGCCAATGCGATGGAGAACCAGGGCAAGAAAGTGTCCAATACCATGCAAAATTAGGCCGAGTAGGTGCAGCCATTTTGACGGAGTTAAGGCCTGCCATGGTGCCATTGTAATGTAATTTAATAGCTCACAAAATGGTTGATTGGAGACAAGGTCGTGGGATAAAAATTATATTTTATGTGGAAAATCTTGAATTGATTGTGTGTGTGTTTTGTATCCATGTGTGGGTGCCTATTTTACGAAGGTCTGTTAACTGTCGATTGTTTATTATGTTGTCACATGCCGTGTTTCATGAGGTCCCTGACAACTAATGGTGGGCGAAACTGGCTGCAGTCCCGACACCGAGGGATCTCGCTGGGGGCCAATAAGCACACATTCAATGTTTGGTTTAATTGAGGAAAAAGGATGGACACAAAGGTGAAGACAACAAGGAGTGCCAATGTGCAAACATGGAAACACCACGCAAGGATCCAAGGGTAATTAGAACCACGATGTTATAGACATTTTTGTGCCTTACAGCTATAAGCATGAAATGTCCATAAATCCAAGGGATCCAAAGTCCCTAAATATGTTGTTACAGCTCCTAAAGGAACAAGGCCAACCAATGACAGCTCCTCCCAGAAGTTCTCCACCAAAAACCACTCAGAACTAGTCAAATCAGGATCAATTCAGAAGCTCCACTAGCTACCTGCGTTGCAAAGCACCCAAATACACTGGATAGGTGCGTTGCAACACACTTGAATGCACTACCCAGGTGCGTTGAGCGGGAAATGACAAGTGGCAGAGTCATGCAACGAGGTGGAAAGACCATGGAAGCTTCCAGAATCTTCTCCAATGACACTTGCCTCACTGAATTCGACCAAGTGATGAGTAAGAGGCTCTCAGTCTCCAAGTGGAAGCAAGAACTGACAGAGAGAAGCCACAAGTCAAAACATAAGTTGACTCATCCTCTCTGCTTACATCTATATATGGATCCCTCATCCCAGAGATCCAGGAGGCTGGAATTTTGTACTTTGCAGAGAATTGTTGTTGGTTTGAGATTGAGATTAGTACATTGGGTGATTTATGCTTTGTTGGAGGAGAGGAAGGGATTCCTTTGCTGGGAGGTAGATGCTGGATCGGGACTCACTTGGTTGTATCTCCTCTTGGACTTTATTATCATATCAATAAACTATTTGAGTTTCTCCTACATGCTGTGTATCAATGATGTTTTGTTATATTTGCATGTTTAGCTTAATCTGATCCTGAGCTTTTTATGAATGTATATCTATATCTTCGTGTAGTTTCTCTCTCTTGTGATCTTGTAGGAATTCGGTGAAGCTGGGCCGGTAAGGGAACTGGGAGCTGGGAGCTATTGAAGAGAGGAGCGATTGGATCAACAAACTAGCGAAAGACACAGGTTAGTTACATCCTTCCTCCTCATTTACATTTCATAAAGAAGAATACTCAAGTAGTTTTCCTTGTTTGTTGCTAAGGCACTATCACACCTAAGAGTGGGATAGGGGCGTTCTGAATAGATACTTTTCCCAACAACAAATTGGCGACTCCGCTGGGGACTGTATCTAGTTAGTTTATTTGTGTTTCTATTGTTGTTCTTCTCATGAATTTAGGAGTGGAGAATCGAACTGCATTTGCCATTTACAAATGCAAAGTAGAGATCGGCCACTCTAGTCCACTCACTGGGCCTGTTTATGATCTGAACAAGCTGATCCACAAATGCTCTAACTGCCCTTTGTGATAGCTCTTATTCCTCGTTTAAATCATCCTTCTAATTGTACCTTATTGATAGCTTTTATCCGGCCAAAAACCTCAGATCAAACTGCAAACCGTGACCCAGAACCCAGAGACAATTCTCGTTTCTGCTTCAGCGCAGGCTCTGTGAAGAGACTCTACATTTCAACGCAGGTCCCGAGAGGGCTACCTGTGCTACAATTCATTTTCTCTGTGCAACAGGTGCACTGATCAGCCTTTGCCCTGTGCAACTGTGGTTCTTTGCATCCTTGTGTTCAGTTTTATCTCTGTTTTTTGCAGCTTGTTATCAGTGTGTGTACCTATCTGAAAACCCCTTTTCTCTGCCTTAATTCCGCCTCAGTTGTATAAAAGAAACTGTATTTGTTTTTGTGTATTTGTTACATCATTTGCAGTTTCCCATTACAAAAGTAAACTAGTCATACTGTCGCTCCTAGATCTAGACCTGTCGTAAGTGTCGTTTCGATCTTAGGAGAAAGTTTGTTGCTGTTGACAGTTGCTTGCGCTTTTACTTTTGTCTTTTGGTTTGAATTTATGAATTTCTAGTGTCGAAACAAGTGTTTACTTCAAAATCATAAAGTGTCGTAATCGTCTTTTTGATTTCAAAAAGAAACTTGTTTGTGTTTTCACTTGAAATCGAATTCAAATTTGTACAATAGCTTTCTTTTTAGGCATCAATATTAAGAAAGTGAAAACAAATACATGCATTTGTGCATTTGCATAATGATAGTTTGTATGGTTTGATTTAGGAAAAGTGCATTTACAGTGTGCTCTATGCTCTTTGAGAAAAGATTGTGTCTTTCTTTTCCCCTTGTAGCTAGGATTTTCATTGTTGAAAAGAGATAAAAGCTTGCTTATCATCTTTAGACTGCATTTAGGAATTGTATCTACATCTTGTGGTGATCCGAAAAGGCAAACTTCTAAGAAAGATCAACCTAAAATAAATTGAATGAACTTAACAACGCATTGGAACTTAACGCACAACATAGAGGTCTAGGCTAGAGATGTGTTCCGGCGTCGTAAAACCTGGTTATTGTCGGCCTCACTGATGGTTGGGTGATTCCTCCTGAGAGACGATAAGTGCCAGTACGGATTGTGCTCCCACGTACCGTCGAGTATATATTGGGAGACCCCTATAGGCATAAAACCTTTATCCATAGGAAGCCGTGTCGACCGCCCTACTGATCGCAATGCACTGAACACAGCATTCGGGAAGATTGACCGCCCGTACCTTAAAAAGTATTCTACGGTTTTGCGATTGGTTTGGCACACCCTATACCTAGAACTCCAGAGCAGTCCCTTTCGTTCCTTTTCAGACTCCTTAACGGAAAAGGTCCATCTGAGCACTTGTCACTTCAGGGTCATTAAAAATCGAAGGAGACTAGAGTCATCTTTTGTTTTTTCTCGACCCTTAAAAACTGAAAAAACAAGTTGTGTCTGAAGCGTCTAAAATTCATTTAATTCGGAAACATATTTCCCCTTTTGTATTTTAGTTGATCGAGTAATCCGCGATCGTGGAAGAAAGTCAATTGAAACCTCGTCGTTCGCGGAGGCTTACGAGTCAACCGTCTTTGTCTCCGGAATTGAAAACAGTACGGACAAAGCGAACTCGTTTAACCGGTTCGAAATCTCCTATTAAAGTTAGAACAAGTGTTCCAACAATATCCGAGATTCCGGTTACTCCAAACATTTCTGGAAACCCTGCCTCTACAGAAGAAGTTCAACAGCCACAGAGGGACAGTGATACTAATCCTAGTCTGAGAGCAAACACTTGTGTTATTGAACCAGTTCCATCTGCAACCGGTTCAGAGAGTCTTGCTCCTCAAACATCTGTTGTTGTCGATTCAACCCCTTCTTCGGCACCAGAAATATTTTACGGACCTGACGGTCTTCCCCTTCCACCTGGTTTTATTGCGATAGAGGAAATTGTAGAAGATCCGCAAGCAAGTACTCCAACACATTTTGGAGTCGGGGTCACTCTATTTCCTTCGACATCAGAAGTTAGTCTACCACCAGTGGAAGTTCCTATAGAATCGCTAGGTAATCTTTTGGATAGACTCAAAATGTCTGAACAACCGTCAACATCTAAGACTGTGTCGACTGACACAACGACAGCAGAACTCCCTGCCGTCACTCCGACAATGTTTGCCGGCGTACCATCTGTCCCGACTAGCTCACAACCGCTAGAAGGAGTCCATCCAGGGGCTATTTCGACAGTATGGTCCGTTCCTGTTTGTTCCTCCAGAATAATATCTGGAAACTCTTATGTTGAGACTCGCCAAATTGATCCATTTGGAGGTCAATTTGGGCAATCCAGTCCCCAAGGGCAGACAATCCCCTTGAGTTCCGGATTACCACCGTATGGGGGGCAGTATGCCCTTTCATTACCCCCTCCGGGAGGATATCCATACGGGAGTTCACAACAGTATTCAGGTTATACTGGAATTACGTCAAGTGGTTGGGTACCTATACTACCCCAACAACCAAGAGTTGTGTATTCTATGCAACAATGTGTACCTATGTCGAACATCCCGACTACACCAGCTATTGTGACAGTGTCACAAGTTCAAACGCTGCCTGTTGTATGTCAACCTCAGATTTCTCAGGTTGTAATGCAACAGCCCCTTGACCCTGTGACTCAACCACAATCGCCGACTGGTGGGGCGACACAGGTCCAAACGGGTACAATTACCCCACACCTTGGTCCGACGGTTAGTATAGCGCAACAGAACATGGCTTCACAACCGTGGCTGGTGCAATACCAACAACCACAATTCCAACAAGTATACCAAGGTTCTGAGCAACAGATCTTTGTGAACAGTGGACAGCCGTGCATTCAAAACAGTCAAAATCAACCACTTTACAATGGTCATGTCCACCAACCGTATCAGTCGTACCAGCATCAACTACATTATGTTGGTATGAAAAGGCCAACTGCTCAGGCGATTCCATCATATCCTGGGTATGCTTCACCTAACCTAAATCAACAGTTACCATTCGTGGCAACTTTAGAGTTACCTGATTTACACCGGTTAACAAACGATCCAATTGCTTACGCCCCTTGGTGGCCAGCGATCCCTCATAAACTTCCATCAGATATTCCTAAATTTAATGGAAATCCAGGTGAAGATCCATCGAATCACGTGATGACATTTCATCTATGGTGTTCATCAAACACCCTAAACGATGATTCGATAAGGCTTCGCCTTTTTCAGAGGACGTTAATGGGTCTAGCGGCAAAATGGTATATTGAATTGCCTAGAGCTTCGTTCGACAACTTCAGTACCTTAGCCACGACTTTCTTAACCCATTTTCAATTACCGATAAGGTATGAAACGGGAACGGAAATCCTAACCAACTTCAAACAGACAACGGCCACTCACATATCTGATCATATACATGAGTGGTGACGTCGTCGTAGGATGGTAAAAACGTACGTTCCCGATCAGCTATTAGCTGAATGGTTTATCAAGTCCTTACTTCCTACAATCACGGAAGATGTGGCAAAGGGGGGAGTCGTAACGGAAGAGCAAGTCATCACTCGTGCGCAATATCTGGACTTGGTCTATACTCAGTCTGGCACGCTCTACGATAAAATATCTGACGCCCCTAGACCGGAATTCTCAATTCCTCCTCCTCCTAAATCAAACAATGACTCTCACGCTGGTGATGGCGTGATTGGCACGACAAATGCGAAATCGACAAAGGCTACGTCAAAGAAAGCCCGTAAGATTTCAGATCAAAATGCAAAAGGCGAAATTCTTGCTTCGGAAGTAAATGCCGTATCGACAGATAAGGGCAAAGAAAACAAACAACCAGGAAGCAAGAAGAAACAAGGCAAAGGGAAGAAGAAGAAACAGGATGAGTCATCTCCTAAAAAATTTTCTTCAAACCCTCCTGGAAATAGGAAACCAAAAAATCCATGTTATATATGCGATGAGGATCATTGGACAACAGATTGTCCATACAAAGCTGAAGTTAAAAAACTCTTTAAGAGTTCAAAAACCTCAGCAGTATTGATTGATCTGTTCCCAAACCCGGGAACCAAACTGGTTGCTAATCAAAATGCTTCCCGATCCCAAGTGCTTATGTTGTCTATCTCAAAGCAGCAAAGTGATGCTTTGACAAGGAATAAAGATTACGGGAATCCAAAGCTGTCGAATAACAAGGCTAATGAACAACCTAGTAGTTCGACAACAACTTTGACTGAAGTTGTGCCACCCATCATTCCTGAACCAATGATAAAGTCACCAAAGGGAGTAGTACACAAATCGACATTTAATCCTCGTGCAAAAGTAGCACAGGATTATAATATAATAGAGGACCTGGCTCAATCGCCGTCCGCTATGTCGACACTTGAGGTACCGCAAAATTTCCCCTCCCAAAAGCAAGCTTTATTATCAGCAATAGGTGGGATTGGCCCAATGGATTCCAATCTTGTGGCCTTTGATCATAAAGGATATGACCCTCAGTTACCAGATCAACTAGCTTTCCTTACTCAAGTGAAAGCCCTCAACAAAACTGTTCATCTAACAATTATTGATGAGGGGGCATCTACATGTATCATGTCGATGAGTTGCTGGAAAACTTTAGGCTCACCACCCTTGTCAAGATCGTCAATGACATTAAAAGCATTTGATGGACGATCATACACTCCATACGGGATTTTAAGTAACTTGCAAGTTGAACTGGGGGGCAAAACGGTAGAAGTTGATGTTGAAGTAATCGACGGAAACCTCGATTACAACATCCTACTGGGAAGGCCCTGGATATATGCTATGGCTGCTGTTGTGTCGACCTATTTTAGGAAGATTGCATTTCCCTTCCAAGGAGGAATTACAATCGGTGACCAACAAACATTTCTCCCCAACAGTTCACAAGTTATGGGAAGCATTCCAATGATCCATGGAAGCAATCATTCGCTTCAAAATATTGGCGTAGGCCTCCTAAAAGACCCTGCCTTAATGGGTACTTTTGCCCTGCCACCTCCGAGTAAGCTGGCGGAAGTGGCCACAGTGGAAACCTGCAATATGAAATCTTCTATATCTAATAGATTCGGAAGATTCCTAAACATTTTATCAGCATGGATCATCACCCTAATAGAAATATTGTAGCAATCAATTTTCTTGGCCTGGGGGGCAAACCCAAATCAATGCTCATCAAGCGTTTGGATAGATAGGTCTAAAGAATATGGTACCCCTTCAGATCCTTGGTCGCAAGTGCATGTCACCGACAAAGGAATTTTCCAATCAATGGTAATTGACGGGGCACCATGGAATGATTCCCACCATCGTTCCCTTCTCCCGGATTGTGGAGTTTTTGATTTTCTATCAAATACTGGAAATACAGTGGATTTTGAGGATGGTTCTTTTACTGTGTCAACCTCATTAAAAAATGAAACAAATCCCCTTTCCAAATCTCAAAGGTAAACCTTCATTCCAATCACCGAGTTGAATGCAATGAAGCTTGGGGGGCATGCACCTCGAATAGCGTTATTATGCTGGGGGCATGCAAACTTATCATCGAGTACCTCGAATAGCATTATTATGCTGGGGGCATGCAAACTTATCATCGAGCAGTTTTAGCACATAGTTCATGCTCGTTAAAAAATAAACATAAGATCGAGCAGTTTTAGCGCATAGTTCATGCTCGTTAAAAAATAAACGTAAGATCGAGCAAGTGTTTCAACCCGCGTTTAAGCTCGTTAAAAAATGAACTATCCACCGTAAATAACCACCGTGAATGTAACATTATCAGCCATTAAAGCCTTGGTCGTGTTTGCACCGTCACCTCCACTTTTCCACTGGCCGATCATTCACCTTCATTTGATTGTTTACCCATTTTGAGGAACAGCTGCGAAGAGTGATTTCACTAGCCATCCTTGTGACACTGCCGTGCTTGGGAAATTCCAACCTTTACCTAGAATCAGCTGCTACCCGTTTTATCACTCGTTCCTCAAAAGACGAATCTTCTTTAAGCTCTTTTCATCTGACTCGTAAAATATGAAAAGATTGCCGAGTTTTGGCCTTCCAGCTCGTTAAAGCGACCAGAAGTGCTATCCCTCCTCTAGATTTTAATCTTTTTGGACCTGAGGGATTATTGCACAAAAAGATCGAGCGCTTGTTTTGTTCGGCTCGTTAAAACTATCGAAAATTCATCCCTTATGTATTGTTTTATACTTTTTCAAAATTAAGGGATTAGATGACGAAAAAGGAACTCCGGAGTTAACTTTACGTACCTTTTCAGACTCTCTAAAAATGAAAAGGACCGAGTTATCTTTGTCGTTAGACTCGTTAAAAAGATTAATAGCGACAAACTTGTCTTTAGACGAGAACGAGTTTCACTATCGCTAGGCTCGTTAAAACATAGTGATGGGTTTTCCCAAAGGGCAAATTATAGAACAAGCATATGTTATCCTCCTCAAGCTTGACAAAAATAAAGAGGTACTGGTCAGCAATGACTGGGGAAAAATTGGGAAGAAACTCAAAGAACCTTTATTGGTAGCAAGTCGCTCTTGAACATGACACTTCCACTCCGTGCCTGAGTTGGGTTGGGTTGTTTCATTCACCGGTCACATCACCATGGTCTCGCCATACCATCCACCTTTGGGGTAAATGTTACCAATCCATCATATAAGTGTCACCGATATGTTCAAGAGAAGTCATCCAGAGAAGTCACTCGTGTCCCATCCACTATCATACATTATACTTCATTCTTTCATGACCGCCACCCTGAACCATATATCATCAGATCGTTTTCACCTCCATCAAAATCATTTGCTCCGTTCCATGTCACTGATGTGGGATACATTAAGGCCCTCCTTTGACGGATCGCTTCTTGTCGACATCAGCTCATTATCCAAGAAGTTGATCTAGGAACACCCCCTTCAGTACTTTGAAGCTTGCATGCCTCAATGGCAAGTTTCTCACTTCCGGCGACAGGTATACATCAATGACCTTCGACTGAAAGATTTTGCGTGGTGTTCGACGCCAAGTCCTTTATTCACACCACGTGAATTGTACTGCAGTACCTTGAGGGTCATTATCATTATCGGTGATTCCTCTCGCGCTTGTTAACAGTTTACATCATTGACTGGTAATCAAGCGATGTCTTTCCATGTTCGACTTCAAAACATTTCTCACATGGATCGACTTGTACTTAAAGTGAAGATCGGGCGAGATTGAAGACCCCGGATCTAGTTTCATCCATCCAGGCTGCGATATATATTCAGGAAAAATAAAGACATTGACATGTACAACACTGCAGAACAGATAATCATCCTACCAAAAGGATGATGATTTCATCAGAATCATCGGTCTACCATCAGACGATTGTCTGTCCTATGTACATAAAAATGAATTTATAAAGCTGAGCATGGGAATGCCCGCCTCAGCTAGATCATGAAAACAGTATGAAAAATAATGTATTGTATTGTATCTTATTACAGGTCTCCTCCCAGCATTGAAAGAACTTCGGATCCTCCTAATAAAGCAGTTCACCCGATAAACAGCCTCATACTTTAGGGGGCAACTGTTATAGACATTTTTGTGCCTTACAGCTATAAGCATGAAATGTCCATAAATCCAAGGGATCCAAAGTCCCTAAAGATGTTGTTACAGCTCCTAAAGGAACAAGGCCAACCAATGACAGCTCCTCCCAGAAGTTCTCCACCAAAAACCACTCAGAACTAGTCAAATCAGGATCAATTCAGAAGCTCCACTAGCTGCCTGCATTGCAAAGCACCCAAATACACTGGCTAGGTGCGTTGCAACGCACTTGAATGCACTACCCAGGTACGTTGAGCGGGAAATGACAAGTGGCAGAGTCATGCAACGAGGTGGAAAGACCATGGAAGCTTCCAGAATCTTCTCCAATGACACTTGCCTCACTGAATTCAACCAAGTGATGAGTAAGAGGCTCTCAGTCTCCAAGTGGAAGCAAGAATTGATAGAGAGAAGCCACAAGTCAAAACATAAGCTGACTCATCCTCTCTGCTTACATCTATATATGGATCCCTCATCCCAGAGATCCAGGAGGCTGGAATTTTGTACTTTGCAGAGAATTGCTGTTGGTTTGAGATTGAGATTAGTACATTGGGTGATTTATGCTTTGTTGGAGGAGAGGAAGGGATTCCTTTGCTGGGAGGTAGATGCTGGATCGGGACTCACTTGGTTGTATCTCCTCTTGGACTTTATTATTATATCAATAAACTATTTGAGTTTCTCCTACATGCTGTGTATCAATGATGTTTTGTTATATTTGCATGTTTAGCTTAATCTGATCCTGAGCTTTTTATGAATGTATATCTATATCTTCATGTAGTTTCTCTCTCTTGTGATCTTGCAGGAATTCGGTGAAGCTGGGCCGATAAGGGAACTGGGAGCTGGGAGCTATTGAAGAGAGGAGCGATTGGATCAACAAACTAGCGAAAGACACAAGTTAGTTACATCCTTCCTCCTCATTTACATTTCATAAAGAAGAATATTCAAGTAGTTTTCCTTGTTTGTTGATAAGGAACTATCACACCTTAGAGTGGGATAGGGACATTCTGAATAGATACTTTTCCCAACAACACACGGATCTTGATTTGGGTCGTTGGGTACCGAATAAGGGAAGTGCATGCAAAGTTGTCGAGCCACCAGGCAATCCCGAATTAAGTGGAACTGAGATTACGGGTCGATATCCATCATTTAATGCGGCTTGAATATTTCCATCATAGTTGTCTCGTTCCTCGGAACGTTGGAGCCAATTTGTATCACGAAAGTTCGTAAAACCTCGGCAGTGCCAATCCAAGATTTGGGGCAATTCGTCATTTGACGACCGTAACAAATATTTGTTTCCATTTAGTGCAATATCTTGATATTAGATTTCGGGATATCAGGGCGATTGAGGCTATTCAGAGTCTGAGGTAACATGAAGATGTGCTGACTCGAGAAGTCTGGGCGACGATACAAGATGAGGTTCAAGCGATTGGTCACGAGACGAGGGTTTTATGCATTTTTATGGCAGTGTCGACATGGTGAAAGCATTTGGGCTTGGAGATGCGAAGTCAAACCCTGCAATGAAAGGTGTGAATTAGCCAGGTTTCTTGGGCCCATGACCCACAGGTCCCAACCTATAGAACATAAAAAAATTGAAACGAAGGATCCCTAGAGTTGGTCATCATCTAAGAATTTGAGGGCACATAGCATCACTAGAAAAAAATCATTCGTAATTCATAAAACAAATCAAAGCATTTTTATCATTACTTGTTGGGTTAGATGTTGACTTCTCACATTGCATAAAGAAGGGAAAACCAACAAAATGGGAAACCTTATGTGATTTTCACATTTATCTTAGGGAAGTTAGAATTTATAATGTGAAAATAAAAGGTGAATTAGCTGTGCTCCACTGTATTACGTAGATACATACATTGTGTTGCCGTATTATTTTTAATAAGATTTTCAAAATGAATTTTAAAAGGGGAAATGTAAAATATTGGAAGAATCTAAATATAAGTACCAGCTCCATTTTCTAGTATACACATGCTCCTAAAATGGAAAATAATGGACATCGTTCTATTAATATAACTTTTATATCTAATAATGTACATTTTTTGTTATTTTTAAGGGCATATATAATTACATTTGACGATGAAATAAATAATAAGTGGTTCAATAGCGCCATCATATTTGAATATTTAAGAATAAGATTTATTTCTATTACAATAATTTTTATCTAGATAATTAATAAACACCAATAAATTTTAAGAAATTCGTTCACCACATCAATACAATTCTATTTATATTTACATATTCTAAGTTGTTAAATTTACATGAAATGATTACAACCTTATTGCGGGGAAACACATTTTTATGAATGATACAAATATTATAATAAACACTAACAATATTATAGTAACAACTAGAGGAGGTGACTCTACTCCTTGCCAACAACATATTTGTTGACATTAAAGGAGGTGTGTAAGAAAGTGATTACATTGTGAGCTAATAAAAGAGTTGTTTCTTGTATTCTTCAATATTAGTATTTTTTCAAGTCTCTTCATATCCTTCTAATTGTGATAGTTATTTTCAATATTTGTTGTCTCATTTTGTTGCATAGAAATTGGTCTTGCAGAGTGCACATAACACACCCCTTATGCCATATTCCAACTCTATCAAAAAAACCCGAATGCTTTGAGTTTTGGGTATGTTGTTTAAATATTTCTAGACAATTAACATGAGTAGTCAAGAAAAAAAATATTTTTCATTTTGAGATTCATCCTAAAATAATTGAAGTATTATGGGTTCTATGTTAGATGTTGATTTCTCATATTGCATACGAGATTCACCATTGAAGTTTCTCTTGCTACAACACTTGTGATAACTACATTGAATCGTCTGTCATTCGATAGTATGGATTTCGGCTTTGGGGAGACACAGTGCAGGCGACGTCAACAATTATTCTTGAAAGGGAATTCATGTTGTTGAGGTGTCTTGGCAAGGCACACAATTCTATACTTTTCTATATCCTCATATCAAGAACATACATATAATATTTTTAGCTTATAAATTGTTTGGTTGGGACTACGTTTCAAGTAACCCTTGTTTTAATAAACAAATCAAAATATTTTATCATTAATTGCTTTATGGGTCCTATGTTATATGCTTCTTTATTTCATCACGCAAGGATAGAAAAATCTACAAAAAGAGAGATTTATCAACATTTGTCTCTCTCACGCACACACATATTTATATATAATTCCAACGAAGTAGTCCACAATTATATATGTGAGTTTTGAATGTACATGTGAAAACCATCTAAACCCTTAGGAGTCCTCAATATTTGAAATAAAAATGAATACATTTTATTAAAAGTTCATTAAGTATTATTAAAGTAAATGAATCAATTATAAAATTTATAATAAAATATATGAAATTACATAGCCACACACATTTTGTTTTAGCAATCACTCGCATTTCAAATTTATTCATGTTAAATTACTTTTATGTATGATTAGCCACTATATAATGCACATTATCTTCACTTACTAGTAAATTATATAGAATTCCTTGGTTAAATGGATTAGAATTGAATGGATTCTTATTCTTTCTTATTACATTGTTAAATTTTAGTTTTAATGGCGCCTCATATTCATATTCGAGAAACATACTTATTTCAGTGACAACTAAACTTTTGGTATAAGGAAACATGTGGATTCCTTCTTGAAAAAAAAAATTGTTTTAGCAATCACTTGCATTTCAAATTTATTCATATTAAATTACTTTTATGTATGATTAGCCAATATATAATGCACATTATCTTCACTTACTAGTAAATTATATAGAATTCCTTGGTTAAATGGATTAGATTTGAATGGATTCTTATTCTTTCTTATTACATTGTTAAATTTTAGTTTTAATGGCGCCTCATATTCATATTCGAGAAACATACTTATTTCAGTGACAACTAAACTTTTGGTATAAGGAAACATGTGGATTCCTTCTTGAAAAAAAATCTAAAAAGTTGATATGCCAAAAATAAATATCATTTGTTGATTCATTCCTTAATTCGGCTTAAATTATTTATTAAATTATCGTCTGATTTAGCTCTCCTCCACAGATGTGCCACAATCTTATTGAGTGTCTCATTTTCCATTTTTTCTACTGCTCATCACCGCTGTATTCCCTAACAAGTTCTTCTTCACGTGCTCGAGTTGCCTCTGTGCAGCAGATCAGACGCAATCCCTTGAGCTTTTCATTGGTATCCCCTTGCAATATCTAAAATAAGAGAAGTGGAGAGAGAATGGCCACGTTCTCTAAAAGATGCAAAGAGGATGAATAAGGTGTGGGAGAAACAACGAGTTTTACTTCTCTTTGTGGTTGAGCTCGTCCTCGGATATCTGTCGCTCTAGTTGAGCAACTCTAAATTTCAATCTTAAATCGTTTGATTAATTAATTTATCATTTGATTCAAGTTAGCTCTAGAGGTCTGCAAAAACTGATAATAATTATCAACAAGTTTCACTTCTCTTTATCGTTGTCCTCGTCCTTGCATATCTGTCGCTCTAGTTGAGCAACTCTAAAGCTCAAATCGCTGATTAATTTATCATTTGATTCAAGTTTCCTGTAGAGATCTGCCAACACCACCTTGACCTCGAGCGTCTGGTTCTCCATTTTGTCGACTGCTGCTCGTCCCTTCCATATGCCGTCACACTGTATGTTTTGACCCCTATATGCTGTTGTTGTTGTTCTTCTTCGCAATCTGTAGCACCGATCGTGCACTTATCTTCCTCCTCCGAAATTTTAGTAACCCTTTATTTCTCGAGTTCCATTCCTGATAATTCAGGAGTACCACTCTTTGGGTTAGTGTGGGAGTGAGGATCTCTTTCAGGGATATGCTCATGATCACTATGACCTGCCCCCTCCATAGAGATAGATTTTTCAGCGATTCTGGCATCGAGTGTCTCTTGCAGCCGAAACACTAGATGGTATATAGCCTTCCTTGACTCCCGCACAGATGACTTCACACCCTACACACAAAAAAGAGCATATATTATTTAGTTAAACATAATGGTAAATCTCATGTAATGATTAAAGTTTCATGCCCCATTATTAAAGGCAAAGGCAGTCAAAATAAATACCTGAATCACATCGAGTCTGAGCAGCAGAGACATGATCTGGTGGTCAATTTTTAGGCACTCATACTCATTTCCACGTATCGACTTAGTTTGTGTTGTAAGACACCTCCCCATTTCATCAGATTCTAACTTCACTTGCCCTATAATCCTCAGATTCTCCAACGGCTTTGAATTCCGAACACAAAACCCTCTGAACATCGACTGTATTTTCATAGCGGCAACACCCTGGTCCATCCTGGGAGCTGCCACCTTTGCTGCTTTAGGAGACACAGATGGTGATTCGTTGCCTGCATCATAAATGGGAATCAGAACCACTCCCCCCTTTCTACTTGTAGTTGGCTTGGAAGGAGGAGCAGTAGAGCCGCGTCGATAATTTGCATTTGCGTTAGCGTTAGGTTTGGGACCATTGCGTGATCCGTGACCGGGAACCTCGAATGGCCAGGCCTGTGAGCTGTTCTCATGCACTAGTTGTGGAGTTTGGCTGTTAGGAAATGAGCGTTGGTTCTGGGTTCTGCTTTGTGGAAATGGAAATGGATGCCTATCACCTCCAAACATATCAAAGGGGCTGAATTCCATCTTGTCACCCGAAAACACCAAAGGCGGATTGTGTTGTCACAAGTACAAATGACCGAGTAGCATGAGGGAGAAGTGAACAAATTGGACAATGTTGCAACCGATGTGGATGTTTGGATATTGGACACCCGAAAATGATAGATGTTTGTCTTGATACCTTAACTTATTTGATAATGCAGAATTGAAAATAATGCCTGGGGCAGTCAAACATCTAGTTATTCATACATACGAGAATACGAGAATGAACATTGTCATTTCAGGCTGACAACATGGCAATAATATGGATAGATCGAAATTTAGTGTTTGTTAATGTTGAAATATAATTTCAACTGCAGCAAAAATTAAACAGCGACAACAAACTATTTTTCTTTACCTTTGCGATGCGATCTTATCGCATATCGCAAATCGCATGCATGACTTGTTGCCGTTCACTACGTCCTGAGATTTCTGTCGATTGCGATGTTGCGATGCGATCCGATTGCAAATCGCAAATCACACCCATATGTTAATGCTCCGCCCTATGTCTTACGCAGATTGTGATCCTGCGATGCGATCCAAATCGCAAATCGCACATTTCACCCTCTTCAAATCGATCTCAGTCGTCCGATTGAAATCAACAGTTGATGTACAACCCTGCAGCAAATGAACTTAACGTGAAGTGAAAGTTACATTTTTGACCGTCGTTTTTTCAGTGAAACAATAAATGTAATTTACTATGGGTTGGTAAAATTTTAATTTTTTTTATTATTATTATTCATGGGAGTATGGTATAGTTGATATGCATTGTTATGTTTTTTATTTTTTCAGAGAGGTGAGTGAAGAACGCAGCAACACATATGTGAAAAATACATAGCAGTGTAAATGTAATTTTCTCTCATAAGTGCATAGCAGTGTAGAGAATTTTTTTGTTGTTGAAATGAAATATGCAGCAGCGTGAATGAAACAAAAGTATTTTTACACACAGCAGTGTAATTTTTTTTTTGGATAGACAGTAATTTTTGTGTGGAACTGAAGCATTCCTGTGTAATCCCTCTGATAGAGGAAGACCAATCTTTTGTAACAACAGCTTGTTAATGAATACAAGCTTTTATGTGTGTTGCTGAAACTTTGTCTGCAGCAAAACAATTTTAGTTTCCGCTGTGCAAAGAAACAAAGCATTGTTCTCTGTTGTTTTGTTTGGAATTACCAGAAATTCCCTTCATTGGTATAAGAGCTTGTCCAGGCTTTTTGAAGGTGTCAAAGAAGCTGAAGGAAGGATTTCTTGCTGCAGCAACTTCTTCAACAGAGTGAAGACTCAGTCAAAAATCCAAGGTATTTCTCAAAAAAAAAATTGTGTTGCTGTTAAAGACACTCAGTGATTTTTAAATACACAGTGAAGTATTTGAAGCATAGTTTAGAGTGCAAGAATGGCCAGCACCAACACCGGCACTAGCATGGGTACTTGTAATACTCAACTCCCACTATTTAATGGGAAAAACCATGACTATTGGGCAATAACCATGAGAGCCCTGTTTGCCTCACAAGATTTATGGGAATTCGTTGAGGATGGTTTTGAAGAACCAGCAGATGAAAATGAGTTTAATAATTTAACTCAGACAAAGAAAGATCTGTTGAAGAGCAATAAGGAGAAGGATTCTAAAGCCCTCCTCTTCTTATATCAAGCAGTGCATGAGAGTGTGTTTCCAAGGATAGCAGCAGCTAAGACATCCAAAGAAGCATGGAAAACTCTCAAGATAGCCTATCAAGGCATGGAGAAAGTGAAGATAGCAAAACTACAGTTGCTGAGGAGAGATTTTCAGAATCTCTACATGAAGGAGTCAGATAATATTGACTCATTATTCACACATGTGATTGGTCTGGTCACACAGATAAGGTCTCATGGAGAAATTCTTGAAGAAAGGAGGATTTTGGAGAAACTATTGAGGGTCTTACCTCAAAGTTTGATGTGATTGTCACCACCATACAAGAGACAAAGGATCTCTATAGAATGCCTTCAAGACCCAGATGTCTTTTGGAAGCAGAAGAGGTCAAGGCAAAGGAAACAAGAGAGGAAGAGGCAGAAGCCAAAACAGAGGTGGAAGAAACAGTCCAGAAAATACTCAAGGAAGAGGCAACAATCCAAATCAGAACCAAGGCCAAGGCAGCAACCAACAAAGTGGACAACATCATGCTCAAGGACAAAGGTATGAAAAATCCAATGTTCAATGTTATTATTGTAAAAAATATGGGCATTATGCAAATGAATGTAGGAAGAAGCAGCATGATATGAGTAATAGATCTAGTGCAAATATCACCAGAGAAAATATTAGCCAAGATAATTTGTTGTTAGCCTGTAATATGGCTGAAACAAAGAATGATGATATATGGTTTCTAGACTTCGGTTACAGTAACCATATGACAGGAAACATAGCCTTGTTTTCTAAGTTAGATCAGAGTGTGAAGTCACAAGTCACTCTTGGGTCTGATAGTAAAGTTTCTGTTATGGGAAAAGGAGAAGTAAATATCCTAACAAAGAAAGGTGAAAATAAAACCATGGCAGATGTTTATTATGTTCCTGGAATGAAGTGTAACCTCTGAAGTATTGGACAACTTGTTCAAAAGGGGTACAATGTTTTCTTTGAGAATGACGTATGCACCATCATGGATAGAAAACCCAGCAAATGATGTATTGTTGAAGTAAAAATGACAAGGAACAGGATGTCCCCTCTCAGGATAAAAGTAGATTTAAAAGATGGAGTCAAAATTGCTGCAGTTACTCAAGAGGCTTTCCAAAGCGAACCAAAGGAAGAAGATTGGTTGTGGCATTTGAGATTTGGACATCTCAACTTTGGAGGTCTTAACTTGTTGAGTAGAAAAGAAATGGTAAGAGGATTACCATTGATAGAGAAACCAAACAGCCTTCGTGAAGGTTGTATCTTGGGGAAACAACACAGAGAAAGTTTTCCATCTGGGAAAAGCATAAGGGCAAAAGCACCTTTAGAAATTGTCCACTCAGATTTATGTGGACCGATGAAAACTCCATCGCTTGCAGGCAGCCAATATTTTCTAACATTCATTGATGATTTCACTAGAAAAACTTGGGTTTATTTCCTGAAGAACAAAATTGAAGTGTTTGAAAAATTTCGTAATTTCAAAGCACTTGTAGAAAACCAAAGAGGGTTGCATATCAAAGTTCTAAGAACTGATAGAGGAGGTGAGTATATTTCCAAAGAATTTCTACGTTTTTGTAGAGAAAATGGAATTCACAAACAGTTTAGCACTAGGTACACTCTGCAACAAAATGGAGTTGCCGAAAGGAAGAATAGGACAATCATGGATATGGCGAGGAGCATGTTGAAGGCAAAGCATTTTCCAAATGATTATTGAGCTGAAGCTGTACATTGTGCAGTATATTTTGAATAGGTGTCCTACAAAAGTAGTCATGAACAGAGTGTCGGAAGAAGCATGGAGTGGCAGAAAGCAAGGAGTCACCCACATGAAAGTTTTTGGATGTGTGGTTTATGCACACATTCCAGATCAGCTAAGGAAGAAGTTGGACAGCAAAGGGGAGAAATGTATTTTCATTGGATACAGTGAGGAATCCAAAGCTTATAGGTTGTATAATCCATCCACCAAGAAGTTTTTTGTGAGCAGAGATGTTCAGTTCATTGAGGAGGAAACTTGGGATGGAAGCATAGAGAAAACAGCGAATGTTAAAAACTCTATGTCACATGATGAAGATGATGAGGATATGGCTTAAATACATCCCTAAACAGTAGCGCCAACACAAGGGCAGCAAGCGACACCCTTGAGGAGAAATGAAAGTGCTTCTCCAAGCACATCACAAGGAGGAAACTCAAGTGCTTCTTCAAGCACTTGTACACCAAATGAAAGAGGTAAGAAATTCAGAAATTTAAGTGACATTTATGATGAAGGTATGAATTCTTTATTTGCTTTATATTGTCATGTTGATGACCCTATTCATTTCGAAGATGCTATTAAGAATAGGAAATGGATAGAAGCTATGGATGAGGAGATCAATGCCATAGAAAGAAACAAGACATGGGATTTGGTTGAACTACCAAAATGAAAAGAAGTCATTGGAGTTAAATGGGTCTATAAGACTAAGAGTAATGCTGAAGGAAAAATAGAAAGACACAAGGCAAGACTTGTTGTCAAAGGATATAAGCAGCAGTATGGGAGAGACTATGAGGAAACTTTTGCACCGGTTGCAAGAATGGAAACTGTGAGAGCAGTGTTGTCCATAGCAGCACAAAACAAGTGGAAAGTTTACCAAATGGACGTGAAGTCAGCATTCCTAAATGGAGTGTTAATGGAAGAGGTTTACATTGAACAACCTCCAGGCTATGAAAAGAAAGGCCAAGAGCACAAAGTGTGGAGATTGAAGAAAGCTCTTTATGGGTTGAAGCAAGCACCAAGAGCGTGGCACAGTAGGATAGATTCCTATCTACTGAAAAAAGGATTTGAAAAATGTGAGGGAGAACCCAACCTCTACATCAAAGAAAAAGATGGTAAAATACTAATTGTTGTGTTATATGTTGATGATGTTATTTTCATAGGTAATGATGACTATCTTATTGAGAATTTCAAAGCAGTCATGAAAGAAGAATTTGAAATGACTGACATGGGTTTGTTGAGATACTTCTTAGGAATAGAAGTAGAACAAAGTGAAAATGAGATTTTTATCTCACAAGCGAAATATGTTAATGAAGTATTGGAAGGATTTAATATGCAGGAGAGCAAGGTAGCAATCACTCCCACAGTGATGGGATTAAAACTCAGCAAAGAGGACAGCAGCAAGGATTTTGATCCTAGTTTGTACAAGAGCATAGTTGGCAGCCTCATGTATTTGACTGCAACTAGGCTGAATGTAATGCATGTTGTTAGTTTAATTTCCAGATTCATGGAGAGGCCAAAAGAAGCACATTGGCTGAATGTAATGCATGTTGTTAGTTTAATTTCCAGATTCATGGAGAGGCCAAAAGAAGCACATTGGCAGGCAGCAAAAAGAATTATGAGGTATGTTAAAGGTACTAAAAGGTTTGGCATTTTATATACTACTTCAGAATGTTCAAATTTAATTGGATACACTGATAGTGATTGGGCTGGAAGTGTAGATGATCGGAAAAGCACATCCGGTTATGTTTTTCACATGAGTTCAGGAGCCATTTCATGGGCTTCTAAAAAACAGACTATTGTAGCGTTGTCTATAACAGAGGCAGAATATGTGGCAGCTACAGTAGCAGCGTGTCAAGCAGCTTGGATGAGAAGAATATTAAGAAGTTTATGCCAAGAGAAAACAAAAGGAACTGTGATCTTTTGTGACAATAGCTCAGCTATTGCATTATCCAAGAATTTTGTGTTTCATAAGAGAACAAAACACATTGACACAAAATTTCATTACATCAGGGAATTGGTAAACAATGGAGAAATTGTTTTAAAACATTGCAGAACTCAGGAGCAGGTTGCTGATATTCTTACCAAACCATTGGGATAGAAAATTTTTGTTTTTGAGGAAATGTCTGGGTATGACTGATAACCTAGTAGTTGAAATTAAAGGGGAGTGTTGAAATATAATTTCAACTGCAGCAAAAATTAAACAGTGACATCAAACTGTTTTCTTTACCTTTACAATGTGATATTATCGCATATCGCAAATCGCATGCATGACCTGTTTCCCTTCGCTACGTCCTGAGATTTCTGCTAATTGTGATGTTGCAATGCGATCCGATCACAAATCACAAATTGCAAATCGCACCCATATGTTAACGCTCCACCCTGTGTCTTACGCAAATTGCGATCCTGCGATGCGATCCAAATCGCAAATCGCACATTTCACCCTCTTAAAATCGATCTCAGCTGCCCGATTGAAATCAACGGTTGATGTACAGACCTGCAGCAAATGAACTTGACGTGAAGTGAAAGTTACATTTTTGACCGCCGTTTTTGTCAGTAAAACAGTAAATGTAATTTACTGTGGGTTGGTAAATGTTGGTAAAATTTTAATTTTATTGTTTTTTATTATTCACGGGAGTATGGTATAGTTAATATGCATTGTTATGTTTTGTAATTTTATTGTTTTTTATTATTCACGGGAGTATGGTATAGTTAATATGCATTGTTATGTTTTGTAGTTTTTCAGAGAGGTGAGTGAAGAATGCAATAGCGCGTATGTGAAAATACACAGTAGTGTAAATGTAATTTTCTCTCAAAAATGCACAGCAGTGCAAAGAATTTTTTGTTGTTGAAATGAAATATGCAGCAGCGTGAATGAAACAAAAGGAATTTTACACACAGCAGTGTAATTTTTTTTTTGGATAGACAGAGTAATTTTTGTGTGGAACTAAAGCGTTCCTGTGTAATCCCTCTGATAGAGGAAGACCAATCTTTTGTAACAGTAGTCTTTTAATGAATACAAGTTTTTAGGTGTGTTGCTGAAACTTTGTCTGCAACAAAACAATTTTAGTTTCCGATGTGCAAAGAAACACAACATTATTCTCTGTTGTTTTGTTTGGAATTACCAGAAATTCAGTTAAGTTAACTCAAAACCTTGTCTCTCTCTCCACCTCACTGGACCGTAGAGCTTTCCCACACTCCTTCACAACATGGCCATCAAGTTCTCTTCCTCTCTCATCATTTTTCATTATTCCCGAATTACTCCACCACTATTATTTTGATCTTCTCCCATGATTTATCATTGTTTCTGAATTAAAAATTCGGATTTTAACCATGAATCTTCTGTCCAACTCTTCCATGTAATATTATTTGTTTCTTTTTTCCATTACGGTGTTATGGGTGCTCAATTTATCCCCATAACATCTTTATTGCATATGTTTGTTTATGTGCACTGAATTTTCCTTTCTTATATTTCCACACCAATAAGACAAACACAATTTGGTCCATTAGTTTTGAGTAGACCATTATAATTATAATTAACTTGCAATTTCATTTAAACCTATATAAAAATAACTATGCTCCACTAAGGTTTTAAGATGGAGGAACTAGTTTTGACTAGGATATCTATTTGAGCATTCAAATCTGAATTATATGTAGAAGTTTGATGGCATGCTCTTTTTTTTTTTTTTTTTTTACATTATTCGAAGAAACATACACATTTCATATTCAACATTCCAAGGATAAATCTAAATAAACATATCATTATGTGTTATCACCATGAAGGATCAAATCACCTCGCCCCTTCTTCAACCAAAATGTGAACCTATCCACTTTCCCAAAAGTTGTTGCTAATAATATGCTACCTCCATATTTTGGCAACATATGAAATTCACACAAAAAAAAAACTGATGAGTAAAACCATTGCAAGAGTCCATTGTGGTTGGAGTGTTCCTCAAATGTCACGGCTTAATAGCGAAATTAAAAATATGATGACAAACAAATGGAGAGAATCCCTTCTACTTAAAGAAAACCTGGACAATGCAAGCTTCTTTCATTCCGTGTCCTCTCGAAAGTGTGGTATGATCCCTTTCGGAAGGGAGCCCCTCTCGTTTTGTTTTGATAACGCTGTAATGACTTCATCCAATTCCACAATCGAGATAAGAAGTAAATTTGATAATTTGATAATTCCCTTTTCTCAATTTATTCGTGAGGTTGAGCCTCGCAAGATCTTTATATTTCTTATACCTCTGTGTACTGCTATTTTTTAAAATGCCCATGCATAAAATACCTCTCCTTTCTTGTTGAGTGATTCCTAATAAAAAGTAGGATTCGTAGGGAGATCCACATTGACCTACCATGTGTTGCCTCTGGTCCTCAAAACACCTATGGCTTTCACAATTGTTAGCTTTTGGAGATTTTAATATTTTGGAAGGATGACCAATTTTGGGCTTCTATGATTTGCATGATAGCTTCCCTATAATGGAATTAAATATTCGATTGGAAAAATATCATCACATCAAGCTAATGTTCCGACACAACTATACTTGGAAATGCGTGGTGATCATGAATTATTTTTTTCCATACATTTCCCATTGAACACTCATCAAGAGTGTCTCCTTCCCGCTTCCCACTAACATATGTAATTCTTGGAACCTCATTCCATGCTTCTTTTGAAAAGTAGCAAGGCATAGATATATGATTTATTGATAGTTCCTTATAGTGCAGAGGACTTAGCAACACTTACCTCTGCTCTTGTTTCTTTCCAATACATCTCTATATTTTCCTTGTTCTCAGCAGCTTGTCTTAATATTCATTTTCCAAACAAAATGACATTGTATATGAATGATAAACGAGTTATATTTGATTGAGCTTGCCATGTTCAGACCTTAAATTAAACCTTCTCTCCTCCATGTTGATGTCATTATGATTAACTCTTTAGCTAGCGATGGGTGAGGGGATGGAGATATATAGCATTAACATTCAAGTCACATGAAGCTCGCAACAAAGAAGAGCCTTGGGGTTGACCCATCTATCAACACTGCGAAAGTGGTTGAGGATAGAAACCCCATAAACCAATTTCCTAACTGGACACTCATTCCTATGTGAATCAACAATAGTTTCATATGAAACCAATTGAATATATCATAATCCTTTCTGAGTTCCAATTTCATAAACAATAGTGGTATCTTTATAACCTTTATAATATGTAGTCCTTCTCGGGAAATTCCCATTGCATCGTTGGATTTTTGTGCAATAGACACAATTTGTCTTCTGGAATGAACGATTAAAGATACCTTTTACCGCATTGGCTGACAAATTTGTAACGATTTCGTACTTAGAGTTACATAAGTCTGAATAGGCCTAAGATCACTAAGGCATTAACGATCATTTTTATTGGGGATTAGATCTACGAAACTAGTATTTATACCCCCCAATAACTTTCATTATATCATTGACTCTTTAATAACCCTTCGTATATATTCTTCTAGAAATCTATGGAACCCTGGGTAGAATTCATTGGTCCATCCATCAAGACATTCATTCTTTTCTTTCTCAAAACCATGCAACATATACATCTTTTAATTTGTTCCTCCGAATTTTCCAATGCCTTTCTTGCACTTTGAGAAATATCCTTAGCTCATGTTGCGACTAATCTTTTGACCCGTTTCATTTTTTTTGCAAACTGGAACAATAGAATATTCTAGATATGTTTGAAAGTTAGTCTCTTTTCTATCCCCCATTTATCTCTACTACATTTTGGGGAAACTATGGAAGCCCGAGTTAAAAATATTTATGGTTTGGGTTATGTATAACTTAAAGTTGCAGCTGCGGGGGAGGGTTAATCCAGTCTGTCTTTGTCGAATTAGAAGGAGACATTCCACTTGAAGAAATTGGGAATCTTGTTATAGAATTACCAGTGCCAACAATATCCTCGGGATACCTCACCTTGTTTCTCACGTTTCCGTGAATCCTTATTCTAGTAAAACTGATCCACTCAATTCATGCATTCGATTTCTTGATTCCATTTATGGAGTACTTAGTTCAAATCTTAAACATAGTGTAGGTTTTAACCCTGTAAAGAAATTACCTGCATACGAATTCTTAAACAAAGAAAATAAACAATGCGAGAGCATAACCCATAAAACACATATGCACAGAGATTTTCCCGGGATCCCAAAACCGGGACTACCAGCTTGATTTTTCATTATGTTCCTTTCAATGTTACAATACATATTTATACATGCCGAAGCATCCAATACCATGGACCAAAAACCATCGCGTCCAATACCATGGACCGAAAACCATCGCGTCCAAAAAACATGTGCGAAAATCATGCACAAAACCATAGGTGGGTCCGCCCAACCTAACATATGGTCCAAAACCAAAATTTTCCGGGGCGCTGCCCCGGACCCCATAAAGTGGGGTTACGGGTGCCCTTCAAACCCCCTATTAACTACATGGAAAGAATATAACACAACCCAACAATCTCCCACTTGTTGTTTTCTTTCCACAGGCGGCCACAGGAGAGCTTAGTCATTTTTTCAGCCCTGAGATTCCCATTTCTTCTCTACACCAAGAGAACTTCTCAGAGCTCACAGATTTTGTCAATGCATCTGCAGTATTCTTCAAAGTGTCCACCTTTACCAACAACACCTTTCTGTCTTCTATAATATCCCTCACAAAGTGATACTGAACATCAATGTGCTTTGTCTTTGAATGATAAGCAGGGTTCTTTGCCAAGAAAATTGCACTTTGGCTGTCACAGTCTATTCGTATAGCTCCCTGTACTAACCCCATACTTGAACACAATCTCTGCAACCAAACTGCTTCCTTGCTTGCATGAGTGGCTACCATGTATTCTGCCTCTGTAGTTGATAGTGCCACTACAGATTGTTTCTTACTCATCCAACTGACTGCACCTCCAAATAGGTTAAACACATACCCACTTGTAGATCTTCTCTGATCCAGATCTCCAGCCCAGTCTGCATCAACAAAGCCATGAATATCCAACACTCTATCCAATCCTGGTCTTCCTTGGTAGCACAAACCATAATCACTAGTGCCACGCAAATACCTGAAAACCCGCTTCACTACTGTCTAGTGCTCCTTCCCAGGTTTTGACATAAACCTGCTCAATACTCCCACTGCATGTGCAATGTCTGGTCTAGTACAGACCATTGCATACATCAGGCTACCCACTGCACTTGCATATGGAACACGGGACATGTCCTCTTCCTCTTCTTGTGTCTTGGGACACTGTTCAGCAGATAACCTCACACCTACAGGAATAGGAACTTTCACCAGTTTACTATCCTGCATATTAAACCTCTGGAGTATTGTCTCGACATACTTCCTCTGGTTCAACCAGAGCTTCCTCTTTGACCGATCTCTTTTAATTTCCATGCCCAAAATATAGTTTGCAGCACCAAGATCTTTCATGTCGAATTTGGAGGACAATTGGGTCTTCAAATCCTGGATAATTTCTTTGTCATTTCCAACCAACAACATATCATCCACATACAAGACCAGATAAATAATACGGTCACCAATTAATTTAAAATACACACAATGATCTGCTTTGCTTCTGGTGAAGCCAAGTCCCCGTATAAATGTATCAAATTTCTGATACCACATCCTTGGTGACTGTTTTAACCCATACAAAGACTTCTTTAACTTGCATACCAGTTCTTTCTTACCCTTCACCGCAAAGCCTTCAGGTTGCTTCATGTAGATTTCCTCTTCCAAATCCCCTTGAAGAAATGTTGTCTTCACATCCATCTGTTCTACCTCAAAATCAAAAGCAGCAGCAACAGATAAAAGTAATCTAATAGAAGTTACCTTGGCAACAGGAGAAAAAATATCACCAAAATCAATTCCCGGCACCTGGGAATAACCTTTTGCTACCAACCGAGCTTTGTATTTCTCCACCTTTCCTTCTGCATTTGTCTTCTTCTTGAACACCCATTTGCTGCCAATGGGTTTCCTTCCAGCTGGCAACTCCACCAGATCCCAAGCCTCATTTTTGTGCAAAGATGCCATTTCATCGACCATGGCCTCTTTCCAGAGTTTTCCATCCTCTGAATCCACTGCTTCCTTCACAGTTCTGGGATCATTATCAGTAACAGACAAAGCAAAATTTGAACTGAAAGCAGATGGACTATACCTTTCTGGCTGCCTTCTTTCTCGAACTGATCTTCTCACAGCCGGAGTTTGTGGCTCTTCATCTTCTGATTCCTCCTCTGCTGCAGAGTCTGATTCTTCCTCCTTTGGCTCAAACTCTATCTTCTCAGGTTCCTTTGGTTGGACTTCATGTTGAATAACATCTTTTACCTCTCTGAACAACACATCTCGGCTATACACAACCTTCCGTGTGACTGGGTTCCAAAGCTTATAACCCTTTAAACCATCCTTATACCCAATAAAGATGCACTTTTCAGATTTACTATCCAACTTGGTTCGTTTCTCCTTTGGAACATGTACATATGCATCACATCCAAATACCCTTAGATGTGAAAGAGAGGGTTTCTTACCAGTCCATACTTCTTGTGGAGTCTTATCCTCCAACGCTGATGAAGGTGATCTGTTGATCAGGTAACATGCAGTATCCACCGCCTCTGCCCAGAATTCCTGTCCTAACCTGGCACCACTGAGCATGCTTCTTGCCCTTTCCATCAACGTCTTGTTCATTCTTTCTGCGACTCCATTTTGCTGAGGTGTATATGGAGTAGTCTTCTTCCGTGCTATACCACACTTCTTACAAAATTCTTCAAATTCCTTGCTGCAAAATTCTCCACCATTATCTGTCCTCAGCACCTTTATCTTCTTCTCTGTCTGATTTTCCACCAGAGCCTTAAATTCTTTAAACCTGTCAAAGACTTCAGATTTCTTCTTAAGAAAATATATCCATGTATTCCTTGAGAAGTCATCTATGAATGATACATAGTACACAGACTTACCCAGTGATGGAACCTTCATAGGTCCAAACACATCACTATGCACAAGCTCTAATATCTGTTTCGTCCTCTTACCACCAAAGGGGAAACTCACCCGATTCTGCTTCCCATATACACAATTTTCACAGAAATCAAAATCCAGAGAGCTATTATTCATACCTTCTACCATACCTTTACCATGAAGTATTCGAAGGCCCTTCTCTCCAATATGTCCAAGCCTTTGATGCCACAACATGGTCTTCTCTCGAGAGACCACTAGATTCTCTACTCCATTTTCAGGAACCATAGAACTGTTGCACCCATCAACAACAGTGCTACCTTGCAGCTTGTACAGAGTTCCAATCCGAACTCCCCGCATTAATATCAGTGCTCCTCGAACCATCTTGCAGGTATCTTTCTCGAACACCGTCTTTACACCTGCATCATCCAACTTGCTTACAGAAATCAGATTTCTGGCCAATGCAGGAATATGTAGAACACCCGGAAGTGTTCTAACCCTTCCACCTTGCAACTTCAACTTTACTTTTCCCCGACCAATGATTCTAGCCTTCCTATCATCTCCTAAGAAGACATTACCACCATCGTATTTCTCATACTCGCAGAACCACTCTCTATGGGGAGTGAAGTGAAAGGATGCACCTGAGTCAATCAACCATGCCTCATGATCTACATGTGTACTTGAAGAAGCCAAGTACACATCCCCACCTTCATCTGAGGTGGTTTTCGCCTCTGTAGAAGGAGCATCATCAGATCCCTTTCCTTTATCAGGAGCTTTAGATTTACAATCCCTTCTGAAGTGCCCTTCCTTTCCGCATTTCCAGCACACCACCTTTGTAGGTTTTCCTGGAGATTTAGATCTCCCTCTAGATTTAGATCTCCCACTCGATGACTTATTTTTGTTTCTGTTCTGGGACCGTCCTCGTACAGACAAGGCATCACCATTCTGGTTGTCCATATTTTTCCATCTCATCTCCTCCGTCAGCAAGGCTGAGACTATTTCATCAAACTGCAAAGCAGTTGCATTGCTACCTATTGCAATAACCAGACTATCCCACGAATCTGGTAGAGAACACAACAGACTGATGCACTTATCTTCATCTGAAATTTTAATATCAACAGATAATAACTGACTTACCACAGTATTAAACGCATTCAGATGCTCTGTCACCGAGTCTCCATCTTTCATCCTCAGGTTATACAGCTTTTTCCGCAGGAACAGTTTATTCACCAGAGACTTAGATTGGTACAAAGTCCCTAACTTGACCCACAAAGCCTTTGCCGTAGCTTCCCCGATACATTCAGCAATACTGAATCTGAGACACACAATCGTATTGTGCTCTTTGCCTTCCGATCCAACTTCTTCCATTCTTCATCGGTCACTCCCGATGGTTTAGTACCCGGATCTACCGCGATCCACTGATCTTTATCCACCAACAGATCCTCCATCTTGATTTTCCACAACTCAAAATTCTGACCATTGAACTTCTCAATCTCTATCTTTCCACTGCTCGCCATCTTCTTTCACCACCAGAATCGATCTCGTAGATCTACCACTGAAAAGGGTCTACCACAGGCCCGAGAGAAACCCCTCAGTAACAAAGGCGTCCCCTTGAAGCCAAAACAGCTCTGATACCAAATGTAGGTTTTAACCCTGTACAGAAATTACCTGCATATGAATTCTTAAACAAAGAAAATAAACAATGCGAGAGCATAACCCATAAAACACATATGCACAGATATTTTTCCCTGGATCCCAAAACCGGGACTACCAGCTTGATTTTTCATTATGTTCCTTTCAATGTTACAATACATATTTATACATGCCGAAGCATCGAATACCATGGACCGAAAACCATCGCGTCCAATACCATGGACCGAAAACCATCGCGTCCAAAAAACATGTGCAAAAATCATGCACAAAACCATAGGTGGGTCCGCCCAACCTAACATATGGTCCAAAACCAAAATTTTCCGGGGCGCTGCCCCGGAGCCCATAAAGTGGGGTTACGAGTGCCCTTCAAACCCCCTATTAACTACGTGGAAAGAATATAACACAACCCAACACATAGTTTCGGGCCAATAGCGTTTATCATAAATGTTTTATTAGTTCTACATAACTTTATCATTCTTTGAATTGGTTTGAGATCTACTAAATTGTGGGAAAAGTATTAATGTATAAGATAAATATTTTTTGTCGGTTCAGGTTTTGTAATAATTTAATTTTGAAGCTTGTCTCTCATTTCAACGATGACTAATACATCCCATTTCTAATCATCCACGGTTTTGATGTCCCGATTTATAATAATTAGCAGGTAACGATATCCGAATGGGGAAGCTTTTTCTTAGGCCTAGACGTGAACCACTGCATTTTCAAGGGTTTGGAAACAATGAAATAATTGAACTCATGGTCTGAAACAACACAAGGGTTCCAAGTAAAAATTCCTCCCTTACGTGGATGACACTCCCCTCTAGGAATTGAGTATCCCGAAATGGAATTTTCTAGACCAGACAATGGATCGGACCTCATGGAAACCTCCCATAACGAGGGTCTAGCCTAAAATTGCCTATGCTTATGCCAAAAAAGTATATATTCACTAAAAAATCAAGTAGCGGGGGATAAGATCATGGCCCAATGTAGCACTTTTGAAGTGCTCATGGCACATGTACGGAGGTGTCGCGAGAACACTTCGGAGATGGCACCCATCGAGGAAACAAAGCTTATCTTTGCAGTGGATGGGTGGAATAGCTTCGAGTCACCACTACTTTGGAAACAAGAATGTGTTTTCATATTTCTTGTACAGTGCAATATTTTTGGTGATAAGCATCTATTGTTTGTGGCAGGGCTAGTCAAAAATGCCATAGAAATGATGATGGAAAAACATACAAGATTCGCCATTGATTACTTCAAAATGAATCATGTAAGGCCTTCTCTTGTTGCAACGCTTGTGATAACTACACTGAATTGTCTGTCATTCGATACTATGGATTTCGGCTTCGGGGAGACACAGTGCAGGAAAAGTCAACAACTATTCTTGAAAGGGAATTTGTATTGTTGTTGTGTCTTGGCAAGGCACACAATTTTATACTTTCCTATATCCTCATATCAAGAACATACATTTAAATATTTTTAGCTTAAAAATTGTTTGGTTGGGACTACGTTTCATGTAGTGCTTGTTTTAATAAACAAATCAAAATATTTTATCATTGACTTCTTTATGGGTCCTATATTATATTCTTATTTATTTCATTACATAAGGATGGAAAAATCTACAAAAAGAGAGATAGCATGTGCTTCGCATTAATATCTGAATAAAAAAGGAACACATCAATATAATGTGACCTTTTTATGATTAGTTTTAATACATATATAAGAGGCTTGCGTTATAATCTCATTTTTAATAACTAAAATAATTTTAAAACCAATATTTAAGAAAGATTAGAGAGAAATTGAAGAAACCTAAATATGCATGTAAACATAATTTATCAACATTTATATATACTCTTAAAATATAAAATAAAGAGAATTGTTATATAAAATATACCTTATATAAAACAAATTACTTATCTCTCTCTCTCTCTCTCTCACACACACACACACACACACACACATTTATATATAATTCCAACAAAGTAGTCCACAATTATATATGTGAGTTTTGAATATACATGTGAAAACCATCTAACCCTTTCGGAGGCCTCAATATTTGAAATAAAATTGAAAAAGATAACATACATTTTATTACAAGTTCATTTAGTATTATATAATGTAAATGAATCAATAATAAAATTTATAATAAAATATATGAAATTACATAGCCGCACACATTTTGTTTTAGCAATCAATTGCATTTCAAATTTATCCATATTAAATTATTTTTATGTATGATTAGCCACTATATAATGCACATTATCTTCACATAGTAGTAAATTATATAGGATTCCTTGGTTAAATGGATTAGATTTGATTTGATTTTTATTACATTGTTAAATTTTAGTTTCAATTAGTAACACCTCATATTCGAGAAACATACTTATTTCAATGACAACTAAACTTTTGGTATAAGGAAGCATGCAAATTCCTTGATGAAAAGATCTAAAACGTTGATATGCCAAAAATAAATATCATTTGTTGATTCATTCCTTAATTCGGCTTAAATTATTTATAAAATTATCGTTTGATTTAACTTTCCTCCACAAATGTGCCACAATCTTCTTGATTGTCTCATTTTCCATTTTTTTTACTACTCATCACCGTTGTATTCCTTAACAAGTTGCATCAGACTCTTTGTTGTTCTTCACGTGCTCGAGTTGTCTTTGAGTAGGAGAGACGGATGCCCTTGAGATTTTCATTGGTATCCCCCTTGCACTATCTAAAAGAAGAGAAGTGGAGAGAGAATGGCCATGTTCTCTAAAAGATGCAATCAGGATGAATAAGGTGTGGGAGAAAATGAATCTACTTTATGCCCATAAAATATGTGCTGAGTTTGAAGAAGGTGCACGAGGAAAGGATTGCATCATGCACCAATAAAAGAAATTATCTTTTTGGATTATTCTATATTCATAAATTTTGATGGTTATTCATGTCCTTAATAGTGCGATCCTTATTTTGAATATTTTTTGTTCCATTTTGTTGCACAGTGATGGGATTTTGGAGCATGAGCCTTGACCCTAAGAAAGTGTGAAGAAAGGGTCCAAAACAAATATCCTACGCTATATTCCAAGGCTTGCGACGAAACCCCCATGTTTTGAGTTTGGGAATGCTGTTGGAAAATGATGCAGGGGCATTGACCCATCCTATGTCAAATTGAATATTTGACTTCGAGAAGCTAAGAAAATGGAGATAAAGCTGGCAGGAAGACGTGATTTGGAACTAAATCATTGGGCATGAGAATTGCATTCATGGGGGATCTCATGAATATATTATTGATCTTATGGAGAGAATGTTGGATCTAGAATGATCCGCATTTCCCCCGTAATTTATTATAAATTATAGAACCTATGAAATGTTTTTGAGTGGAAAATGCAATGTAAAACCATGCCAAGAGAGCATCCAATACCACGCAAAATCAGGGTGAGAAGGAGTGGCCATTTCGATGGAGATAAGGCCTGCCATGGTGCCATTGTAATGCAACTTAAGACATCGGGAAATGATTGAGTGAGGATAAGGTTGCGGAATAAAAAATCTATTCTCTGTGGGAAATATTGAATTAATTATCTGTGTTTTGTATCCATGTGTGGGTGCCTATTTTACGAAGGGTTTGTTAAATTCTGATTGCTTATTATGTCGTTGCATGCCATGTTTTATGAGGGCTACAAGAGTTAATGTCGGTCGTGGGTGGCTACATTCCCAACATCGAGTGGTCTCACGGGGGGCCAGTAACCACACATTCGGTGTCTGGTTTAATTTAGGCACAAGGATGAAAGCAAAGGTGAAGAGAACTAGGAGTTCCAGTGCCCAAATGTGGAAGCACCACACAAGGTTATAAAGGTAACTGGTACCACGAATATTGATTTGGGCCTTTGGGTACCAAATAAGGGAAGTGCATGGCAAGTGGTCAGGCCACTGAGCAACCTTGAATTAAGTCGAATCGATATTATGGGCCAAGATCCATCATCTGTTGTCCCATTCCTCAGGAAATTGGAGCCAAGTTGTATTGCTAGAGTCGGAAACACCTCGGCAAGGTCGATCCAAGATTTGTGATGATCTGTCATTTGACGGCCTTGAAAAGAATCCGTTTACATTTAGTTTAGTGCCCCGATATTGGATTTCGGGATATAAGGGTGATTGAGGCTATAGGGAGTATGAGATAACACAGAGATGCGCTGGCTTGAGAAGTATCAACACTGACACAAGATGAGGTTTAAGCAATTGGTCCCAAGACGAGGGTTCTACGCGTTGTTCAAGCAGTGTCAGCATGGTGATGCTCTTTCTTCCTCAACTTCTTCTTCAGGTTCACTAATATCTCCAGCCTCGTGCTCCTGTTGTCTTCCTACCTCCATGGCCTCTAACAGAGCTTGCAGTCTCCTTGTCTCTTCTCTGGGATCCATATTGCCCACGCATCTGACTCCTCGACCTCGTGCTCTTCTTGCTCGCATAGGCATCTTCTCTTACACTGTAGAAAGAATCAACTATGAGAAGGTTTTCTCTGGTACCACGAATTGGTGCAACAAAAAGTGAAAAGGATATTTATAAACTAGTACAAGGTCCTTCGAGTTTCTTTGGAAAGTCGTTACATAATGGTTTGGCAATGCACTGTACAAAACTCAGTTTAGCAATTTATGGGAAAAATGATTAAAAGCCCGTGCTTTCAAATGATTTGGTAGTGTCCCTTCAAAAAGCCAAATACCCTGTGCTATCAAATGATTTGGCAGCATCCTTTTCAAAATCTCAATGCCCTGTGCTGTCAAATGTTTTGGCAACGCCCTATTCAAAACAAGGTACTCTGTTCCAATTTAATAGCATCCAAATCTATGGAAAAAAACAATGCTTTCACTACTCCAGGACACAGTGATAATTCCTCCACAGGTCTTTGAAACTGATACAATAAGAATACAGAAGATAAATGGACAAATCGCGTAGCAATTAAAGCCACAATTTTTAAATTCTTAATATAAATTGGTTCAAAAAGCTACAAGTTTTCAAAATGGTAAAACATACTTGAATAAGGCTATAATTAATAAATGTTCATAAGCAGAAATCCATTTGGTTTAAGCACAGGGTTTTGATTCAATCTCATCACATTGGTAAGCTCTTGTCCAAATTATTTATATCGAATGCTCGGCCTATGCACCTGCATCGCCCACCCTCGGTGAAATTGGACATTTTACTTCTAGAAGCTAGGAAAGTGGGGACAAAGCTGGCAGGAAGACGTGATTTGGCACTAATGCATTGAGCATGAGAATCAGATCCGTGAGGGATCTCAGGAATCTAATATTGATCTCATGGAGAGAGTAGTGCATCTAGAGTGATCCATGATTATTTTGTAATTTATTATAAATTATAGAACCCGTGAATTGTTTTGGAGTGGCCAATGCGATGGAGAACCAGGCCAAGAGAGTGTCCAATACCATGCAAAATTAGGCCAAGAAGGTGCAGCCATTTCGACGGAGATAAGGCCTGCCATGGTGCCATTGTAATGTAATTTAATAGCTCACAAAATCGTTGAGTGGGGATAAGGTCATGGGATAAAAATTATGTTTTATGTGGGAAATCTTGAATTGATTGTGTGTGTGTTTTGTATCCATGTGTGGGTGCCTATTTTAGGAAGGGTATGTTAACTATCGATTGTTTATTATGTTGTCGCATGCCGTGTTTCATGGGGTTCTTGACAGCTAATGGTGTAGAAATTTTGAATAATATGACACATATTCAACAGAGATTATCCCTATTATACACTATTGCGGAAAACATGCATAATACATAACCTCCTCTACGTTGATCCAATTTACAGAAGCAGAAACATTCACAGGCGCACATAGAAGCATCAATCACACATATCAACACAGTATTTTCTCGGGGAAAGCATCTCGCTAAAAACCCCAACTATCTGTATATTATATTGATTGAGAACATGTAACAAACATAGTACAATACTCCTCACAAGTATCCAACACTATCTCCACCTGTTACACAAAATACAACTCAGATCTGATCTCCAAATCTCCTCCGCTGCTTGCCTGCCTCCACTGCACAATACCTGCTGAGAATGAATGAGAATGGTTTACCAAACTCCTATTTAACCTCCACAGAATCAATCACACTGGGAAAGACGTGAGCAGAGGCTATAATACTTGGTATTGACCAATTCATTGGCATACTCAATCCCTTTGATTGTGCAAATCATCATGCACAACTATAGTCACAACTGATAACAATATGATCCTCTAACACCTGTCCATGTTGAACATGCATTGACATGCAACTGAGTTAACTGATGTATTCTATAGTTGCATTATGAGTTAATAATTAGTTTAACAACTCATCATTAGTCTATTTGCAGTTAGACTAATTACAACTAGTTTAACCAAGTCAAACTGAACACAACTTCATTAACTCTACAATCAACTCCACCAAACTCAACTGATTGAGTTCTAACTGAAGTCATGCATGCAACAACTCAACTGACCCACAAAGAAAGTGTACTTCCTTATGACAGCTGCATGTGCCACATCTGTAGCTCAAACTAAAGTGCTCCAAGAGAATAAGATAAATTTTATAGTCTAAATATTATTATGAGACAATAATATTTGACTTTTCTATTTCTGACAGCCAGTCTAAAAATAGACTTTGATCACTCCTGCTGTGATCACTCCTGCTATGATCACTCATGCTGTGGTCACTCTTGCTGTGATCATCCCTGCTGGGATCCAAAAATAGAACTTGCGCCATAATTTGCGTGCGGGCCCACTTAGTGAAGGCGACTCTTCTCACTAAGCTCCATCATCTTGTTGCATTCTCAACAAGCATTTCTTGTTGCACACTTTTCGACACTCCCTCTCAACAAGAAATTCTTTCTCTCAAACCCGATCCTGTAACTCTGGAATGTTCTCCATGCAACACATCTAGCCGGTCCACTTGCTCTGTCATCAAAGTCTCTGACTGCTATTGCCTCTGTCGACTGAAAACTATACATCTCTGTGCTCTTCAATATCTGACTGCTCTAGCCTCTTTCACTTTGATCTCTGACTACATCTGTGTTGTTGCTAGTTCTATCTCCCAGCATTGCATCCACACTGCACCTCCCAACTGACCTCTCTATTGGGCTAGAAACATCCTCTGATGCTGAAGCTCTACCTGGTGTTGACAAGTGCTCCCTCTCTGACATCTGCTCTACTGCAACATCTCCATGCATCTCGCACCATTGCACACCTCTCTGTGCTACCTAGCACTGTGCAAAACACTTGTACCTCTCGCATTGTTGCAGCCTGCTAGCTATGCGCTGTCCTCGGATTCCCTGCACTCTTGCTCTCTCTGTCGCTCCAACCGCATCTGTCTCTACCCAATCAGTCAATTCCTACTACTCCACATCGGGGCTCCTGTAGCAAGGTCTCATCCAAGAGGTTAGGTACCTGAAGGATCCTGCCACTCCTCCTTGGGATGATCAATCCACGTCACCCCACCTCCTACCTGGAGGTATGGCTGCATGCGATCCCTCAGCCCACCTGGCTCGAAGTTTCCCCCTACTGGAGGTCTCTTGATGAGTAGATGTCTCTACTCGATCTCCTCTCAGCTTCCCTTGTTGTGGCTGCTCCACAACCTACTGAAGCTGTTGCACCAATCGTGGCTTGTCCACAATCATATGAGTCTTCTTCTGGCTCTGCATGTTGAGCGATAATATACGCTCCCTCTCAACCACCAAGTCTCCATCAGTTGCCTCACTTCTCAAGGCTTTGCATGCATTTTGAACCTCAAGAGCATATAGGTTCTTGACCCATGAACCAATCTCATGACAATGAAAGCATCGCACTTTCGATTTGTCAACCTTCTTCCCACCACTGGAAGAACTGGATTTGGAAAGAGAACCCTTCTCCTTCCCCTTCTTCACCTTACTCGCTAAGGCACAGTTCTCCTCATCCTGCATGGATGAAGAACCATCTCTGGTGCTCCATCTAATCTCCTCCTGCACAAGATCCAACCAAAGTCTCTCGCATCCTGGTAGTTTCTCCCTTCCAGTCACCGAGTCCTGGTAGCTATGCCAACTCTTAGGAAGGTTAAGGAGTGCTAGACTCACCATCCTCATCCGATAGTCACCCCCACACTTCCCAACTCATCCCGGCATTGGGTGAACTATGTGAGATACTGGGGCATACTATCTCCATTCTCACACTTAATGTTTCTGAGTTTTATCTCTTGCTTTGGAATTAAATTCGAATTCCACCAGCTCAAAAACTCAACCACTTCCGATCTAGAATTCGTGAGAACAAAGTATTTCTTGTACAGAGATTGACTGTATGGGCATTCACCGGATATCTCACCTTCCAAAAGAAGGATGAATCCAGAGGCTATCTGACCCGATTACAGACTCTGCCTGAAGAAATAAAATGTAAACACTTTCTGAATAATAGATCCGATGATCAATCCTCGCTTGATATCCTGTAAAAATCTCTTCTACAAATCAAGCAGCTCCGATACCATGTAGAAATTTTGAATAATATGACACATATTCAACAGAGATTATCCTGATTATACACTATTGCGGAAAACATGCATAATACATAACCTCCTCTACGTTGATCATCAATTTACATAAGTAGAAACATTCACAGGTGCACATAGAAGCATCAATCACACATATCAACACAGTATTTTCCCGGGGAAAGCATCTCACTAAAAACCCCAACAATCTATATATTATATTGATTGAGAACATGTAACAAACATAGTACAATACTCCTCACAAGTATCCAACATTATCTCCACTTGCTACACACAATACAGCTCAGATCTGATCTCCAAATCTCCTCCGCTACTTGCCTGCCTCCACTGCACAATACCTGCTGAGAATGAATGAGAATGGTTTACCAAACTCCTATTTAACCTCCAAAGAATCACTCACACTGGGAAAGACGTGAGCAGAGGCTATAATACTTGATATTGACCAATTCATTGGCATACTCAATCCCTTTGATTGTGCAAATCATCATGCACAACTATAGTCACAACTGATAGCAATCTGATCCTCTAACACCTGTCCATGTTGAACATGCACTGACATGAAACTGAGTTAACTGATGTATTCTATAGTTGCATTATGAGTTAATAATTAGTTTAACAACTCATCATTAGTCTATTTGTAGTTAGACTAATTACAACTAGTTTAACCAAGTCAAACTGAACACAACTTCATTAACTCTACAATCAACTCCACCAAACTCAACTGATTGAGTTCTAACTGAAGTCATGCATGCAACAACTCAACTGACCCACAAAGAAAGTGTACTTCCTTCTGACAGCTGCATGTGCCACATCTGTAGCTCAAACTGAAGTGCTCCAAGAGAATAAGATAAAGTTTATAGTCTAAATATTATTATGAGACAATAATATTTGACTTTTCTATTTTTGACAGCCAGTCTAAAAACAGACTGTGATCACTCCTGCTGTGATCACATCTGCTATGATCACTCCTGCTGTGGTCACTCCTACAATGATCATCCCTACTGTGGTCACTCATGCTATGATCATCCCTGTTGGGATCCAAAAATAGAACTTGCGCCATAATTTGCCTGTGGGCCCACTAAGTGAAGGCGACTCTTTTCACTAAGCTCCATAATCTTGTTGCATTCTCAATAAGCATTTCTTGTTGCACACTTTTCAACAAATGGTGGGTGCAACTAGCTGCAGTCCCAACACCAAGGGATCTCGATAGGGGCCAATAAGCACACATTCAATGTTTGGTTTAATTGAGGCACAAGGATGGACACAAAGGTGAAGACAACAAGGGATGCCAGTGTGCAAACATGGAAACACCACGCAAGGATCTAAGGGTAATTAGAACCACGGATCTTGATTTGGTCCGTTGGGTACCGAATAGGGGAAATGCATGGAAAGTTGTCGAGCCACCAGGAAATCCCGAATTAAGTCGAACTGAGATTACAGGTCGATATCCGTCATTTAATAGGGCTTGAATATTTCCATCATACGTTTTCCCATTCCTCGGAACGTTGGAGCCAAGTTTTATCACGAAAGTCCGAAACACCTCGGCAGTGTCAATCCAAGATTTGGGGTGATCCGTCATTTGACGACCCTAACAAATATTCGTTTCCATTTAGTGCAATATCCCGCTATTAGATTTTGGGATATCGGGGCGATTGAGGCTAGCGAGAGTTTGAGGTAACATGAAGATGCGCTGACTCGAGAAGTCTGGGCGCCGATACAAGATGAGGTTCAAGCGATTGGTCACAAGACGATGGTTTTACGCATTTTTATGGTAGTGTTGACATGGTGAAAGCGTTTGGGCTTGGAGATGCGAATTCAAACCTTGCAATGAAAGGTGTGAATTAGCCAGGTTTCTTGGGCCCATGACCCACAGGTCCCAACATAGAGAACATAAAAAAATTGAAACGAAGGATCCCTAGAGTCGGTCATCATCTAAGAATTTGAGGGCATATAGCATCACTAGAAAAAAATCATTCGTAATTGATAAAACAAATCAAAGTATTTATATCATTAATTGATGGGTTAAATGTTGATTTCTCACATTTCATAAAGAAGGGAAAACCAACAAAATGGGAAACCTTATGTGATTTTCACATTTATCTTAGGGAAGTTAGAATTTATAATGTAAAAATAAAAGGTGAATTAGTTGTGCTCCACTGTATTACGTAAATACATACATTGTGTTGCCATATTATTTTTAATAAGATTTTCAAAATGAATTTTAAAAGGGGAAATGTAAAATATTTGAAGAATCTAAATATAAGTACCAGCTCCATTTTCGAGTATACACATGCTCCTAAAATGGAAAATAATGGACATCGTTCAATAATGGACTTTGACGATGAAATAAATAATAAATGGTTCAATAGCGCCATCATATTTGAATATTTAAGAATAAGATTTATTTCTATTACAATAATTTTTATCTAGATAATTAATAAACACCAATAAATTTTATGAAATTTGTTCACCACATCAATACAATTCTATTTATATTTACATATTCTAAGTTGTGAAATTTACATGAAATGATTACAACCTTATTGCGGGGAAACACATTCTTACGAATGATACAAATATTATAATAAAAACTAACAATATTATAGTAACAACTAGAGGAGGTGACTCTACTCCTTGCCAACAACATATTTATTGACATTGAAGGAGGCGTGGAAGAAAACGATTACATTGTGAGCTAATAAAAGAGTTGTTTCTTGTATTCTTCTATATTAGTATTTTTTGAAGTCTCTTCATATCCTTCTAATTGTGATAATTATTTTCATTATTTGCTGTCCCATTTTGTTGCATAGTAATTGGTGTTGCAGAGTGCACACAACACACCCCTTATGCCATATTCCAACTCTATCACAAAACCCCAGTGCTTTGAGTTTTGGGCATGTTGTTTAAATATTTATAGACAATTAACATGAGTAGTCAAGAAAAAAAAATATTTTGCATTTTGAGATTCATCCTAAAATAATTGAAGTATTATGGGTTCTATGTTAGATGTTGATTTCTCATATTGCATACGAGATTCGCGATTGATATTTCTCTTGCTACAACACTTGTGATAACTACATTGAATCGTCTGCCATTCGATAGTATGGATTTCGGCTTCGGGGAGACACAGTGCAGGCGACGTCAGCAATTATTCTTGAAAGGGAATTCAGGTTGTTGTGGTGTCTTGGCAAGGCACACAATTCTATACTTTTCTATATCCTCATATCAAGAACATACATTTAAATATTTTTAGCCTAAAAATTGTTTGGTTGGGACTACATTTCATGCAACCCTTGTTTTAATAAACAAATCAAAATATTTTATCATTGATTGCTTTATGGGTCCTATGTTATATGCTTATTTATTTCATCACTCAAGGATGGAAAAATCTACAAAAAGAGAGATTTATCAACATTTGTCTCTCTCACACACACACATATTTATATATAATTCCAACAAAGTAGCCCACAATTATATATGTGAGTTTTGAATGTATATGTGAAAACCATCTAAACCCTTAGGAGTCCTCAATATTTGAAATAACAATGAATACATTTTATTACAAGTTCATTAAGTATTATATAACGTAAATGAATCAATTATAAAACTTATAATAAAATATATTAAATTACATAGCCACACACAATTTGTTTTAGCAATCACTTGCATTTCAAATTTATTCATATTAAATTACTTTTATGTATGATTAGCCACTATATAATGCACATTATCTTCACTTACTAGTAAATTATATAGTTTTCCTTGGTTAAATGGATTAGATTTGAATTGATTCTTCTTCATTTTTATTACATTGTTAAATTTTAGTTTTAATGACACCTCATATTCATATTCGAGAAACATACTTATTTCAGTGACAACTAAACTTTTGGTATAAGGAAACATGAGGATTCCTTGATGAAAAAAATCTAAAAAGTTGATATGCCAAAAATAAATATCATTTGTTGATTCATTCCTTAATTTACCAATGACCTCTTATTTCTTAAGATTGTTTTTTGAGAATTCAAGAGCACCGCCCATATTTTCATGCTCACTATGTTGTTTTTCATGCACTTGAGAAGTATTTGTTGCAAACATAATCCTCTTGCTTATGTGAATTTGGCTTATTCACTTGAGAGGAAGGAGGAAAGCCTCAAGTGAACACAAATAGTCATGAATTGTTTTGTCCATACATTTCCCATTAAACAATCATCAAGAGTGTCTCCTTCTTGCTTTCCACCAACATATGTAAATATGTAATTCTTAAAACCGTGCATTTATCCTTGTCCTTTGATTTTCTCATACCCTCTCCTTTCTCGGGAATGGTTTTTGAGATGTTTTGACCCTCTCTATGTTATTTTCCATATGACCGAATTGTCTTTGTGGAGGAGAGATCCAAGTCCTCAAGATTTTCACAAATATCCCCTTTACAATGGGCATCAACAATCGTGGATTTATCTCTTTCCTTTGATTTACCAATGACCTCTTATTTCTTAAAATTGTTTTTTGAGAATTTAAGAGCACCACCCATATTTCCATGCTCTTTATGTTGTTTTTCATGCGCTTGAGAAGTATTTATTGGAAACATAATCTTCTTGGCTTACGTGAATTTGTCTTATTCACTTGGGAGGAAGGTGAAAAGCCTCAAGTGAACCCTAATAGTCATGAGTTGTTTTTTCCATAATTCTTAGAACCTCCTTCCATAATTCTTTTGCAAAGTAGCAATGCATAAATATATGATTTATTGATTTTTCCCTATAGTGCAGAGGGTTTATTAGCACTTACATATGTCCTTGATTCTTTTCAATACATGTCTATATTTTCCTTGTTTTAGCAACTTGTCTTACTATTCATTTTATAAATAAAGTGACATCATATTTGAATAATAAATGAGTTAGATTTTATTGAGTTTCCCCAGTTCAAAGGTTAAATTAAAGATTTATTTATGCTTAACACTTTAGCTACCAATGGGAAAATGAATGGAGATATTAGGGATTCACGTTCTAGCCTTAGGAAACTTGTAGCAAAGAAGAACCTTGAAGCTAACCTATCTATCAACACTACCAAAGTGGTTGAGGATAGACAACCCATAAATTAATTGTGTAATTGGACACTCATTGCTAGCTCCAATTTCATCACCACTAGTGGTACACTAATAGCCTTTATAATTTTTAGTCCTTTTTGGGAAATTCCCATTACATCATTGGTTTTTTGTGCAATAAGCAAAATTGCTCTTACGAAATGAACAATTAAAGATACCTTTTTATGTTGGCTGACATATTTCTATTGATTTTGTATTTAGAGTTACATAAGCCTAAAATAGGCCTAACATCACTAAGTATTTAGGATTAGTTTTATTTCATATTAGATCAATGAAATTGGTATCGAGATCCCCCAATAAATTTTAATCCCATCGCTGATTCTTCAATAGCTCTTATTAGATATTCTTCAAGGAAGTTATAGACCTTTGAGTAGAACTCATTGGTCTATCCATTTAGACATTCACTCTTTTCTTTTTGAAAGCCATGTAAGACTAATTTTAACTCCTTAGTTTCCTCATTATGTTCATGATTAGTCAATCATGTAAAGAGATAGACTACCTTTAGAGTCTCTGCTATGCTTGTTCTCAAAGGGTTCTTGAAATTGAGACTTAAAATGATTCATGATTGTTTGAATGTACTAACCCTTGCGCATTTAGTTGTCATTATATTTAATATCATTTTTACATTATTCCCGTGTTTAACATAGTGTTGGATGCTTCAATCTCCAACCTATTTCTTCTTATTCCAAAAAGCATAATTTTCACATCCTTGGTCTTTTCAAATTGAACTTTACCTCTTATGTGAGAACTTATGTTTTATTCTTGTCTTTTTTTAGCAAGAAAAAAATCATTCGTCTTTTATAAAGAAAAGGTAGATGCAATAATCATGTTTCTATGTCCACTATCCATCCACTCGAAAACAAATTCTAGGAGTGGGCAATGCAACCACACTCCTCAATGCTACATTCGTTTACTCACAAAATATATGGAGACGACATGAAATAAAGACAATTATAACATGTATGTAGAGTTGTGTTACCAAAAATACCAGACATGCTTGAGTTGCAAATACAATAATATTATCAAAATAGATATCAGAAAAGGGAGAATATCTCATTAGCCAATATGTAATGTCACCATAATATCCATTGTGCTAGAATAATTTATCAACTATTAAGACACAAAAACATCCATTGCCATGGAGGGAACCATCATCAAAGGCTTTGTAACATATAACACTTGGGAAGGCAGGGCATCTACTTTTGGATAAATGATCAACCACTGAATTCAGTTGGACTATCATATCATTTAGTTGGTCAGGAGGTAATGGTACCAATAATATAGTAGAGTTGTCGGGCATTTTGGGGCGTCTTGAAATGTGCCTCCTGGCTGACCATTAAGGAGTTGGAGCTGCAGGGATCTTCAAATTTTGGACCTCCCTCACTATTCCACTAGATGCAACAAATCCACTCTCTGATGGCCACGTTTAAGCAAATTTCATTCACCCAAATATGCAGAGAACATTATGTTTTATTCTTATCGGACACATATTTTACTATGTTCCTTTGACATTGCCAATTCCTTTTTTGCGCTTTGATATTTTTCCTATGCTCATGATGTCAACATCTTTTGATTTGTTTTGAATTTTTTTGCATGCTTGAACAATAACATACTCTACATATGTTCCAAAATTTGTCTCTTCCATTTCCTCCATTTTTTTACTTTGTTTAGTTTGAAAGACAAATTTAATAGGCCCTCCTTCACTTGATTTCTACCAACTTATAAAATCCCCAAGTTGATAGTAATGAATAATTTCGAATTGGACCAACCTTCTGACCATGTCAAATCTTTTGCTCAAAATACTATCAGATATGTTGGAAATACTGAGAGGGAGGTTGAATCAGTATTTCTTTTCAATTGTTACTTTTACCAGTTAGATCACTTATATTTAGAATACAAAATGACAATAAGAATAAATTCTTTTATTAATATAATTTTTACATGAATCAAGTACAATTTATATAGGGCACCAACTTTAGATGAAGACACCGATCTTCAATCTTCTAGGCTCCAGCTTGTTGCCAAGCACCAACTTGGACATTCTAAGGCATCGACCTTGTCAATTTTGAGGCACCGACCCCAAGGACTCCAATCCTATATCTACTTCTGGCACCGATCTTATCAATTCTGAGGCACCGACCCCAAGGACTCCAATCCTATATCTGCTTTAGGGACCAACCTGGTTTCTTTAGGACTCCGATCCTCTAGGACTCCAACCCTATTCTCTAAGGCACTGACCTTGTTGTTCGAGGCTTCAACCTCTGGGCACCAACCCTCTGGGCTCCAACCCACTCTCGTACTTCATATAGATGTGTTTGATAGTATCTCACGGCTCCCAAAATCTTCTTCAATGAGCCCTGTCAATGTTTAGCTTCATTGTAGTCTTCACGTCACATCATCTTCTCTTAGAAGGTGTCACCATTGCTCTTCATCATACCCAAACAATTTGTCCAAGGTCACCTCATGATGGCTAGTGCATCATGGTCTCCAAGGGTGTCTCCAAGTATTTAAGAATGCTCAAAATTCCAAGAGATTGACTCTAAGGATATCTTCGATAGTTCTTCCAAAACACCCTTTACTGATGCTCCAAGTTGCTTCCAAATTAACTCCAATAATTCGTTCAATACTGTCTCCAATATTGTTCCAAATGCAGAAAAAGATGCCTGCTCTATATCAGCTCAATAAGTTTTCAACAAATTTTCTCCAACACAGTCTTCAAGTCAACACAAAAATTCTCTAATGATTTCTTCACAAGATGCCTTTAAAACGGGTCCATAATATGAATTCAATATTGTTGTAAGTATGTCTTCAACAAATGTCTTTAGATTGATACAAAAATTTCTTTAGTCTGCTTTGAAGATGTCAGTGAGCTGATCCAAAAGATTTCATTAGGCTGCTCTAAAATTATTGTAGGACTATTTCAAAATATGCCACTATAATGCTCCAAAATGTCTTCTTCAACAGTGCTACAAACGGATCAACAACTCCTCTAGATCTACTTCGACACTTTTATTTTTTCTCCAACGCTGTCCTCAAATGATGCCAAAAACATCCAAAAGGCTCCTTCAGATCTATCACTAGGTTGCTTCAAACAATGCTTAAAAGATTCTAGAAGTCTTTTTAAAAGCACAAGCTGATACTTCACACAAGTTTGAATTTGTCAATGTTTCAAGGTTTACATGTCACAGATCCTCTGCGACAGGTCCAAGCATTTAGATGGCATAAGTCTGAAATTTTAGGAACAGTTTCGAAATTTTAGGCATAGGTTCGAAATTCTAGGAACGGGTCTAAACCACAGGTCTGAGCTGAGATGAGTGCTTTCTGTATCCTAGTTTGATTCCTTCCACAAATTTGCAAGTTTTTCCTTCTCTACTTGATTCAAAACACAAATAAATACTCTCTTCAAAATGTGCATCTATCTCTTTCCTCGTTAAAAAAAATATTCTCTGAAATTTTCACCGAATTGATGACAAAATAATGAGCTCTAAAACCTTATAAATAGTGGTTTTTCATACAACAAAATGAAAGGACATGTCCTTGTTTGGAGGCCGACTTGTGTACGCTGCTCAGGTCACCTCCATGTCTAGATTTAATAATTCAACTTCAGAGATTCATAACTTTCAAACTGATTGGAGTTTCAAACTATGTAATAGCTCATTGGAAAGGAAAAATTATGCTCTTCAAGATGGTGAAGGTCTCATGATGAGATTCTGTCTCTAAGGAGGTGAAAAATAACTTTTAATGTGACTGGTTGTTATTTAGTGCAGAAACATAGGACAACAACATTTTTTCATGGATGGGCTTTTCATGGATGAACATACTTTTGTTTGGTTTCTTCATCAAGGCTCTTATTTCATCAAGTACATGAATGGCACTTGGCACTTTTTCATTAGTGACTTGACATCTTCATCAATGACATTGTAGCATCTCAAGAATATTTGCCATACAGTTACTGTTATATCATTGATCAACTATTGACATCAATGACGATTAAAAAGATATTCTTTGTCTTAAGCCTTCATTATAAGTTGCACCATTTGGACACCCATACTAAAAATGACACCTACTCTTTGTCAAATCTTGACTATAGCATTGCATTTGTGGTACAAACAATATATTGCTATGATGCGAGTGTGGAGAAGGGCCATGATGGTTCCCAATTGAACTAGAAGGAAGCAGGCCTATGATAAATTCTTATGAAATTGTATTATGATGCATAATAAATATAAGAAAGGGTCAACCTAATAGGATAATTATAAGAAACAATTGTCAGATTGGGAACTATTTATAAGATTCAATAGCTATTTCACACTAAGAATAAAACATAATAATTTCCATGGAGAAATTAGTGGGTGAGTTGACTATTTGATTGAAGCGCCACTTGTCCATCATCAATGTGTGCTTGCATTTGCTTATTAAACATGCACATCTTGGTGAAGTATTTGATTACATTAATATCTTAGAAGATATATACATTTAATAGGAAAGTTTTTTATGATGGAAAAATTAAATAATTGATTTACAACCCTTGCGCTGGGTTTTGTTCAAGACCTAAACTTCCTTCTTAGATTCGAAAACATGTAGTAATGGAGGGCTTTTGCGGTTTTTCACATTGATTGAACTCCCTCTTATCAACTACATGTGAAGTCGAATCATGACTTGAAATAGATTTTACAAGTTAAGGGTCACCTTTTTTTGGAGATCCAGGTTATGCAGGTGAGGTTTCTTCAGGGTTTTTGAAAGAAGTCTTTCTTCAAAAAATTTCATTATATCATTGACTCTTTAATAACCCCTCAATAGCTTTTCATTGTATGATCGACTCTTTAGTAGCCCTTAGTATATATTTTTCTAGAAGGCTATAGAACCTTGAGTAGAATTCATTGGTCCCTCCATCAAGGCATTTACTCTTTTCTTTCTCAAAACCATGCAAGACAACTTTTAACTCTTCCTTGGTTACCTCATATTTAGGGCCCTCATTATGTTCCTCATTATGCACTCATGGAAAGAGATAGACTACCTTTAGACTCTCTGTTATGCTCGCTGTCATAGGTTCTTGAAATTGAGACTTAAAACGATTCATTCATGCCTCTAAGATTGTTTGAATGTACTAACCCTTGAGCCTTGAGTTGTCCTTATATTTAATATCATTTTTACATTCTTCCTATACTTAGAGTAGTTTTGGAATATTTTTTCAAAATTTCAACGATCTCCATGAGCAACACAATAGCCCGAATCTTGAATCTCCACCCTGGTTCTTCTTATTCCAAAAAGCATACTTTTCACATCCTTGGTCTTTTCAAATTTAACTTTACCTCTTATGTTAGAACATATGTTTTATTCTTATCATATACATATTTTAATTTCTTCCTCCAACATTTCCAATGCTTCTTGCACTTTGGGTTATGTATAATTTAAAATTTCAGTTTCTCTGTCATGCAGGTGAGGGTTAATCCAGTCTATCTTTATTGAATTAAGAGGAGATATTCCACTTGAAGAAATTGGGAATTTTGTTATAGAATTACTAGTGCCAACAATATCCTCAGGATACCTTGCCTTGTTGCTCATGTTTCCATTAATCCTTATTCTAGAAAAACTGATCTACTCAATTCATGCATTAGATTTCTTGATTTCATTTATGGAGTACTTAGTTCAACTCTTAAACATATTTTCGGGCCAATAATGTCTATCATAAATGTTTTATCAATTCTACATAACTTTATCATTCTTTGAATTTGTTTGAGATCTACTACATTGTGGGAAAATTATGAATGTATAAGATAAATATTTTTTGTGGGTTTGGGTTTTTTAATCACCTAATTTTTAAGCTTGTCTCATTTCAGCGAGGACTTCTACATTCCATTTCTAATCATCCATGGTTTTCATGTCCTGATTTATAATAATTAGCAGGTAATAATATTCGAATGTGCAAGGTTTTTCTTAGGCCTAAATGTGAACCACTATATTTTCAAGGGTTTGGAAACAATGGAATATTTGAATTCGTGGTATGAAACAATACAAGGTTTGCAAGTATAAATTCCCCCCTTACATGGATTCCACTCCCCTCTAGGAATTGAGTATCCCCACATGGAATTTTCTAGATCAGACAATGGATCAGACCTCAAGGAAACCTCCCATATTGAGGGTCTAGCCTAAAATTGCCTATGCATAGGCCCAAAAAGACTAGATTGACTGAAAAAACAAGTAACAGGGGATAGTATCATGGCTAAATGTAGCACTTTCGAAGTGCTCATGGCACATGTATGGACATGTCGCAACAAGGCTTTGGAGATGGCACCCAACCAGGAAACAAAGCTTCTCTTTGCAGTGGATGGGTGGAATAGATTTGAGTCATCACTACTTTGGAAACAAGAATGTGTTTTCATATTTCTTGTGCAGTGCAAGATTTCTGGTGACAAGCCTCTATCGTTTGTGGTAGGGCTAGTCCAAAAGGCCATAGAAATGATGATTGAAAAACATACGAGATTCGCCATCGATTACTTCAAAATGAATCATGTAAGGCCTTCTCTGGTTGCAACACTTGTGATAACTACATTGAATCGCGAGTCATTCGATACTATGGATTTCGGGTTCAGGGAGACACATTGTAGACAATGTCAACAACTATTCTTGAAAGGGAATTTGTGTTGCAGTGTCTTGGCAAGCCACAAAATTATATACTATATCAAGAACATGTATTTCAATATTTTAGTTTCAAAATTGTCTAGTTGTGACTACGTTTCATGCAACACTTGTAATAAACAAATCAAAATATTTGATCATTGATTGCTTTATGGGTCCTATGTTATATGTTTATTTATTTCATCACATAAGGATGGAAAAATCTACAAAAAGAGAGACAATATGTGCTTTGCATTAACATCTCAATAAAAAAAGAGCACATCAATATAATGTGAGATTTTTTATAATTATTTTAATACATATATAAAAGGCTTGCGTTATTATCTCATTTTTAATAACTAAAATAATTTTAAAACCACTTTTAATAAATATTAGAGAAAAATTGAAATAACCTAAATATGTTTATAAACATAATTTATCTACATTTATATTACTCTTAAAATATAAAATAAAGAGAATATCTATATAAAATATACCTTATATAAAATAAAGTACCCCTTTCTCTCACACGCATACAAATACACATATTTATATATAATTCCAACAAAGTAGTCCACAATTATAAATGTGAGTTTTAAATATGCATGTGAAAACCATCTAACCCTTTAGGAGCCTCAATATTTGAAAAAAAATTGAAAAAGATAATATACATTTTATTACAAGTTCATTAAGTATTACATAATGTAAATAAATCAATTATAAAATTTATAATAAAATATATGAAATACATAGCTACACATTTTGTTTTAGCAATGAATTGCATTTCAAATTTATTCATATTACATTATTTTTATGTATGATTAGCCACTATATAATGCACATTATACTCACTTATTAGTAAATTATATCGAATTCCTTTGTTAAATGGATTAGATTTGATTTTTTTTAATTACATTGTTAAATTTTAGTTTTAATGAGTAACACCTCGTATTCTAGAAAAATACTTATTCCAATGATGACTAAACTTTTTGTATAAGGAAACATATGAATTCCTTGATGAAAATATCTAAAACATTGATATGCCAAAAATAAATATCATTCATTGATTCATTCCTTAATTCGGCTTAAATTATTTATCAAATTGTCGTTTGATTTAACTTTCCTCCGCAAATGCGCCACAATCTTCTTGAGTGTCTCATCTTCCATTTTTGCTACTACTCATCACCGTCGTATTTCGTAACAAGTTGCAAGCCCTTGAGACTTTCATTTGTACCCCCTTGCAATATCTAAAGACCTGCATAATCTAGATAATAATTCTTAAGGAATTTTACTTTTCTTTACCCATGTCCATGTCCTCGGATATCTGTCACTATAGTTGAGAAACTCTAATGCTTAAATGGTTGATTAATTTATCACTTGGTTCAACTTTCCTACAGAGATATCGCAAGACCTTCTCGAGTGTCTCATTCTCTATTTGTTTACTGCTTCTCCCTTATTTGAATCATTCTATATCTATAAATATTATTGATGACTATTCATGTCATTTTGTAATGGTTTTTTAGAGCACAAGCCTCAACCCTAAGAAAATGTGAAGAACGGGTCCAAAACGAATCTTGTGCCCCTTATTCCAATGCATGTGACAAAACCCCCATCCTTTGAGTTTGGGAACGCTGGTCTAAAATTTGCGGGTACATAACATTACTAACCAAAAAGAGTTCATTAGTAATTTAGAGATTCCTCCAGAACAAATGGAAGTATTTAACCATTGACTACTTTATGGGTTTCTTTGTTAGATGTTGAATTCTCACATTCCATAAAGATGGAAAAATCAACAAAATCGAAAGCCTTAAGTTCTTTTTACAATTATCTTAGCAAAGCGTGAATGTATGATGCATGATCAGTAACCTAAGGTAGTTATTCTTAACTAGACTCCAACATGGTCACAAAATCTCCAAAAGGAAATGCATTTCCCCAAATATACTTTTGTACAAATTATGTAATTTGATGTGAATGAAAGTGTCCAAATTCTAGAAGAGTATGGGATGTTAGATTGGTTCTACTAATTTGTTGTTTTAGCTAAGTCTGCCTTTGTAAAGACCATAAGTGTCAGTTGAGTTATTAAGTAGTTTATAAACATATGTCCAGAGAAATATCTTCTTTAATTTAGATATCCTCCATCCATATGTTTATCTATATATAGCTAGAAAGAGTAGAGAAGAAGAGGTAAGAGGGGGGAGCTCGAGAGAGACAGCAAAGGAGTGTTGAAGCCAAAGGGCCTCAATAATGCCCATGTAATCCTTATGTAAATACTTATGGTTGGAGTGATTATAGGTTTTCTTCTTATTTGAATCCCGATGTGCATATTTATCTTTTGATTGTAGTCGTGAAGATGTGGTTTTTGTGAGAATGCGTTGTGTAAATTCACGTGTGCATGTGGGTTCACTCTGCACTTTGTACATGTTTTATATATTTGACCCGTGTAGTTGTAAGCTTTATCGCTTAAATCGAGCGATGTTGAAAAAAAACACCCTCTCGACTACATACTCACTTATGGGTTTAATTTCCTTGGGATTGATTTTATTTAAGATCACTTAGAGTTCAGTCACACCCAGATCCTTGAGAGTAGATCCTGAAATGTGTGCATGAACAATTGTGATTTCCAGTAAAAGTGATCACAAGGATACATGTTTCGTTAATGTTGAAATATCTTATTGGGAATCAATTGGAGGTTGGGGTTATAGGTAAAATCTCAGGTCACAATGATTAAGTGCAAACTAGATGAGTAGTGTATGGAGGAGGTATCCAACGATTGTGCAAGACCAAACTCGAGTCAAAGACATAGTTTGGTAGGGGTAATAATTTTCCTTGGATTGGAGTACTGGAGATCCCCTTCGACAAGAGAAATTTTGGCCATTGATAAAATTAGGAGCGTGGAAAAAATTCAGGGGCATAGACATCTTTTTAAGTCCTTGTGGTGGCTCTAACCCCAAAATTAGAGTGCGTGCGTACTCGATCTTAGAGTGCGTGTGTACTTGGTTGGATATTCAGGCTTATTTGGCCTCAGAGAATAACCTCTTGTTGAATCACCAAAAATCTCGAATACACGAGATCGAGGCTTCAAGGTTCAAATAAAATTTGTAAAGGGGCTAAACACCCAAATGGACCAAACTGCCATGGGCTCCATGGGAGTTTGCGAGAAACATAATGAACACCCGAATATTGTTGGATTGGACATATGTGTTGGCAAGGGTGAAAGAAATCCAACCTTCCACAAGTATAGACTAGATTATGCACTTCATGACATCCACTGTTTCTGGGAAAAATCGTGGCTGCAAATCAAAGCCATGTTGGAAGGGAATTACTTCGCACTTTGGGTGTTGACCTAAACAATGGAGACACACATCTATCCCCGACACAATATTCGCATGGGCGAGACAGACCATATTGCTTGGTGCTGAATAATCAATGAGATTTGGGGGTCAACACTATTCGTGCACCTTAAACGTGAGCAAATAGAAGCCACAAGGATGAAAGAAAAGGTGAAGAGAACTAGGAGTTCCATTGCCCAAACATGGAAGCATTTCACAAGGTTATCGGGGTAACTGGTACTGCGAATATTGATTTGGGCCTTTGGGTACCAAATAAGGAAAGTGCATGGAAAGTGGTCAGCCACTGAGCAACCTCGAATTAAGTCGAATCGATATTATGGGCCAAGATCCATCATTTAATGAGGCCTGAATATTTCCATCATCTGTTGTCCCATTCCTCAAGAAATTGGAGCCAAGTTGTATTGCTAAAGTCCTAAACACCTTAGCAAGGTCAATCCAAGATTTGTGGTGATCCGTCATTTGACGGCCTTGAAAAGAATCCGTTTACATTTAGTGTAGTGTCCCGATATTGGATTTTGGGATATAACGGTGATTGAGGCTATAGGGAGTATGAGACAACACAGAGATGCGTTGACTAAGAAGTATTAACACTGACACAAAATGTCGTTTAAGTGATTGGTCCTGAGACGAGGGTTCTACGCATTGTTCAAGTAGTGTCAGCATGGTGGTGCTCTTTCTTCCTCAACTTCTTCTTCAGGTTCACTAATATCTCCGGCCTCATGCTCCTGCTATCTTCCTACCTCCATGGCCTCTAACAGAGCTTGTAGTCTCCTTATCTCTTCTCTGAGATCTGTATTACCCACTGGTCTATCTTCTCGACCTCATGCTCTTCTTGCTCGCATAGGCATCTTCTCTTACACTGTAGAAAGTATCAACTATGCGAAGGTTTGCTCTGATACCATGAATTGGTGCAATGAAAAGTGAAAAGGATATTTATACACTAGCACACGGTCCTTCGAGTTTCTTTGGAAAGTCGTTACATAATGGTTTGGCAATGCACTGTACAAAACTCAGTTTAGCGATTTATGGGAAAAATGATTAAAGGCCCGCGCTTTCAAATGATTTGTCAGTGTCCCTTCAAAAAGCTAAATAACTTGTGTTATCGAATGATTTGGTAGCATCCTTTTTAATATCTCAATGCCCTGTGCTATCAAATGATTTGGCAGCACCCTATTCAAAACAAGGTACTCTGTTCCAATTTAATAATGTCCAAATCTTTGGAAAAAACCACACATTCACTTCTCCAGGACATAGTGATAATTCCTCAACAATTCTTTGAAACTGGTACAATAAGAATACAGAAGATAAATGGACAAATGATGCAACAACTGAAGCCACAAGTTTCAAATTCTTAATATAAATTGGTTCAACAAGCTACATGTTTTCAAAATGGTAAAACATACATGTTAGGATATTCCGACATGTAGGAAATAGTTAAGTATAACTTGGTCTAGCATAGAGTTAGGTAAAGTGTGTTTCTTTATTATGTACTTTTGTAACTTACAATTTGATGGTCACGATATATAGTGATCCAATGGTTCATTCTCTTCTCGGTATTACCGACACTTGATCTGTGGCTTAACACTTGATTGGTCCATTATTTCTTTTTAAAGAGCATGGAGGGTCATTTGTAGGGTAATCGTTCATGAGAGAAGATCTTGTAAATTTTCATTCTTTTATTAGTAAATTGCCTAAGGTGGCCATGTTGGCTTAGGCCGTGGACTGTTTCCCTCTTTGAGGGTTTTAACCATGTCAACAACACTGGTGTATTGATCTGTGATCTATTTGTGAGCAGTGTCCTTTGGTGTTCTGTCTGAGGAACTTACTCTATAAATTCCTACATGGTATCAAAGCTATTTGAGGGCTGCATCTGTTGGTGATCCAAATTTGAAGCCGGTAGAACTGCATTCGACTGTCATTTCCTAGATCTATTGGACCTGACTGCTTTCGGGCCGAGATGGCTACTCTATTGTGTTAGGAGCATCTATTCCAGTGAGGAACCCCTTTCTTTTTACGCGAAAAGGTTTCCGGTAGCCCTATGTACATCATTTTTAAGGTTTGGAGGTATACAATGTTTATTTGCAGTTTTTAGTTATTTTCTCTTTGTTTATTTCAGTTTATTTAGCTTTTTGTTTTTTTTATTACTGGATCTATACCTTTCATTTTTGTGTATGCTCTTTGCCCCGCGACTCTATGCGATTTGGGCAAACCAGAAATAGAAAGGAAGGATTTTTCTCATGTGTATGCTCTTTTCCGCCACGCCTTAGTGTGATCTTGGAAAATCAGAAACACTGAGGAAAATATTTAGTTTTCGGCTAAAACTAATTTCAAGCTATAAGGTTCATTTTTTTTGTATGTCTGTGTTGGGTTTTGTGTTTTTTGTTTTATAGGAAAAAAAGAGCTTTCTCAAGTAAACACGCACCCCAAAGCTTCAGTGACTAAAAAAAAAACCCTTCCTTTTTTCCAAAAATTACTAACCTTTTAATCTAGCTCACTTGGTCCAAATCTACTTCATGAGAGTAGAGGTCTTGAGTTCAAGTCTTTCTTTTTTTTGAGCTAATTAGATTAAGTTTGGAAAGGGGGCAATTTTTCTTTTTTAAATATAACATTATCATTCATTTCCACACATACCTGCACTTCGTCTCTTCAACAACGTTTTTTGAATAAGCCTAATTTTTCGAGATCTTTCCATTGGAACACTTAGTTTCAACATCTATAGCATTAGTTTCTGTTAAAATGGAAATTCAATGCCAAGTTATTCTTGACAGCACCAACTACTTCCAATGGTGGTCCTACATTATGGATTTACTTAGAAGTAAAGGTCTTTACAAAATAGCCTCAGGCCAAGAAACCAAACCAAAAGATGAAGATAAGGAAGCCAAATGGGAAAATATGCAATATCAAGTACGTGGGTTGATAGGGACGTCTATTTCTCTAGACCTTAGATTCCATATTGCAGAACTTGATACTCCTAATGAAGCAATGAAACAGATACTAAAATTTTTGGAATTAAAAATGAACTTAGAGCCCATCAACTTGAAAATGAGTTGCTTACATTGGACCCCAATAATTTTTTTTCCATTGAAGATTTTTTGTCCAAGTTAAAGACCCTTAGATTTCTCTAGGAAGGTGTTAAGGTTAAGAAGGAAGATGGTAACCTTATCTATTCCATTCTTACTAAGTTGGGACCAGCCTACTCTGTGTTTGTTTACACCTTCTTCTACAAGAGAAGCCTTCATTTCTAAAGGACAAGACTACAAGTCCCCTTCCTTTGATGCCTTTTGTGATTATTTAATAAGAGAACAAGAAAAACTCTTACATCTTGGTCTTCTTAATCTTAGAAACCCTTTTAAGAAAGCCTTAGCCGCTCAGTAGCAACCAAATTCAAAGAATCCTAAGAAGCTGTATCCTAAAAGGAATGGTCCTAAACCAAACAAGGCTCCTAAGCAATTGCAGTCTCAAAATGAAAAATCATTTCAACAAAATGATAAGGCAAATAAAAACAAAGGGAAGAAGACTTATAGACATTGACGCTTTTGTAATCTAGATGGCCACTTAGAATCCAAATGCTTTAAGAAGATGGAGGCTTTGGAAGTAGAAATGAAGAAGCATAACATCCATTTGGAGCACTCTTCAACTTCAACTTCATCTTCAGGAATAACACTTTCTGCATGTGGTTGTCAAGCATCTCGGTTTGGATATGCACTAAATGTACCTTCTTCTTCTCATTCTCATGAGTGGCTCATTGATTCTGGAGCTTCTTATCACATGGCCAAAAACAAAGCCATTTTTTCTTCTTTAAATGTTTGTAACACCAAAAATATATATGTTGGTAATGATAGATCTCTTAGTGTTGTAGGGACTGGAACTGTTCATATAGACAATGGTCAATTTAATGATGTATTATGTGTTCCAACCTTATCCTACAACCTTCTATCTGTATATCAAATAACTCATTCAGGTGAAGGTAAAATCGTTGACTTTTCACCTCACGATGTACTAATTAAGGACCTAAGAGATCCTAGACAAATTTTAGCTACTGGCATTGCTGATGATTCTACAAGGTTGTATAAGTTTAATAAATTTGGGTCATCAAATCTTCCCTCGGTATTTCTTGCTCATAACGATGAAGTTAGCGAACTTTGGCATGAGTGATTTGGTCACTTAAACTATCACTCCCTTCAGAATCTATGTAAAGAAAATACAGTGACAAGTCTTAAAATGGCATCTTGCAGAGTTGGTGTTTGTTCCGGATGTGTACTCGAAAAACATCATCGGGATAATTTTGAAAAACGTGCGTCTTGGCATGCCTCAACCCCTTTACATCTTGTGCATAGTGATTTATGTGGTCCACTTCCAGTTGTTTCATTCTCTGGCTACAAATATTTCCTAATTTTCATTGATGATTTCTCCAGATGCACTTGGGTATACTTCTTAAAACTCAAGAGTGAAGTATTTAACATGTTATTGGCCTTTAAGGCCTTTGTTAAAAAACAACCTAGACATCAAGTTCTTAAGCTAAGATCTGATAATGGCGGAGAATATGTTAACAACAAATTCATCAACTTTTGCATTGAGAATGGAATTCAAATGCAACATATTGTTCCATATACTCCACAACAAAATGGTGTATTTGAAAGGAAGAATCGCACCTTAAAGGAAATGGCTAATTGTATGTTTCAATCTAAAGGACTTAGTCTTAATTTTTGGGCAGAAGTAATTAACTGTGCAAATTACATAATAAATCGCACTCATACTAAGGTTTTAAAGAATATCACTCTAGAAGAGGTATGGAGCTCAATTAAACCAAATATAAGTCACTTTCGTGTTTTGGAAGTGAAGCATGGGCCCATATTCTAGATGAGAAACATAAAGCTTTAGAACCTAGCAGTGTGATCCTTATTTTGAATATTTTTTGTTCCATTTTGTTGCACAGTGATGGGATTTTGGAGCATGAGCCTTGACCCTAAGAAAATGTGAAGAAAGGGTCCACAACACATATCCTACGCTATATTCCAAGGCTTGTGACAAAACCCCCATCCTTTGAGTTTGGGAACGCTGTTGGAAAATGATGCAGGCACATTGACCCATCCTAAGTCAAATTGAATATTTGACTTCTAGAAGCTAAGAAAATCGAGATAAAGCAGGCAGGAAAACGTGATTTGGAACTAAATCATTGGGCATGAGAATTACATTCATGGGGGATCTCATGAATATATTATTGATCTCATGGAGAGAATGGTGGATCTAGAATGATCCACGTTTCCCTTGTAATTTCTTATAAATTATAGAACCTATGAATTGTTTTTGAGTGGAAAATGCAATGTGAAACCATGCCAAGAGAGCATCCAATACGACGCAAAATCAGGCTGAGAAGGAGTGGCCATTTCGACGGAGATAAGGCCTGCCATGGTGCCATTGTAATGCAACTTAAGACATCGGGAAATGATTGAGTGAGGATAAGGTTGCGGAATAAAAAATCTATTCTTTGTGGGAAATATTGAATTAATTATGTGTGTTTTGTATCCATGTGTGGGTGCCTATTTTACGAAGGGTTTGTTAAATTCCAATTGCTTATTATGTCGTTGCATGCCATGTTTTATAAGGGCTGGAAGAGTTAATGGAAGTCATGGGTGGCTACATTCCCAACACCGAGTGGTCTCACTAGGGGCTAGTAACCACACATTTGGCGTCTGGTTTAATTCCAGTGCCCAAATGTGGAAGCACCGCACAAGGTTATAGCGGTAACTGGTACCACGAATATTGATTTGGGCCTTTGGGTACCAAATAAGGGAAGTGCATGGAAAGTGGTCGGGCCACCGAGCAACCTTGAATTAAGTTGAATCGATATTGTGGGCCAAGATCCATCATTTAATGAGGCCTGAATATTTCCATCATCTGTTCTCCCATTCCTCAGGAAATTGGAACCAAGTTGTATTGCTAGAGTCCGAAACACCTCGGCAAGGTCAATCCATGATTTTTGGTGATCCGTCATTTGACGGCCCTGAAAAGAATCAGTTTACATTTAGTGTACTGCCCCGATATTGGATTTCGGGATATAAGGGTGATTGAGGCTATAGGGAGTATGAGATAACACAGAAATGTGCTGGCTTGAGAAGTAACAACACTGACACAAGATGAGGTTTAAGCAATTGGTCCCGAGACGAGGGTTCTACGCGTTGTTCAAGCAGTGTCAGCATGGTGGTGCTCTTTCTTCCTCAACTTCTTCTTCAGGTTCACTAATATCTCCAGCCTCATGCTCCTGCTGTCTTCCTACCTCCATGGCCTCTAACAGAGCTTGCAGTCTCCTTATCTCTTCTCTGAGATCTGTATTTCCCACACATCTGACTCCTCGACCTCATGCTCTTCTTGCTCGCACAGGCATCTTCTCTTACACTGTAGAAAGTATTAACTATGCGAAGGTTTGCTCAGATACCACGAACTGGTGCAACGAAAAGTGAAAAGGATATTTATACACTAGTACACGGTCCTTCGAGTTTCTTTGGAAAGTCGTTACATAATGGTTTGGCAACGCACTGTACAAAACTCAGTTTAGCGATTTATGGGAAAAACGATTAAAGGCCTGCGCTTGCAAATGATTTGGTAGTGTCCCTTCAAAAAGCCAAATACCCTGTGCTATCAAATGATTTGGCAGCATCCTTTTCAAAATCTCAATGCCCTGTGCTGTCAAATGTTTTGGCAGCACCCTATTCAAAACAAGGTACTCTGTTCCAATTTAATAATGTCCAAATCTATGGAAAAAACAACGCATTCACCACTCCAGGACATAGTGATAATTCCTCCACAGGTCTTTGAAACTGATACATTAAGAATACAGAAGATAAATGGACAAATCGCGCAGCAATTGAAGCCACAAGTTTTAAATTCTTAATATAAATTGGTTCAAAAAGCTACAAGTTTTCAAAATGGTAAAACATACATGAATAAGGCTAAAATTAATGATTGTTCATAAGCAGAAATCCATTTGGTTTAATCACAGGGTTTTGATTCAATCTCATCACATTGGTAAGCTCTTGTCCAAATTATTTATATTGAATGCTCGACCTATGCACCTGCATCACCCACCCTCGGTGAAATTGAACATTTTATTTCTAGAAGCTACAAAAGTGGAGACAAAGCTCGCAGGAAGACGTGATTTGGCACTAATGCATTGAGCATGAGAATCAGATCCGTGAGGGATCTTAGGAATCTAATATTGATCTCATGGAGAGAGTAGTGCATCTAGAGTGATCCATGATTATTTTGTAATTTATTATAAATTATAGAACCCGTGAATTATTTTGGAGTGGCCAATGTGATGGAGAACCAGGCCAAGAGAGTGTCCAATACCACGCAAAATCAGGCCAACAAGGTGCAGCCATTTTGATAGAGATAAGGGCTGCCATGGTGCCATTGTAATGTAATTTAATAGCTCACAAAATGGTTGAGTGGGGATAAGGTCGTGGGATAAAAATTATGTTTTATGTGGGAAATCTTGAATTGATTGTGTGTGTGTTTTGTATCCATGTGTGGGTGCCTATTTTAGGAAGGGTCTGTTAACTATCAATTTTTTATTATGTTGTCGCATGTCGTGTTTTATGAAGTCAATGACAACTAATGGTGGACGCAACTTGCTGTAGTCCCAACACCGAGGGATCTCACTGGGGAAAACATGGGAACACCATGCAAGGATCCAAGGGTAATTAGAACGAGGGATCTTCCGTTGGGTACCAAATAAGGGAAGTGCATGGAAAGTTGTCGAGGCACCAGGCAATCCCGAATTAAGTCGAACTGAGATTACGGGTCGATATCCGTCATTTAATAGGGCTTGAATATTTCCATCATACGTTGTCCCATTCCTCGGAACATTGGAGCCAAGTTGTATGACGAAAGTCTGAAACACCTTGGCAGTGCCAGTCCAAGATTTGGTGCGATCCGTCATTTGACGACGATATTAGATTTCGGGATATCGGGGCGATTGAGGCTATTGACAGTTTGAGGTAACATGAAGATGCACTGACTCGAGAAGTCTAGGCGCCGATACAAGATGAGGTTCAAGCGATTGGTCATGAGACGAGGGTTTTATGCATTATTATGGCAGTGTCGACATGGTGAAAGCGTTTGGGCTTAGAGATGCGAATTCAAACCCTGCAACGAAAGGTGTGAATTAGCCAAGTTTCTTGGGCCCATGACCCACAGGTCCCAACATAGAGAACATAAAAAAATTGAAACGAAGGGAAAACCAACAAAATGGGAAACCTTATGTGATTTTCACATTTATCTTAGGGAAGTTAGAATATATAATGTGAAAATAAAAGGTGAATTAGTTGTGCTCCACAGTATTACGTAGATACATACATTGTGTTGCCGTATTATTTTTAATAATATTTTCAAAATGAATTTTAAAAGGGGAAATGTAAAATATTGGAAGAATCTAAATATAAGTACCAACTCCATTTTCGAGTATACACATGCTCCTAAAATGGAAAATAATGGACATCGTTTTATTAATATAACTTTTATATCTAATAATGTACATTTGACGATGAAATAAATAATAAGTGGTTCAATAGCATCATTATTTTTGAATATTTAAGAATAAGATTTATTTCTATTACAATAATTTTTATCTAGATAATTAATAAACACCAATAAATTTTATAAAATTCGTTCACCACATCAATACCATTCTAATTATATTTACATATTCTAAGTTTTTAAATTTAAATGAAATGATTACAACCTTATTGCGGGGAAACACATTTTTACGAATGATACAAATATTATAATAAAAACTAACACTATTATAGTAACAACTAGAGGAGGTGACTCTACTCCTGGTCAACAACATATTTATTAACAACTAGAGGAGGTGACTCTACTCCTGGTCAACAACATATTTATTGACATTGAAGGAGGCGTGGAAGAAAACGATTACATTATGAGCTAATAAAAGAGTTGTTTCTTGTATTCTTCTATATTAGTATTTTTTGAAGTCTCTTCATATCCTTCTAATTGTGATCATTATTTTCAGAATTTGTTGTCCCATTTTGTTGCATAGTAATTGCTCTTGCAGAGTGCACACAACACAACCCTTATGCCATATTCCAACTCTATCACAAAACCCAAGTGCTTTGAGTTTTGGGTAGGTTGTTTAAATATTTCTAGACAATTAACATTGAATACATTTTATTACAAGTTCATTAAGTATAATATAACGTAAATGAATCAATTATAAAATTTATAATAAAATATATGAAATTACATAGCCACACACATTTTGTTTTAGCAATCACTTGCATTTCAAATTTATTCCTATTAAATTACTTTTATGTATGATTAGCCACTATATAATCCACATTATCTTCGCTTACTAGTGAATTATATTAAATTACTTTTATGTATGATTAGCCACTATATAATCCACATTATCTTCACTTAGTAGTAAATTATATAGAATTCCTTGGTTAAATGGATTATATTTGAATTGATTCTTCTTCTTTTTTATTACATTGTTAAATTTTAGTTTTAATGACGCCTCATATTCATATTCGAGAAACATATTTATTTCAGTGACAACTAAACTTTTGGCATGAGGAAACATGTGGATTCCTTGATGAAAAAAAATCTAAAAAGTTGATATACCAAAAATAAACATCATTTGTTGATTCATTCCTTAATTCGGCTTAAATTATTTATTAAATTATCGTCTGATTTAGCTCTCCCACAATCTTCTTGAGTGTCTCATCGCCACTGTATTCCCTAACAAGTTCTTCTTCACGTGCTCGAGTTGTCTCTGTGCAGGAGATCAGACGCAATTCCTTGAGCTTTTCATTGGTATCCCCTTGCAATATCTAAAAGAAGAGAAGTGGAGAGAGAATGGCCATGTTCTCTAAAATATGCAATCAGGATGAATAAGATGTGGGAGAAACAACGAGTTTTACTTGTCTTTGTGGTTGAGCTCGTCCTTGGATATATGTCGCTCTAGCTGAGTAACTCTAAATTTAAATCTTAAATAGTTTGATTAATTAATTTATCATTTGATTCAAGTTACCTCTAGAGGTCTGCCAACACCACCTTGACCTCGAGCGTTAGCGATTATGGCATCGAGTGTCTCTTGCAGCCGAAACACTAGACAGTATACAGCCTTCCTTGACTCCCACACAAATGACTTCACACCCTGCACACAAAGAAGAGCATATATTATTTAGTTAAACATAATAAATCTAAATAAACATATCATTATGTGTTATCACTATGAAGGATCAAATCACCTCGCCCCTTCTTCAACCAAAATGTGAACCTATCCACTTTCCCAAAAGTTGTTGCTAACAATATGCTACCTCCATATTTTGGCAACATATGAAATTCACACAAAAATAACTGATGAGTAAAACCACTGCAAGAGTCCATTGTGGTTGGAGTGTTCCTCAAATGTCACAGCTTAATAGCCAAATTAAAAATATGATGACAAACAAATGGAGACAAGCCCTTCTACTTAAAGAAATCCTGGACAATGCAAGCTTCTTTCATTCTGTGTCTTCTCGACAGTGTGGTATGATCCCTTTAGGAAGGGAGCCCCTCTCGTTTTGTTTAGATAACGTTGTAATTCCTTCATCCAATTCCACAATCGAGATACGAAGTAAATTCTCAAATTTGATAATTCCCTTTTCTCAATTTATTAGTGAGGTTGAGCCTCCCAAGATCTTTATATTTCTTATACCTTTGTGTACTGTTATTTTTAAAAATTCCCATGCATAAAATACCTCTCCTTTCTTGTTGAGTGATTCCTAATAATAAGTAGGATTCGTAGGGAGATCCATATTGACCTAGTGTGTGTTGCCTCTGGTCCTCAAATCACCTATGGCTTTCACAATCGTTAGCTTTTGGAGATTTTAATATTTTGGAAGGATAACCATTTTTGGGCTTCTGTGATTTTCATGATAGCTTCCCTATAATGGAATTAAATATTCGATTGGAAAAATATCATTCACATCGAGCTAATGTGCCGACACAACTATACTTGGAAATGCGTGGTGATCATGAATTATTTTTTTCCATACATTTTCCATTGAACACTCATCAAGAGTGTCTCCTTCCCGCTTCCCACTAACATATGTAATTCTTGGAACCTCATTCCATGCTTCTTTTGAAAAGTAGCAAGCCATAAATATATGATTTATTGATAGTTCCTTATAGTGCAGAGGACTTAGCAACACTTACCTCTATTCTTGTTTCTTTCCAATACATCTCTATATTTTCCTTGTTCTCAGCAGCTTGTCTTGATATTCATTTTCCAAACAAAATGACATTCTATATGAATGATAAACGAGTTATATTTTATTGAGCTTCCCATGTTCAGACCTTAAATTAAACCTTCTCTCCTCCATGTTGATGTCATTATGATTAACTCTTTAGCTAGCAATGGGTGAGGGGATGGAGATATATAGTGTTAACGTTCCAGTCACATGAAGCTCGCAACAAGGAAGAGCCTTGGGGTTGACCCATCTATCAACACTGCGAAAGTGATTGAGGATAAGCACCCCATAAACCAATTTCCTAACTGGACACTCATTCCTATGTGAATCAACAATAGTTTCATATACAACCAATTGAATATATCATAATCCTTTGCGAGTTCCAATTTCATCAACAATAGTGGTATCATTATAGCCTTTATAATATGCAGTCCTTCTCAGGACATTCCCATTGCATCGTTGGATTTTTGTGCAATAGACACAATTTGTCTTCTGGAATGAACAATTAAAGATATCTTTTACTGCGTTGGTTGACAAATTTGTAACGATTTCGTAGTTATAGTTACATAAGCCTGAATAGGCCTAGGATCACCAAGGCATTTACGATCATTTTTATTGGTTATTAGATCTACGAAACTGGTATTTATACCGCCCAATAACTTTTCATTATATCATTGACTCTTTAATAACCCTTAGTATATATTCTTCTAGAAATCTATGGAACCTTGAGTAGAATTCATTGGTCCATCCATCAAGACATTCACTCTTTTCTTTCTCAAAACCATGCAACATATACATATTTTAATTTGTTCCTCCAAATTTTCCAATGCCTTTCTTGCACTTTGAGAAATTTCCTTAGCTCATGTTGCGACTAACCTTTTGACTCGTTTCATTTTTTTTTTGCAAACTGGAATAATAGAATATTCTAGATATGTTTGAAAGTTAGTCTCTTTTCTATCCCCCATTTATCTCTACTACATTTTGGGGAAACTATGGAAGCCCGAGTTAAAAATATTTACGGTTTGGGTTATGTATAAGTTAAAATTGTAGCTTCTCTCTCATGCAGGGGAGGTTTAATCCAGTCTGTCTTTGTCGGATTAGAAGGAGACATTCAGCTTGAAGAAATTGGGAATCTTGTTATAGAATTACCAATGCCAACAATATCCTCGGGATACCTCGCCTTGTTTCTCACGTTTCTGTGAATCCTTATTCTAGTAAAACTGATCCACTCAATTCATGCATTCGATTTCTTGATTTCATTTATGGAGTACTTAGTTCAACTCTTAAACATAGTTTCGGGCCAGCAATGTTTATCATAAATGTTTTATCAGTTCTACCTAACTATCATTCTTTGAATTTGTTTGAGATCTACTACATTGTGGGAAAAGTATGAATATATAAGATAAATATTTTTTGTGGGTTCAGGTTTTGTAATAATTTAATTTTTAAGCTTGTCTCTCATTTCAGCGAGGACTAATACATCCCATTTCTAATCATCCACGGTTTTCATGTCCCGATTTATAATAATTAGCAGGTAATGATATCTGAATGGGGAAGCTTTTTCTTAGGCCTAGACGTGAACCACTGCATTTTCAAGGGTTTGGAAACAATGAAATAATTGAATTCATGGTTTGAAACAACAAAAGGGTTCCAAGTACAAATTCCCCCTTACGTGGATGTCACTCCCCTCTAGCAATGGAGTATCCCCACATGAAATTTTCTAGACCAGGCAGTGGATCGAACCTCATGGAAACCTCCCATAATGAGGGTCTAGCCTAAAATTGCCTATGGTTAGGCCCAAAAAGTATAGATTCACTGAAAAATCAAGTAGCGGGGGATAAGATCATGGCCAAATGTAGAACTTTTGAAGTGCTCATGGCAAATATACAGATGTGTCGCGAGAAGGCTTTGGAGATGTCACCCAGAGAGGAAACAAAGCTTCTCTTTGTAGTGGATGGGTGGAATAGCTTCGAGTCACCACTCCTTTGGAAACAAGAACTTGTTTTCATATTTCTTGTGCAGCGCAATATTTCTGGTGACAAGCATCTATCGTTTGTGGCTGGGCTAGTCAAAAAGGCCATAGAAATGATGATGGAAAAACATACAAGAATCGCCATTGATTACTTCAAAATGAATCATGTAAGGCCTTCTCTTGTTGCAACACTTGTGATAAGTACACTGAATCGTCTGTCATTCAATACTATGGATTTTGGCTTCAGGGAGACACAGTGCAGGCAATGTCAACAACTATTCTTGAAAGGGAATTTGTGTTGTTGTTGTGTATTGGCAAGGCACAAAATTCTATACTTTTCTATATCCTCACATCAAGAACATACATTTAAATATTTTTAGCTTAAAAATTGTTTGGTTGGGACTACGTTTCATGCAGCGCTTGTTTTAATAAACAAATCAAAATATTTTATCATTGACTGCTTTATGGGTCCTATGTTATATTCTTATTTATTTCATCACATAAGGATGGAAAAATCTACAAAAAGAGAGTCAGTATGTGCTTCGCATTAATATCTCAATAAAAAAAGAACACATCAATATAATGTGACCTTTTTATGATTAATTTTAATACATATATAAGAGGCTTGCGTTATAATCTCATTTTTTAAAACTAAAATAATTTTAAAATCAATATTTAAGAAAGATTAGAAAGAAATTGAAGAAACCTAACAATATATATCACTAGTATGGTTATATCATGATTCTTAATCTATGGACCCTCGACCTTGCAGTGACCCTTAGTTTCAAGGATATTAATTTTTCCTAGATCCTCGTCTTCTTCTCGTCATATTTATCTATCATTTGTACCTTCATCTTCCCAAAATGTGTTCTCATCATCCTCCTACACTCACACCAATCATTAAATCTATCTTGCAGGCGTAACGCGCAATGCCCAGTCCAAAGCCTGGAAGCGCTTCTTTTCTGGTACCTCCCTCTCAAATGCATCCAAAAATACATCTACATCATTCAAGCCATCATAAGTGGGTAGATCTCTTACCTCTGACGATACACAGTGCAATGACCGAGTCATCATATTACAGCTCATCGTGGTTACTTCATGTAGCTGATTCTACCAGCGCTCTAATTCTTCATTAGAGTCTGAGGTGGAGGAACTTTCACAATCCCATGTAATTCGTCCATCTGCTGTTAGGTTCACCCAATCATGGTCTTACATCGTTATCTTATATATGTAGTCCAAATTGTCATCACTCTCATAATCACAGACTGGTTCAGTTTAGCGCGATCCTTCAGCAGGATCTAGGGGTACTGTTACGCAGAGTGATTTCTTCTCAAATATCATCATTCGCTTCTTTAGGTTGATTACCCCATTCATGTCAATAGCCCAATCAATGCTGAGGAGTGCAGGCTAGGGGTTGTTGTGATCCACAATTTCCACCACTTCAAAGTCAACCAATGTGCTCACGCCTTCAATCTCTACAGTTACCCCTTTTAGCTGTCCCATGGGGATGATCTTCTACTGATTTTCTGTTATGAAACCAGCTCAAGAAAAAGATAGAAAAGATAGATCAACGGCTTAGAATTTAGCCTCTTCGAGGGGGAAACCTCCTTTACATTACATAAATGAACAATTCTTGGAGGATTCAAATGAAAAAACCTCCTTTCTATATAGAGGAGTCTAAGGAGTCACAATATAATCCAGCCGACCTAACAATAATAATATAAAGCCACAAAAATAACAATAGAGGGATTCTATGGGGCATAATAATAACAATATGGGGGCAATAGGGGCACAACAATATTAATAAGGGGTATAACTATAATATTAATGGGGTAATCACTAGTATTATAGGGACCCAACATGCCCCTCTCCTTCAAAAAAGTGTTGTCCTCAACGCTTGAGTAGTTCTAGATACTTCTGCATAAAATTCTCATCCTCCCATGTGGAATCTTCAGCGGATAAGTTCTTTCACTTGTTAAGATACTTTGAAATTGATCGATTTCGTAGCTGTCGAGTTCTTGTTTCTGTGACTGCTTCTGGTTCCAATATAATTTTTCCTTCCTCGTCAAGTTCTGGCAATATTGTTTGAACTGGGAGCTTGTCACCTATAACCTTCTTTAAACATGAAACATGGAAAACTGGGTGCAATCGAGAAGCTGCAGGAAGCTCCAATTTTTATGCCATAGTACCAATCTTTTGCAACACTTTGTACGGACCATAATACTTTGGTGATAATTTATTATCCTTCTTAGCTTGCTTGAGGGACATTTTCTTATATGGTTGTAGGCGTAGGAATACCCAATCACCTACATCAAAACTTCTTTCGCTGCGATGTTGATATGCCTGTTGTTTCATTCTATTCTGTGCCAACACGAGGCTATCCTTTAAGAGTTGGAGGACTTGTTGTTGATGTTCGATGTGATGTTCCACTGCCTGAACCTTATAATTTTCTCTTAAATATGATGTGATGGATGGTGGTTGATACCCATAAAGTGCCATAAATGGGGTCCTTTTTGTTGCTGTATGGAAGGAAGTGTTATACCACCATTCAGCCAGAGGCAACCATTTTACCCATTATGTCTGTTTATCAGATACAAAGCAATGAAGATATCCTTCCAAACATTTGTTTACTATCTTAGTTTTCCCATCAGATTGAGGATGATAAGATGAGCTATGAGCTAACTAAGTACCAAGACAAGAAAATAATTCTGTCCAAAAATTTCCAGTGAAAATGGGATCTCTGTCACTTACAATAATCTTTGGGTTTCAATGTAGCTTTTGAATTGTTTCCATAAATGCAGTAGAAACTGTACTGGCTTTAAATGGATGTGATAATGCACAAAAGTGTGCATACTTGGTAAGTCTGTCAACTACCACCATGATGACACTCTTTCCCTCAGACTTGGGTAAACCTGTGATAAAATCCATTGAAAACTCCTCCCAACGTTGGCTTGGAATGGATAAAGGTTGTAATAGACCCGGTTTCTTAATTGTTTCAACTTTATTTTGTTGGCAAACCAAACATTCGGCCACAAACTTCTGAATATCTGATTTAAGGCCATCCCAAAAAAATCCTTCTTAACCCTGTGGTAAGTTTTTAAAAAATCCTGAGTGCCCTCCTAAGAGAGAAGTGTGTAATTCCATAAGAATATTTTGCTTAAGCTGGGAATTCTTACAGAGGTATAAGCGATATTTGTACCATAACGAATCATTTTTCCAGCTAAATGTATCAGACGTACTGGAATCTTGTTGTAACTTTCGAATAAGTGCCCACACTTCTTCATCATTCTTCCATTCCTCCCTTGCTTCGTTTATCCAATCTGGTTGGATAATAGAAATGGTGCTCAACAATGCTTCCACATCCTCATCCTTTCTTGAGAGTGCATCTGCCACCATATTTTGCTTCCCTTTTTTGTAGATAATTTCAAAGTCATAACCCAACATCTTTGTGACCCACAAGTTTTGTCATTTGAATCATCCAAGAATTGTTCATTTATGTAATGTAAAGGAGGTTGCCCCCTCGAAGAGGCTAAATTCTAAGGCGTTGATCTATCTTTTCTATCTTTTTCTTGAGCTGGTTTCATAACATTTGGTATCAGAGCAATTTATTGTTCCTCCATTTGCAATCATCACTTGACATTCTGGTGTTGGATATAGGAAGCAATTCAGTTCTTTTTCTACCTTACAATGAATAAAATTGTGGGTTCTTCCTGAATCAATCAACACTATTACCTTTTTCTTCTTGATTTGTCCTTCTATCTTGATGGTTTGAGGAGTGGTAATTCCCGCCAATGCATTACAATGTATGGTCGAATTTATTTGTTCTTCATCTAGGCTTTGTTCCTGGAGTATATCCTCTTCTTTTGACCTTTCTTGCTCCTTTTCTTCTTCCTCTTCACAATCTATGTAGAATAATTTCTTCTCAACACACTTATGACCTTTAGTGTATTTGCTATCACAACTGTAACAAAGCCGTTTTGCTCTTTTTTCTTCGAATTGTTGTGGTGTCAACCTTATAGGTTGTGGAAGACTAGGGGCAACAACACTTCCGTCTTTATAGTTGTGAGTGGTATGCTTCCTGGTTGCCATAATTTTGCTTTCCATTTTTCTTGCTAACCTGAATGCCCTCTCTAATGAATCAGGTTCCCAAAGGCGAACATCATGTTGGATATTATCCTTTAAAGACGCTATGAACACATCAATCCTATGCTCCTCTGGAATATCTTCTACCCTTATGTTCAATTTTTGGAACTCCTCAATGTGCTCCATTATTGAACCCTTTTGTTTGAGACTTATCAATTGGCTAAAAAAAGTGTTGCTATTTGTATCCTCATAATGTGCTATCAATTCTTCCGTAACAATTGCCCAAGTGATAAATTTTTTACGAGAGCAAAGCCATTGATACCATACAAACTGATTTGGTTCCAAATATAAAGTTTCCATGCGTACCTTTTGTGTGTTTTGCACATTATTGAGATCGAAGAATTGCTCCATCTGTAATATCCATGTGGCGGGATCCTCGCCATCAAACTTCCTCATATCGATTTTTGGAATATGGTGAGTCTTCGATCTAACATTAGAGTCTATGGAATCATGATTAACATTTCTTTTGTTCTCATCATGAGTTTCCTTTAGTACCCTTTCACCCTTAGTGACCATTTCTTGTAGCAACTTATTCATATTTATCTTCAATTTGTCCATTCTGTCTTCAGATTTATCTTCAAATCATCCATCTTAGCTTCTACGCCTTTCTTTAAACCATCCATCTTAGCTTCTACATCTTTCTTTAAACCATCCATCTTAGATTTTGTTCCTTTTTGTGCAAGTGACAACTGTTGCACTTGGTCTTGTAATTTTGATTTGTAATTTTGATATATCATGTTGCATTTCTTCCTCTTCTTCATGGGTCATGCTAGAGCTTTTAGGTTTCCTACTAGGTGTTTGCATTTTCTTTCCTCGGGGCATCAATTACCAATAATAATGCTTTACTATGCCCTTTGAATTCCTTCAAACTAATTTTTCAAACCAATCTTGTGCAAAAAAATTTAAAAACTACACACATTTTTTTCACTTTGTAGGAGCTCGATATTACCTCTGATGTATCTCTGTACTTTTTGATCATCTAGTTCTGATTTGTGACATGTAGTAGCCCTTTGTGTCCTCTTTCAAATGCCACAAGTCTAACCCAAATTGGATTCTCCAAGGAAGAGTTATTCAAAATCTCCCACAGTGACTTGATTATAGACTAGTTCAGTAGAGCGAACTTGTACGACGTGCCACGAGTCACTGTTTCTACCTTTGGATCTGAAAAATGCATACAAGAAACTACAGTCTGTCCTCTTTCTGTACCTTCTTACGAAATTTCAATCTGATCCCCAGAGAGAAAGTTATGATGATTTTCCCCAGGTCACCTGTTTGGAATGTAATTCAGGAGTCTGCAAAAAGACCAACTTCCTCAGATCATATCTCCGCAAATATAGTGTGAAAAGCTCTGAAATTTTGACCCAAGGTTCAGCGCGATTTCTTCTCAAATGGGTGTTTTTTTCAACTTCTGAGACGTTACAGAAAAAAAGTTATAGTGAAAATGCCACGAAGACTTGTTTGGAGCAGTGAAACCCTAGAATCCAAAGCGCTGATACCAAATGTTATAAAACCAACTCAAGAAAAAGATAGAAAAGATAGATCAACGCCTTAGAATTCAGACTCTTCGAGGGGGAAACCTCATTTACATTACATAAATGAACAATTCTTGGATGATTCAAATGAAAAAACCTCCTTTCTATATATAGGAGTCTAAGGAGTCACAATATAATCTAGTCAACCTAACAATAATAATATAAAGCCACAAAAATAATAATAGAGGGATTCTATGGGGCATAGTAATAACAATATGGGGGCAATAGGGGCACAAAAATAGTAATAAGGGGTATAACTATAATAGTAATGGGGTAATCACTAGTATTATAGGGACCCAACATTTTCCACCCTTAACTAAATCATAGACCACTGCAGCAGAGGTCTCCCCATCCACTCCCAAGTCTTCTTTAGTAAAATGTTTGCATCTGACCCCAGATCCAAAATAACCTGATCCATTTCATATTATCCTATCTGCATGGTCAGTCTCATCTCTTGTATTGTCCTTGCTTTATGCTTACCAATCTTTCATACTACGCATGGTTCTCTCAAAGTGTTTTTGGCCCATCTCTTTATAAGTTCCTGTAACCCCTTCACAGCCTTGTTTTCACACATCAGCTTCATGCAGGTTTATAGAAAGGTCATAAGCATAGAAGGTTCCATTTCCTGATCAGGCTTGTCCCTACTCCCTAAGGTAGAGGCGTCAACGAAGCTCTTCTTTGCTTCCATGAATGTTTTACGTGCATGCCCCAAATCAAATTCAGACTCCTTCGTCGGAGCTTTATGAACCCATGCGCTGTCTTCGGGTTGTTTCCCCTTATCATCGGCCATTGCAATTCCACTTTGAAGCACTATATTCACATTTGAATCCTCTTCAGGAGGCTCAGACCTCATCATCTACAAGTTCTAAGTCGGTTGAGGTGGTATCACCCCTTTGTCATGTATCCTTGCTATCAGCATAGGACAGTCCTGTGTCTCATGATCAAACTTAGTACAATATTTGCATGACAGACACATTGGGTTAGTGCATTCACAGGCATAGTGTCTTGGTCCTCCATAGTTGTAGCAGATTAGTTGTCCCCGACCTTTGTCAGGTCCTCCTCGACCTCGGCTTTGTCTGTGCCCCTGAAAGCCTGTTCACACCATCCCAACGCTCTAGTCAGGAGGCCACATTTCTGCCTGAACCCTCTAGGCAAATGTTCTGTCCATCATCAATTAATAACTTCTATAGTTGCGCTCATCATGCCCTACCGACCTGCAGAAGTTGCAGAATAGTTGATGCAGTGTTTGTATAAAATTTTGCAGCAAATGACAGTTATCCATCATATGTTTCCCTGCTACCTAACATATAGAGCACCACAACGTACGACCCATGCTTGGTCCTTCTTGGGCCTCCAGCCTTAAAGGCATCGGTCCCCATCCTACAATATAGTTCGAAAAGACTGGGCAGTGGTCTTTGTCATGCCCTTGACCCTTACATTTCAAGCACCATATCTCTTCACGTACCTTCGGTCGAATTATTCTATCCTGCTTCAAACTATTCAAAATTGTGTAACAAGAAATGTTAAAAATAGAAAATGCTAAAAATAGCACTGCTATAAATAGTCGGGCTATAAATAGTAGTTCAGCCATTGGTGATCTTAGCAACAATGGGTGAAAAGTGAAAGTGCTAAAAATAACTTTTCTAAAAATAGAATTTCGGGATCCATTCTTATTTTAGTCAGTCCTTGGACTAAACATAGGAAGTAAAATTCGAATTTGATATCAACAGTAGATTGTAAATTAACTAATTAATTCATCTTGAGTTAATTAGTTAAGGAAATTCAATCTTGAAGTCTATGTGAGGACATGCAATAGTTTCTCCATTAATTGAGGAATTTAACCTTCAGTTAGAGAGATAAGGATGATTTGTAATATTGAGTTGTAATTAGTTGACTTAGTTTAACTTAGTCAAGTCCAGTTAGAATAATTTAACAATTTGTTAAATTAATGAGAGTTCAGTTAGTTAATGCTTGCATGCATGTAACTACTGTAATTTAGATAACTGAGTATTCACTCATGGATAGCTCATGCATGTCAGTTTAGTCAGAGACCCAGTTGAGATCAGATAGAGGGACAATGTACTATCAGTTTCTAGGATATTCCTTGGTGAATATTCCTTGCATGCAAAAGGAATATTATTCCTTATGGATTGCGCATTTGGACTTGAGGTTACAGTGAGTGTGATGAGGCCAATTCACACATGTGATATCATTGGACCCCAATCAAAAATGCGCAAGGAAATAGGAGGTTTGGAGGGCTTGAAGAAGATATATTCTATGTTTATTGAGTCTATGAGCTGTATTGTTTGAGTGTAGAGAGAGTAGGATAGCTTGAGAGCTGATTCTTTGTGTAAATTGAACAAGATTTCCACATGTATGATAATACAGAGTTGGGGTTTTAGGTTGGTGCTTTCCCCAGTGATATATCTTCCGTGTTATGGTTGATTAATTCTCATTCTCAGTTATATATGTTCATGCTTGATGATGCTCATATCTGATTAAGCTTCCGCTAAATTGTTTGTAGAAGTAGATCAAGTGTTTTGCTTTAGTACATTGCATTACTAGGTGATCTATAGTGGGAATTTCTACATGGTATCAGAGAAAAGGTGATCAAGGAAGAACAGTAAACAAGAAGGAGAAGTACGAAGATTGGTTTTTGAATATTAAATTGATTTCTTATCACATCTATTTCACCGATGGCATTCAGTGGTTTAAGACTCGAATATTCCCTTGATGGAAATTCGAATTATATAGCCTGGAAGGATCGCATGGAGGTAGTATTGGAAGATAATGGTCTTAAGGACTTCATTGATCAAGAAGTCCAAAAGCCGATCGATGCTACTCAACTGGTGGAATGGAAAAAGTGTGTGGCTAAAGCAAGGAGAATCCTCTTGGAGGGAGTTTGAGATCACATTGTCTCGAGCCTCCATGGGAAGGAGACTCCATTTTCGATGTGGAAAACATTGAAAGATCTTTATCAGAATAACAGCAATCAGAGGAAGCTGGCGCTAAAGGAAAAACTTCGTCAGATCAAGTGTGAAAATGGAAACAAAATCTCTACATTCCTGAACAAGCTCAACACCTACAGGGATGAGCTTGCAAGTGTAGGGGTCATGACTGCTGATGACAACATGGTGAGCCTAGCACTCCTCGATCTTCCTAAGAGCTGGCATAGCTACCAGGACTCAGTTAATGGAAGAGCTTAACTGCTAGATTGGGAACTAATTTGGTTGGATCTGATGCAGTAGGAGATAAGGCGGAGCACCAGGGATGGATCTTCATCAAAACAAGATGATGAAGAAAATCTAGCTTTAGTGAGTAAAGCTAAGAAAGAGAAAGGGAATGTGTCCCAATCCAAATCTTCACATGGTGGGAAGAAGGTTGACAAGTTGAAGGTGCGATGCTTTCACTATCATGAAGTGGGCCATTATTCTATGAATTGTCCACAGAAGAAATCCAATAAGGGTTCCTCAAAGGGATTTGATGGTGATGCACTAGCCTCACAATTTGAATTGTATTTCTCTCTTATCGCATGCATGGTTTCATCCATGGTGGGATGTGTTTGGTACTTAGACAGTGGAGCTTCTTTCCACATGTCGGGTGACAAGAATCTTTTCATTCCATTGGAGGAGAAGGATCTCCAGATACGGATCAAGATGGGTGACGATGGAAAGTACTATGTCTCAGGTGAAGGTATAGTTGTGTTTTAGAGGGAACATGGTGCTCCTCTCACCCTATCTGTTGTGAAATATGTACCAGGTTTGAAAAATAATCGTGTGTCTATTGTTATGCTAGAAGATAAAGACTATGATGTAGTCTTTAGTAAAGGAAAAGTGTTCTTGAGGGTTATGAGGTGTCGTCAATTCCGACTTACCCAAGGGAAAATTGGAGCAAATAGATACATGCAAAGGATGCACCCTAGGTAAGTATGCGAAAGCTTCCTTTTAGGATCGGGATAGTAGAGCTGGAGCAATCCTGGAGCGAGTTCACTCAAATGTATGTGGACCATTCTCTACAGCCTCCACCACTAAACAAAGGTACTATGTTGTTTTCATTAATGATTTTTCTCGTAGATGCTGGATCTACTTTATGCAAAAGAAGGATCAAACCTTCTTGAGGTTTTGTGAGTTTAAAGCCTCAGCAAAGAAATAATCTGAGAAGAAAGTAAAAGTCTTGTGTAGCGAAAATGGTGGAGAGTATATCTCCCAGCAGTTTAAAGACTTTTGTGCAGCAGAAGGAATTAAACGGGAACTGACGACACCTCATAACCCACAACATAATGGGGCAGCCGAATGGAAGAACAGATCTATTGTGGGAGCAACTTGAGTGATGTTGCATGACCAAGGCCTACCACTTCATCTATGGGCTAAGGCATGCAATACAACAATGTATCTTCAAAACAGAAGTCCTCATCGTGTTCTGGGGATGAAGACACCTATGGAGGCTCTTTTGGGGAAGCAACTAGATGTGAGTCACTTTCATATCTTTGGATCGCCAGTTTTCCTTCGTGTGACCAAAGATGATCGAAAGAAGCTAGACCCAACAGCTGAGTCGGGGATACTTGTGGTGTATACAGATACACCTCACAACTATCGTGTGTTTCTACCTGGCAGTCAGAGGACCGTAGTGCGCAGGGATCTAATGTTCAATGAGTAGAGAGCCATGAGAGTGTCACTTGAGAGGGATTTCAAGTTACAGGGCGATGAGGAACTTTTAGTTCCAAAGGAGGAGGAGCCTCCTCATGATGTAGATTAGCCACATGCAGAGGATCCAGTAGTGGAGACCACCACTACTGGAGAATCTTCTAGAGACGGGTGAAAACACTCATGGGAAGCTGACAGATTGATGCAGGATGTGAGAGAGAATGTGGGGTAGCCATCCTATCAGCGTAGATAGAGGAGATCTCCCGAGAGATACAATGGCTACATGGCCCTGGTTGGGGAGTGTGTAGCGACTGAACCTTCTTCTTTTCAAGAGGCGGTGTAGCAACTAGTCTAGGTTGATAAAATGGTAGAAGAGTATGATTCTATCATGTAGAATAGTTTGTGGGATGTTGTCCCTAGTGTGGAAAAATCAGTGGTTAGTTCCTGTTACACTAAAAAATGTCACCATGACTATTTACAGTTAGTATGGCTCAATCAACAGTCGTGCTACCCTCTTAGGCAAGTCTTATGCCTCTGCTCTCCATGTCAAACTCCAAAGAGAGAGAAAGTCTTTTATAAATGTATTTATCTCTGGGGACGCAGGTTCTCTCAACCTTACCTGCGGGGACGCTCCCAATGTTCACAAAAACTGCGTCTTTGGACGCTCTGTATGTAAAGGGGCAGGTGCGTCCTCCTGTAAAGGTCAAAATGCGCAAGTTTCATCTTTAAAAAGTTACTTGTGGTCATTTCTAGAGCATTCTAGAAGGTTGTTCGACGTGTATTGAGCACCTCCAGATGGTTCATGCACTCCTACCAAAGAGGAACTTATCCCATCAATAAGGGAGCTATCCCACCCAAAGAGGGGATTATCCCATTGATGGTGGACCTGATTAACCTCCTCTTGAGCACTATAAATACAGGCATTGGGCCAGAAGGAGGGGAGGTTGGAAGCTATACATTTTCTAAGGGTAAATGCTGCAGGAATTAGGACTCCCATTTAGAAGCTTGTGAGGAGAGATTGCCATCTTTGCTTGTTCTATTTGGAAGTGGGTGTGCTTTGTCAAAGTAAAGGAGAACTCTTGATGGACCCTGGGAAGGACTTGCACAACACCAAGGCTCAGGTTGTATTTGTTCTTTTTGTTACTTATTAATGCAAATGAGTCCATTCTTCTCAATAACTTGTTATTTATGAGTTATTTCATGTACTCCTTGGTCTACATGTTGAATATGCTTTGTTTTATGTTATAATCGGGTGCTATTTAATGGTTTGACTGTTGGTGATTGCAGGTTTTGGAGAAAAGGAGGAGCTCATCCAGATCAACAAAGCTTGGACTTCTACAACAGCGTTTGGACAAAGGTAAGAACAAAACACTTGATATCTCATATGGTAAATGCATGTTTAGAGAAGGATTGCTCTTGTTTGTCTTGTTTGTCACTAGAGAGTCTTAGGCTCCTAGGGAGGTTGGTTGTGTCCGCACTATCGACTCTTTCCGCCTGACAAATTGGCGACTCCACTGGGGAATCCATTGATGTGAAAGTCTTTTCCTTTGAATGAACTTTGCTCTGAGAAAATTGGTTTATTTTTCTGGTTTTTGGCTGTGTGAACTTGTATTTGGGCGGATTAGCTTAGGGTTAGATTCAATTTAGTTTTTCTTGAATTTTCCAGTAGGACGCACCCTCTGAGTATTGTACAGTGCGTCCCTGGACACACTGTCGCTGTGTGCACAGAGCGGGCCCGCACCTGTCTTAATGGGTTGCCTGCGTCCCCTGCTAAAATTTAAGAAAATTCCATTTTTTGCATTTTTTCTCTTAGATTTTTCTTTTTCTTAGTTTTTACTGCCCAGATCCACTGGTTACCTGTCATAAATCTTCACCTAAGCTTGTTTCATTGGCATTCCTGCTCTAAGATTTCATCAATTGGGTGTTTTGAGTCTCTTTATTGAGAAATTCTTGATTTGATTTCCTTTGGTCATTACTTGGAGGTTTCTCTCAGTCCTTTCACAATTTTGCATCTTTTTGCTTTCGTTTTTGCAAAAAAATTTCCCCCTCATTCGCCGGGGGGGGGGGGCTAAATTGTGTATGAGTGTTAATCGCCTTTCAGTGTTTTTATGTTTGATCTTTGGAACTCTCACCCAATTTTCTCGACTTGCACTTGATTGGTTCTTAGATTACATTAGAATCATCTTGTGTTTGAGAATTCTCTTGCATAGATCACATTTGCATAATTAGAATTCTCATTTTCAGAATATGAATGAAAAATGTGCATAGATTACATTTGCATACTTTTCAAGTGAATTGTGCTTAGATTACCATTGCATAGTTTACATTCTGAAAAATCAATCGTAGATTTAGATCAGTTTTCTTTGATTTGAATTTACACAAAAATAAAAAAATGTTTTGGAATTGATTTGCATTAGTTTTTCTTGATAAAATTAGTGCATTAGAGAATTTGTTATATTTTCTCTTAGTGATCAATTTTTTGCATTGTTGGAAGTGAATGGAAACTCTCTCCTTACTTTAGTTAGGATTCATCGAATTGAAAAGATTACATTATCATATTCGATTGCATTCTGTTGAATCGGGTCATAACACCATTGGTTTCGTATCCATTTACCCATTTGAGTAATAACAGCCTTAATAACACAGCGCTTAATTAAAATTTATCTAGTAATTTTTACATTTCTAGGGCTCTGAAACACCAACATAGATCAGGTTAGTGTCTTGGAGTAGGAGAGTAATTAACTCTCCAAGACAGCAAAACCAAACAAGTAGCTCATCTTGTGGTAGGATAAATCCAACTGTTTCATTTGTACTCTGGGAAAGCTCCTCTTAAAGGAGAAGCACGAGTTCGTGTCCGAACCAGTGAGGGGATCAATCCCCCCTCGTTGGGAAAGACGCCAGACACGCACGTATTACAAACGGTAAACCTCGGATTAACCATTGTCGAGGAGCCAGGGGTCACTTGTCGGTAAACCTTGGATTATTGTCAAGGAGCCGGCAAGGGGATTGAGCTTGATACTCTGCCCTTGCGTGCTGTCGGAGTTTAGACTGTTCCCCCAGGTGCATTTGTTGCGGTTGGTAACCTTAGTGACCATTATCTTTAGGATTCTACCGAGGTGACGGTGGAGGGAAGATCCCACTGTACCTGGAGCAGACGTCGGTTATACTCACTTGGATTTTCTGGGGGGTTCACTTCACTCGAGACGGTTAAAGTGGAGGAACTTGGTCCAGTCTATTCATTAAGCAGGTTGCCGGGGTAACTGTTCCACCCACCACTTCTGTACTGAATTCGGCGATGTTGGGTTTCATCACCAACTAGTGTTTTCGGTCCGGAAGGCTACTGTTTGTGTGTGGTTTGACTCCTAGATTTGATAGCGCGTGTTGATTTGTTTGTTTTTACTTTTAGAGACCATAGGTGTGAATTGTGAATTTTAATTGTTAGGTGTGAATTGTGAATTGTTAATTTTTAGTTTTAAATTGTTAATAAAATTCACTGAAGTTGAATATAATGGCAAATGTTCCGGAATTTACCAACCTAGGAACCCCTCCTAATGAGAATCCTAGTACTTTTCCTTACTTTGGAAATGTTGGTCCTCCTTATATGGCTACTTTGTCATTACCTGGATTTACAATAGGATTACCCATATGGTTATTTTCAACTTCGTTGGCCCAAAGTACTCCAATTGTTCCACCTCAACCGAGTTCACCATCTCAACATCACCAACCTTCTGTTGACCCTTTACCTTCTTCGCCTAATTTTTCTTCCTCCATTTCTTCCTCTTCGCCTGGTAAAAGCTTTGATGCTAGTAACCAGGAGGCTAAGAAGAAAAAGAAAGGGAAGAAGAAAAAGAAGAAGAAGAAGCAAGATAAGAAAGAAGTCAACCAACCAACCATGGCTGTAAGTGTTAGTTGTGTTGAGGAAAACTCCGACATGCATCGTAAACCCAAATACCCTTGCAGGCTTTGTAAGGGTGACCACTTCCTTGTCAATTGTCCTGGTATTCCAAAGGTCTTGGAAGTATGGTCAGAAAAATCTCATCAACTTTCCATTGATCCATCAACCAGTGATAGTCAGGTTCCTGGGAAAAAGGGTAAAGTTAGGTTTCCTTGTAAGTTATGCAAAGGGAGTCATCAAACTCACATTTGCCCTCACATGGATGAAGCCTCAATGTTGTTGGAAAACCTTACTGTTCCACAACAAGAATTTCCAACTGGTTACCGTAAAATTTCTCCCAACCTACCGTCAACTGATGGAGTGATTGATCTAAATTCAAGTACGGTCGATCACACTCTTCCATTGGAGAGTGAAACTCATGTCACTCAGGTTGATGATCAATTAGTTGATCAAGTGGTCGATTCAATTTCACATTCGGTCGATCCCACTTTCTCTTTAGAGAGTGAACTTCATACTGCTCAGGTTCTTCTTGTTACATCAGATTCTTCTATGCCGGGGGGCATTTCACATGTTTCTAAAGAACCCCCTCCAAGCACTGAGGTCTTTTCCTTTGATTGGAATAGACTGACAGAACCTCGTCTTCCTTCCTCCATCCCTTTCCAAATCATTGTCAAGGCTGGTGGTAGGGACATACATCGTACTCAGGTAGATGAGGGTGCTTCTGTTAGTATTTTATCCTCAACTGTTTGGAAAGCTTTGGGTTCCCCTCAGCTTGCGCCTATTACGCAGAATCTGAAAGCTTTTAACAGAACCATTAGTGAACCTTTAGGAATCCTTCTTAAGTTTTCTATTACCTTGGAAGGCAAAACTGTCTGTATTGATCTTATGGTAGTTCAAGGTCCCTTGGATTTCAATTTACTCCTTGGGCGAGACTATGTTTATGCAATGAAAGCTGTCGTATCAACACTCTTTCGTGTGATGTCTTTCCCTCACAATGGCAGTATTGTGACTGTAGACCAGCTTTCATTCCCTAGTCATGTTTCAACTACCAATAATATGACACCTCTAAATGTTCATGATTCTAAAGTGGTATCTACTCTGCCACGGGTTAATTATGTGGCAACTGGTCCCATGTTTTCAGTTACCGATGTAAGTGAGCCTCTCACTGTTGATTTAGATCCGGTAATTGACATGGAAAACTCTATGGGATTACTTGAACACGATGTTCTTATCCCTTTTGAGTCCCTTGACATGTGTTCCTTCCAGAGAACTATTCTTCCTTCTGATGAAGACCTCTTGGAAGCCATGATCAAGGTGTGTCCATTGACATGTCTTTCTTCCAGTTGGAAGCCATGATCAGTGGATGCGAGGAAAGTTCCTTTTACTGTGTCAACCTCGTTAAAAAATGAATCAGTATGTACGAGGATAGTTTTTTCCCGTATCAACCTCGTTAAAAAATGAAACAGGTTAGTACGAGGAAAGTTCCTTTTACTGTGTCAACCTCGTTAAAAAAATGAATCAGTGTGTGCGAGGAAAGTTCCTTTTACTGTGTCAACCTCGTTAAAAAATGAATCAGTATGTACGAGGATAGTTTTTTCCCATATCAACCTCGTTAAAAAATGAAACAGGTTAGTATGAGGATAGTTCTTTTACTGAGTCAACCTCATTAAAAAATGAAACAGCTAGATTTTAAGATATGTAGATAGATTGTAGAAAGTAGGGTTTTGAGGACAGTTCCTGTTACTGAGTCAACCTCGTTAAAAAATGAATCAGGTATGAGGATAGTTCTTTTCTTGTGTCAACCTCCTTAAAAATGAAACAACTCCCTTTTCAAGTTAAATATTGAAAGTAAACCTTCATTTCATCCAGCCGGTTGAATGCAATGAAGCCTGGGGGGCATGTACGTCGCTTTGCATCATTATGCTGGGGGCATGCGAACTTTTTGAGCATAGTTCCTTGTCTTGTGTCAAGCTCGTTAAAAAATGAAACAAGGGTAGGTTAAGTAGGTAGATTCTAGCGAGTAGTCATGAGCATAGTTCCTTGTCTTGTGTCAAGCTCATTAAAAAATGAATCAAGGATTTTAGAGCATAGTTCGTTGTCTTGATTCAAGCTCGTTAAAAAATGAATCAAGGTTTTTAGAGTAGAGTTTTTTGTTAGGTAGATTGTAGAGAGTAGACATGAGCATAGTTCCTTATCTTGTGTCAAGCTCATTTAAAAAATGAAACAAGGGTTTTGAGGATAGTTCTTTTCCTGTGTCAACCTCACTAAAAAATGAAACATCTCCCACACGTCTTTCCAAGATCTTGAAAGTAAAGCTTCATTCCATCCACCTCATTGAATGCAATGAAGCTTGGGGGGCATGTACCTCGTTTTGCTGGGGGCATGTGAACTTATAACAAGCATAGTTTTTCGTTTCAAGCTTGCGTAAACATGAAACTGAATCCGAGCATAGTTCTTTTCCTGTGTCAAGCTCGTTAAAAAATGAAACAAATCCTCCTCTACTTGAATCGAGAGTTTGACTAGATCTCATAAATGTTAAGTTGTATATTTAGGTTAGTTATTTTAGTTTTTGCATAATTTTCTTACAGTTTTAGGTCAGGTCTTTCAAATGATCTCGTACATGAACCTTCATTCCATCCAGCTTGTACTTAGTTGAATGAAATGAAGCTGGGGGGCATGCGCTCTAGCAGTTATGCTTAGGGGGCATCAAGCACAGTTTTATCTCTGTTTCAAGCTTGTGTAAAAATGAAACTACTTTGAAGCATAGTTTTTCTTTGTTTCAAGCTTTTGTAAAAATGAAACTTATCTCGAGTCAATTTCAGTTATTTTCAAGACTCGTTAAACTCATGAAAATCTCGAGATTATTTTGCTATCTTTCATTCTCGTAAAACAAATGAAAATGCCGAGTTCTTTCCATATTTTCCTGCTCGTAAATTAAATTGAAAGTCGGCCATATGAGTACATTTTTATCATTTTTTCGAACTCATTAAAACTTACGAAAAAATGAAAACCATGAGTACATTTTTATCATTTTTTCGAACTCGTTAAAACTTACGAAAAATTGAAACCTCAGAGTCATCTTTTAAGCCCTTTTCTGACTCCTAAAACATGAAAAGATTGCCGAGCGTCTCTTTTACACTCGTTAAAACGGAATTAAAAGACGGTCCCCTTATAGCTCTTTTCTGACCGTAAAAACAGGAAAAGATTGCCGGGTTTTTGTCGTTTCAAACTCGATACGGAAATAAAACGACGTGTCCTTGATCGCTTTTTACTTTTCAGGTCAGTGGCACTAATTATGAAAGTAATCCTTGGTCGCAAGATCAAGCGGTTCTCCCAGGTATTATTTTATACTTTTTCGGGCTTGGGGGACACAAATCTACGAAAAAGTTCACCTTGGAGTCTTCTTAAGTTTTTCAGACTCTCTAAAATTGAAAAACGCCGAGTTTCTCCTATACTGGGCTCGTTAAACATTTCACAGTAAAGGACCTGTTCAATTACAAACAGGAATGAACCACTCCTTCCTAGGGTTCGAATCAAAACTAGGTTGGACTCGTCCGAAGGATGAGCTTATAATCAAGCATATGTTATCCTCCTCAAGCTTGTTAAAAATAAAGAGGTACTTGCCAGAAATGGTGGGGGAAAAGAGAGAAGAATGAGCCTATTTGTTATCTTTTGTCTCAGAAGAAACTTTATTACCACTCTTGGACACGACACTTTTCATTCACCTGGGTTGGGAAATCCTTTACCTCACAGTTGATCAAACCACTTTGAAAGACTTCAGCCGGGTTCCGGGGATTAACTTTGAGTCGTTTATCACCAAGCCATCTGTCGTGTCGTTATGTGTTCAAGAGGTCTGCAAACAAAACTTTCATCTGCAAAATACTTGTCATTCATTTGACCATCCCTGAGTCAGTCCTTACAACAACATTTCTTCAACTTGATCAATGATTTCGTGTTGTGGGCTTGCCTGCAACGGGTTGCTTTCTATCGACATCAGCACATTATCTAGAGAGATGACTTAGAAATCGTCAGTACCTTGAAGTCTGCATGCATCAATGGCAGGTTTCTCGCCTTTGATGTCAGTTTACATCATTGACTTTCGATCAAAGGATTCCGTGAAATGTTCGACATCAACTCATTCATTCACATCTCATGGATTGTACTGGGTACTTTGAGAACCATTGACATTACTGGTGGTCTCTCTCACACTTGTTAACAGTTTACATCATCGACTGGTAATCAAGTGGTTTCTACCATGTTCGACATCAACTCATTTATTCGCATGGCTAGAATCGTACCAATTCGGGAAGTAGAAATGAAGACCCTGGATCTAGTTTCCACCATCCAGGCTGCGAGGAGTTTTGTATTCATTATCTAAGTAGACTAATCATAAACAGATGGCTACGTCCATACTGTGTCTACAAAAGTCTATGATTATGATGTACTGCAAGATCATTCCTGTATCAGAATAGTTAGTCTGTTAGTTAAAGTTTTGATCTGAGTATGGGAATTCCTACCTCAGTGATGATATAATCTTATACATGTATTTTGTGTTGAAAATTGCAGGTTCTGACCAGGCTCTCCACAAGCTAATCCTTGAAATGATAAAGCGCTTCACCCTTCCTAGATAATACAAACCCTAATCTATTACAGGCTTCGCACTTTAGGGGGCAATCTGTTACACTAAAAAATGTCACCATGACTATTTACAGTTAGTATGGCTCAATCAACAGTCGTGCTACCCTCTTAGGCAAGTCTTATGCCTCTGCTCTCCATGTCAAACTCCAAAGAGAGAGAAAGTCTTTTATATATGTATTTATCTCTGGGGACGCAGGTTCTCTCAACCTTACCTGCGGGGACGCTCCCAATGTTCACAAAAACTGCGTCTTTGGACGCTCTGTATGTAAAGGGGCAGGTGCGTCCTCCTGTAAAGGTCAAAATGCGCAAGTTTCATCTTTAAAAAGTTACTTGTGGTCATTTCTAGAGCATTCTAGAAGGTTGTTCGACGTGTATTGAGCGCCTCCAGATGGTTCATGCACTCCTACCAAAGAGGAACTTATCCCATCAATAAGGGAGCTATCCCACCCAAAGAGGGGATTATCCCATTGATGGTGGACCTGATTAACCTCCTCTTGAGCACTATAAATACAGGCATTGGGCCAGAAGGAGGGGAGGTTGGAAGCTATACATTTTCTAAGGGTAAATGCTGCAGGAATTAGGACTCCCATTTAGAAGCTTGTGAGGAGAGATTGCCATCTTTGCTTGTTCTATTTGGAAGTGGGTGTGCTTTGTCAAAGTAAAGGAGAACTCTTGATGGACCCTGGGAAGGACTTGCACAACACCAAGGCTCAGGTTGTATTTGTTCTTTTTGTTACCTATTAATGCAAATGAGTCCATTCTTCTCAATAACTTGTTATTTATGAGTTATTTCATGTACTCCTTGGTCTACATGTTGAATATGCTTTGTTTTATGTTATAATCGAGTGCTATTTAATGGTTTGACTGTTGGTGATTGCAGGTTTTGGAGAAAAGGAGCTCATCCAGATCAACAAAGCTTGGACTTCTACAACAGCGTTTGGACAAAGGTAAGAACAAAGCACTTGATATCTCATATGGTAAATGCATGTTTAGAGAAGGATTGCTCTTGTTTGTCTTGTTTGTCACTAGAGAGTCTTAGGCTCCTAGGGAGGTTGGTTGTGTCCACACTATCGACTCTTTCCGCCTGATAGTTCCTGATGGCTTTACAAGGTAAAGCAAGAAGCTGATGGCAGTGTTGAGAAACACAAGGCAAGGTTTGTTGCCAGAGGTTTCTCACAGGTTGAGGGGATCAACTATGATGAGACCTTTGCTCCCATAGCAAGGTACTCATCTATCAAATTGATGCTAGCTCTATTAGCTCAGAGGGGTTGGAAGATCCATTAGATGGGTGTGAAGAATGCATTCCTCAATGGGAATATTGAGGAAGAGGTATACATTGAGAAGCCCTAAGGATTTGAGACCTTCGATCGCAAGTCGGATGTCTGCTGACTCAAGTGAGAATTGTATGGGCTGAAGCAAGCACCTCGTGCTTGGTATACCAGGATCGACGACTATTTCACCAGGTCAGGCTTCACCAAGAGTGAAGAAGATGTGAACCTATACCACATCATGGTAGATGGTAAGCCATTGATTATTGTACTTTATGTCGATGATCTGATTTTGACAGATGATGAGCAGCTGATACAGTCTTGCAAGGAGGACCTCTCAAGAGAGTTCAAGATGAAGGAAATGGGCCTCATGCACTACTTTATAGGACTGGAAGTGTGGCAGAAAGATGGGGAAGTATTTGTGTCTCAAGGAAAGTATGCCAATGAGATACTCAAGCACTTTCACATGGAGAAGTGAAAGCCCATGCAAACTCCTCTAGCTGGGAACTGGAGGAAGGAGGATGATAATTCAGGTGAGGTATTAGCTACTATTGTTTATCGGCAGCTGGTGGGTTCACTTATGTATCTGGTGAACACATGACCCAACTTATGCTTTGTAGTGAACCAGATAAGTCAAGCTATGGTTTAGCCTACCAAGCTATTTTGGAAGGCAGTGAAGCATGCGGTGAGATATCTCAGAGGAACTACCCAATACAGATTATGGTACAAGTGGACAAAGGGAGTGAAGCTACAAGGCTTCACAGATGCAGATTGGGCAGGCAGTCCATCAGACTGGAAGAGCACTTCTGGAGGAATCTTCAACCTTGGTTCAGCTGCAGTTTCTTGGTATAGCAAGAAATGGAGATCAGTTGCACATAGCTCAGCAAAGGCTGAATACATGGCTGCGAGTTAGGTAGCATGTGAGGCCATTTAGATGCGAAAGATTCTAGTGCGATTGTTTGGCCACATTTCTACCTGAACCCTATAGGCAGATGTTCTATCCATCATCAATTCATAACTTCTACAGCTGAACTCATCATGCCCTACCAACCTGCAGAAGTTGCAGAACAGTTGTTGCGGTGTTTGTATAAACTTCTGTAGCAAATGATAGTTATTCGTCGTATGTTTCGCTGCTACCTAATATATAGTGCACCACAACGTGGGCCCCATGCTTGGTCCTTCTTGGGCCTCCAGCCTTAAAGGCATCGGTACCCCTCCTACAATATAGTTCGAAAAGACTCGGCAGTGGTCTTTGTCATGCCCTTGACCCTTACATATCAAGCACCATATCTCTTCACGTACCTCTGGTCAAATTGTTCTATCCTGCTTCAAACTGTTGAAAAGTGTGCAACAAGAAATGTTAAAAATAGAAAATGCTAAAAATAGCACTGCTATAAATAGCCAGGATATAAATAGTAGTTTAGCCATTGGTGATCTTAGCAACAATGGGTGAAAAGTGAAAGTGCTAAAAATATCTTTTCTAAAATTAGCATTTCGGGATCCCTTCTTATTTTAGTTAGTCTCTAGACTAAACATGGGAAGTAAAATTTGAATTTGATATCAACAACAGTTTGGAAATTAATTAATTAATTCATCTTGAGTTAATTAGTTAAGGAAATTCAATCTTGAAGTCTATGTGAGGACATGCAACAGTTTCTCCATTAATTGAGGAATTTAACCTTCAGTTAAAGAGATAAGGATGAGTTGCAATATTGAGTTGTAATCAGTTGACTTTGTTTAACTTAGTCAAGTCTAGTTAGATTATTTTAACAATTTTTTAAATTAATGAGAGTTCAGTTAGTTAACGCTTACATGCATGTAACTACTATAATTTAGATAACTGAGTATTCACTCATGGATAACTCATGCATGTCAGTTCAGTCAAAGATCCAGTTTAGCTCAGAAGGAGGGACAATGTACTATCAGTTGCTAGTATATTCCTGGGTGAATATTCCTTGCATGCATAAGGAATATTATTCCTTATGGATTGCGCAGTTGGACCTGAGGTTACAGTGAGTGTGATGAGGCAAATTCACACATGTGATATCATTAGACCCCAATCAAAACTGTGTAAGGAAATAGGAGGCATGGAGGGCTTGCAGAAGATATATTCTATGTCTATTGAGTCTGTGAGCTATATTTTTTGAGTGCAGAGAGTGCAGGATATCTTGAGAGCTGATTATTTTTTTAAATTGAACAATATTTCCACTTGTATGATAATATAGAGTTGGGGTTTTAGGCTGGTGCATTCCCCAGTGATATATCTTCTGTGTTATGGTTGATTACTTCTCATTCTCAATTATATCTATTTATGCTTAATGATGCTCATATCTGATTAAGCTTCCGCTAAATTGTTTGTAGAAGTAGATCAAGTGTTTTGCTTTAGTACATTGCATTACCAAGTGATCTATGGTGGGAATTTCTACACAAACTTTGCATTTCAAGGAAAATATTTTGCAACTGCGCATGGATCTACGAAACCCCCAGATTCAGGTCTTGCATCGACGTTTCATGCAGTCTTATGGCAATCTCCAAGGCCTTTGCCTGAGTTGTAGTCTTTTGTTGTGACAGCGGAACCCTTAGGTGAGGTAGGAGCAAAGCCACGAACCATTCACGGTGTTGTCCATCTATTAAGTTCATATTGGCTTCACAGGTTTTACACTTCAATATCTTATCCAACTCCCAAGGTGTCTCACTTGGTTTCATCACGATTTCCTTGAACGCCACAATTGATTGTGCCTCGCAATTAGGCCTACTGAACTCCTTAATCATCACGGTCTGGATCTCTGTTAAAACAGCATTTGGGTTTTCATTAGAGTACTTGATCTACCATGTTATCGTGCGATCCTGCAAAGTGCTAACCAATGTTGCCTTCTTCATGTGATCATATGTGAAACTCTGAGCTTCCCATACAGCTTTCATGAAGAACCAAAACGGGTCTGGGTCGTCATTTGCCAAGCCTTTAAACAAAGGCAGCTTCACTGAATTTTCCATGTTGAACTGTGGTGGAGATGGTGGTGGTATGGGTGAAGTCGCAGGTGATGGTGGTGAAGTTGGAGGTGGTGTAGGTGGTGGTGGAAATAGCGGGAATCCTTGTCTTATTAACTGAACTGCACTTTGCGGAGAAGCCTATGCTACTCCCTCTTCGTCACCCAACGATGGTGAAATCAGTGGAATATATTCAGGACCCTTTCTTCCTTCGTTCTTGTAAGGCCTTCCATTTCACATAGCTCTGAACATGAAGGTAGTTGCATAACTCGGTTCTTGGACAATAACAGCTTGCTCTAGGTATTTAAAGACTTCAAGTACTTACCTTGTGGACCTTTGAAAAAGAGTCGTTCTGCCTCATTATAACTAACCGAGGTATCGATTGCGAATTCAGTCACAAATCCTCATATGATGTGATCGAGCCAATGATCGCCAATGTGGGCAATCTTATCCTCAGAGGCTTCCAGTCTTTGTACTAGCTCCGGGGTCCAGATAATAGGACAGTCAAGTCTTCACCTTCCTTGCCTGTCCGCTAGCTTCATGATCCACTTGTATAACTCAACTGGAAAGGAACATAAAAATATCTTATGGATTTCTCTATATAGGTTCCTATCTAGCCACTATTTCTTTGTCAGTTGCAAGTTTTTGTTCTCCTACACTGCGAATTCGTGGATCTTCCTATCCAACCAGTCTTCGATCTCTTTCTTAGTTGGATTCCAGTGATATGACATCACGCATCTCTCATGCAGATTTTGGTCCCGACAACAGAACCATTTGTTAGCTTTAAGGGGCCTAACCTAGGTTCAGTGTTAGCTATCCAAACAAATCCCCACACTACTGGCCCTTTCGGCATCAGTCTGCGAAGCACATATTGAAGTCTTACCCGAAGCGGTATGTGGGGATTCTGGAACCAAGTTTTTGCACTCTGAGATGGTCGTGATGTTGGTTTATACACTTTGTTCCTACTCTCACATAGGTCGCTAAGCTTTAGGGCTCTGTCAGTCTAGCCCTTTATTCCGCCCTTCAGTACATCCGCAAAGGTGTACGATGGACCTTTGTGTAGCCTTAACCCGCGATCCAGCTACTCTCACGTAGCGTATCATATAGGTTCCCAAGTTATCTTAAGTGTTTTACTTATCTTACTAATCAATCACAATTAGCACAACGTAAACTAAAATTCTTACTTGCATTCAATTAACCAACATAATCACACATATTCGAGCATCACATAAACATTGTAATTTAACCCAACTGCAAATATAGCGAGATGCATTAACAGGAAATAAATACACAGAATTTGTAGAATACTTATGTTTATTGATATATTTTGTTTGATACAGACTTTATCCACCCTGCACACATAGCTACAGAGGTCCGCTCACTCAGCTGCAGACTTCCACCCTAGGCCTCTGCACACTCAGCTGCAAAGCCTCTACCTATGCTAAGACCCGAAAAACTTAGACTTCTACCAAGACTCCTGAACTTGTTTGTGAATTCATTACTTAGAGATTACTTACTTAGCTCATTTTTATACAATCCCATGGTACGCGTACCATGGGTGGCTCTTTACAGTTGACTTTACACTTTACAAAATAAGGGCAGACAACCCTTTATGACACTTGACACCTTCGTGCTCCACAGCCACAAAATATGGAAACTTTACAACTTTATTACAAAATTGACCCAAAACATAGGCTTTTAGCCCAAAACTATCCTTGGGGTAACCCATTCCTAACACAAGCCCATCTAGGACTAGGTTAATGAAGGGAAAATGAAAAAGGTCCTTCTTTGCATCTTTATTAATTTCACATTAATCAACACAGATCCTCCACTTCCCATTCTTCTTTGAGACTAAAACAAGATGTGACGCCCACTCACTATCTGAAATAGGGTATATGAACCTTGCATCCAGTTTCTTTTGTAATTCATCTTTCACAATGTCCTTAAGAGATGGGTTCATCCTTCTATGGGGTTGGAGCATAGGCTTGCATACCTCTTTGGTGTAAATATGATGAGTACATACTGAGGGATGCACACTTTTCATTTCCCTATAATCCCAAGGAAAAGCATATAGGAGTTTCCTCAAAACATTACATAAATTTTCTTGCTTCTCAACGAAAAGAGAGGGGTTGATCTTTAGAGTTTTGGATGGGTCAATCTCCACAATCCTATCATTTTTTAGGATAGATTCAACATAGCACAAATCAGTCCAAGGAATAATGTTATGCAACCATCTCACAAAAGGATATATCAACGACTTAAAAATTATCCTCTTCGAGGGGGAAACCTCCTTTAAATTACATAAATGAGCAATTCTTAGATGACACAAATGAAAAGACCTCCTTTGTATATATAGGAGTCTAAGGGGTAAGAATATACTTAGAGTCTACATAACAATAATAATGTAAGGGCACAACAATGTTATAGACATTTTTGGGCCCTACAACCCCAAGCATGAAATGTCCATAAACCAAGGGCTCCTAAGTCCCTAAAAGTGTTGTTCTAACCCCTAAAGGAACAAGGTCAACAAATTACAGCTTCTCGCAGAAGTTCTCCATGAGAAACTGCTTAGAATTGGTCAAAACAGGATCATTGCAGCTGCTCCACTGGCTAGGTGCATTGCATCTCACCCAAATGCACTGTGAGGGTGCATTGCATTTCAAAAGTCCCTTCTGTGGGGTACGATGGGCGAGAAATGACAAATGGCAGTGTCATTCCGCGAGGTGGAGAGGCAATGGAAGCTTCTAGAATCTTCTCCTGTGACACTTGCCTCACTGAATTTGACCAAGGATGAGTAAGAGGCCCTCAGTCTCCAAGTGGAAGCAAGAACTATCAGAGAGAAGACACTAATCAAATCGCAAGCTGACTCATCCCCCTTACATATATCTATATATGGATCCCTCATCCCAGAGATCCGGGGGCTGGAATTTTGCATATTGTAAGGAATTGTTGTTGGTTTCTTGAGACAAACATCAGATTGTTGGGTGATCTAAGCTTTGTTTGAGGTGAAGAGGGACTTCTTTGCTGGGAGGTTGATGCTGGATCGAAACAACTGGTTGTAACTCCTCCTGGCTCTTTTCTTGTTTATCAATAAAATCTATTTGAGTTTTCCTCCATGCTTTTGTATCATTGATGATTGTTACATTTGTATGGTCAATTTACATCCGATCCTAGATTGTTTATGAATATAGATCCATGTCTTTGTATAGTGCTATGCTTCTGTGATCTTACAGGTACTTTGTGAAGCTGGGCATGCAAGGGAGCAGGTAGCTGAGGAATATCAAAGAAGAGAGGGATCGAATCGAAGGATTAGCGCAAGACAGAGGTTGGTCTTTTTGTTCCTCTCTAGCTATAATTCATAAAGGAAAAACAAAAGTAGTTTTTCTCTGTTTGTTTCTAAGGCAGCTGTCACACCTTAGTGGGATAGAGCAGTTCTAAGTAGACACTTTTCCCTGTAACAAAATGGCGACTCCGCTGGGGAACTAATTAGTTTGTTTGTTTATCATTCTTTGTTGTTTGTTTCATAAACTTACGAGTAGCATTCAAACTGCATTTGCCATAACAAATGCAAAGTAGACTACTGCTACTTCAATCCATCTACTGGATCTGTTTATGATTTAAACAACTGATTCACAAACTATCTGATTGCCCTTGTGATAGCTCTTAGATCCTTCTTAGATCTACCCCTGATTGTTGCATTACTGATTGCTTTTTACTCGGCCAAAACCCAAGAACTGAACTGCAAACTGTGACCCGGAACCCGAACAGGGTCTCGTTTCTGGCCCAGCGCAGGTACTGTTCAGATATTTTGAATTTCAGTGCACTTCCCGAGTGGGCAACCTGCACTGCATTTCAGATTCTCTGTGTTACAGGTGCGCTGATCAGACTAGCTCTGTGCAGTTGTGGCTTCTGTGGTTCATTCTTTCCAGTTCTATTCTTGAATTTTGCTGCCTATGATCAGTATATGTCTGCTTGAAATCCCTTTTCCTTACTGTTATTCCGCCTCCTTTGTACAAAAGAACTGTAGATGTTTTTGTGTGTTTGTTGAGTCATTTACAGTTCTCCTTTGCAAAAGTAGCATAATCGCACTGTCGCCCTTTGATTTGAAACTGTCGCAAGTGTCGTTTTCAATCCTAGGAAAGAGTTTGATTGCTGTTGATGGTCGATTATCCTGTTACTATTGCTTTTGGTCTAAATTTGTAATTTTCTAGTGTCGAGAACAAGTATTCGTTTCAAAATCGTAAGGTGTTGTAATCGTCTCCATTTTTTGATTTCGAAAGAAGCTTGTTGATATTTGTCGCTTGAAAAGAAATTCAGATTTGTGCATCAACTTTCTTTTTAGCATTCATACATTAAGAAAGTCGAAAACAAATTAATGCATGTGCATTTGCATATAGACAGTCTGATTGGCTTGATTTAGGGAAGTGCATTTAGAGTGTGCTCTTTGCTCTTTGTGAAAAGATTCTGTCTTTCTTTTCCCTAGTAGCTAGGATTTTCATTGCATAAAGGAGATAAAAAGTTTGTTTATCATCTTAGATTGCATTTTAGGAATTACATCTACATCTCTTGGTGAACCCAAAAGGAAAACTTCATAAACAAGATCAACTTAAAATAAATTCAATGAATCTAACAACGCTTTGGAACTTAACGCACAACATTTAGAAGTCTAGGCTAGAGACGTATTCTGGCGTGGTAAAGCCTGGTAACTGTTGTTCTCACTGATGGTTGGGTGATTCCTCCACTTTGAGATGATAAGTGCCAGTGCGGACTTGTGCTCCCATGTACCGTCGAGTATATTTTGGGAGACCCCAATAGGCTTAATCCTTTATCCATAGGAAGCCGTGTCTGCCACCCTATCGATCGCAATGCACTGAACACATCATTCGGGAAGATTGACTACCGTACCGTAAAAAGTATTCTGCAGTTTTGCGATTGGTTTGGTACTCCCTCTACCTAGATTTCCAGAGCAGTCCCTTTCGTTCCTTTTCAGACTCCTTAACGGAAAAGGTCCATCTGAGCACTTGTCACTTCAGGCTCATTAAAAATCGAAGGAGACTAGAGTCATCTTTTGTTTTTTCTCGACTCTTAAAAACTAAAAAAACAAGTTTGTCAAAGCGTCTAAAATTCATTTAATTCGGAAACATACTTCCCCTCTATTTTAGTTGATCAAGTAATCCGCAATCGTGGAAGAAAGTCAATTGAAACCCCGTTGTTCGCGAAGACTTACGAGTCAACCGTCTTTGTCTCCAGAATCAAAGCCAGTACGGACAAAGCGAACTCGTTTAACCGGTTCTAAATCTCCTATTAAAGATAGAACAAGTGTTCCAACAACATCAGAGGTTCCAGTTACTCCAAGCATTTCTGGAATCCCTGCCTCTACAGAAGAAGTTCAGCAGCCATAGAAGGACAGTGATACTGATCCTAGTCTGAGAGTAAACACTTGTGTTACCGAACCAGTTCCATCTACAACTGGTTCGGAGAGTCTTGCTCTTCAAACATCTGTCATTGCTGGTTCCATACCTTCTTCGGCACCAGAAATATTCTACGGACCTGACGGTCTTCCCTTTCCACCTGGTTTGATTGCCATAGAAGAAATTGTAGAAGATCCTCCAACAAGTACTCCATCACAATTTGGAGTCGGGATCACTCTATATCCTTCTTCATCAGAAGTTAGTCTACCACCAGCTGAAGCTCCTGTAGAATCGCTAGGTAATCTTTTGGATAGACTACAAATGTCTGAACAACCGTCAACATCTAGGAGTGTGTCGTCTGACACAGCGACGGCAGAACTCCCTGCTATCACTCTGACAATGTTCGCCGGTATACCATCTGTCTCGACTAGCTCTCAACCGCTAGAAGGGGCCCACTCAGGGGCTATTTCGACAGTATGGTCTGTTCCTGTTTGTTCATCCGGAATAATATCCGGAAACTCGTATGTTGAGTCTCAACAAATTGATCCATTTGGAGCTCAATTTGGGCAGTCCGGCCCCCAAGGGCAAACAATTCCCTTGAGTTCTGGATTACCACCATATGGGGGGAAGTATACCCTTTCATTATCCCCTCTGGGAGGATATCCATACGGGAGTTCACAACAACATTCAGGTTATACTGGAATTACCTCAAGCGGTTGGGTACCAATAGTACCTCAACAACCAAGAGTTGTATATTTGATGCAACAATGCTTACCTATGTCAAATATCCCAACTACACCAGCTATTGTGACGATGTCGCAAGTTCAAGCGCTGCCTGTTGTATGCCAACCTCAAGTTTCTCAGGTTGTAATGCAACAGCCCCTTGACCCTGCGACTCAACCACAATCGCCGACCGGTGGGACGAAACAGGTTCAGACGGGTATAATTACCCCTCATCTTGGTCAAACTGTTAGTATCGGGCAACAACACATGGCTCCACAACCATGGCTGGTGCAATACCAACAACCGCAATTCCAACAAGTATATCAAGGTTCTGAGCAACAAATCTTTGCTAATAGTGGACAGCCGTACATTCAACACAGTCAAAATCAACCATTTTACAATGGTCATGCCCACCAACCTTACCAAACATACCAGCATCAAATGCATTATGCCGGTATGCAAAGACCAACTGCTCAGGCAATCCCATATTATCTTGGGTATGCTTCACCTAACCTGAATCAGCAGTTACCCTTTGTGGCAACTTTAGAGTTACCTGATTTAAATAGGTTAACAAACGATCCAATCGCTTACGCCTCTTGGTGGCCAGCGATTCCACATAAACTTCCATCAGATATTCCTAAATTTAATGGAAATCCGGGTGAATATCCATCGAATCAGGTGATGACCTTTCATCTATGGTGTTCATCAAACACCCTGAATGATGATTCGATAAGGCTTCGCCTCTTTCAGAGGACGTTAACGGGTCCGGCGGCAAAATGGTACATCGAATTGCTTAGAGCTTCGTTCGACAACTTCAGTACCTTAGCCGCAACCTTTTTAACCCATTTTTAGTTACCAATAAGGTACGAAATGGGAACAGAACTTCTTACCAACTTCAAACAGACAACGACCACTCACATATCTGATCATATACATGAGTGGCGACGTCGTCATAGAATGGTAAAAACATATGTCCCCGATTAGCTCCTAGCTGAATGGTTTATCAAGTCATTACTACCTTCCATCACGGAAGATGTGGCAAAGGGGGGAGTCGTAATGAAAGAGCAAGTTATCGCTCGTGCGCAATATCTGGACTTGATTTACACTCAGTCCGGCACGCTCTACGATAAAATACCTGATGCCCCTAGACTGGAATTATCAATTCTTCCTCCTCCTAAATCAAACAATGACTCTCATGCCAGCGATGGCGTGATTGGTGCAACAGACACAAAATCGACAAAGGCTACATCCAAAAAGGCCCGTAAGATTTCAAGTCAAAATGCAAAAGATGAACTTCTTGCTTCGGAAGTAAATGCCGTATCAACAGATAAAGGCAAAGAAACCAAACAACTAGGGAGCAAGAAAAAAGGCAAAGGGAAGAAGAAGAAACAGGAAGAATGATCACCTGAAAAATCTTCTTCAAACCCTCCTGGAGATAGGAAACCAAAAAATCCATGATTTATATGCGATGCGGATCATTGGACCACAAATTGTCCACACAGAGCTGAGCTTAAGAAATTCTTCAAGAATTCAAAAACCTCCACAGTGTTAACTGATCTGTTTCCAAATCCAGGAACAAATCTGGTGGAAAGTGGAAATGCTTCCCCGTCTCAAGTGCTAATGTTGTCAGTTTCAAAACAACAAAATGCTGCTTTGATATCGACAAGAAACAAAGATTATGGGAATCCACAGCTGTCGAACAACAAGGATAAAGATCAACCTAGTAGTTCGACAACAACTTCGACAGAATTTGCGCCACCCATCATTCCTGAATTGACAATAAAACTGCCAAAGGCAGTAGTACACAAGTCGACGTTTAATCCCCGCGCTAGAGCAGCACAACATTATAATATAGTGGAAGATTTGGCCCAATCTCCATCCGCTATGTCGACTCTTGAAGTACTGCATAATTGCCCATCCCAAAGGCAGGCTTTATTATCAGCCATTGGTGGGATAGACCCAAAGGATTCTAATCTTGTATCCTTCGACCATAAAGGATACGATCCTCAATTACCAGCCCAACTAGCTTTCCTTGTTCAAGTGAAAGCCCTCAACAAGACTGTTCATCGAACAATTATTGATGAGGGAGCAACTACATGCATTATGTCGATGAGCTGCTGGAAAACTCTAGGATCTCCAACCTTGTCGAGATCTTCGATGACATTAAAAGCATTCGACGGAAGGACATATACCCCATATGGTATCCTAAGTAACTTAAAAGTTTAACTAGGAGGGAAAACGGTAGAAATGGATGTTGAAGTCATCGATGGAAATATTGATTACAACATCCTACTAGGAAGACCATGGATATATTCTATGGCGGCTGTTGTGTCGACCTATTTTAGGAAGATTGCATTTCCCTTTCAAGGAGGGATTACAATCGTCGATCAACAAAACTTCCTCCCCAATGGTTCTCAAGTTACAGGAAGCATTCCCATGATCCATGGAAGCCCCCATTCGCTTCAAAATATCGGAGTAGGCCTACTAAAAGATCCTATACTAATGGGAACTTTCGCCCTTCCACCTCCAATCAACCTGGCGGAAGTAGCGTCAATAGGAACCTGCAATATGATATCTTCTAAAAAGATCTCAGAAAATGATATAAACATGGATCATGCAATGGTTTTACCCCCAAGCCCAACGGAAATATTGTAGCAATCAATGTTCCTAGCATGGGAGGCAAACCCAAATCAACGCTAATCAAGTGTTTGGATAGATAGGCCTAAAGAATATGGTACCCCTTCAGATCCTTGGTCGCGAGTGCATGTCATCGACGAAGGAATTGTCCAATCAATGGTAATTGAAGGAGCACCATGGAATGATTCCCACGATCGTTCCCTTCTTCCAGATTGTGGAGAAGATACTCGAGATGACCTTTATCATCCTTCAGTCTTTGATTTCCTATCAAATACTGTAAACACGGTGGATTCTGAGCGAAACTTGTCCAATATTGAAGAGACTATCACCATAAATATCTTGACCAAAACAGATGTTGTAGAGAATATTTATGTTGGCAAATGTTGTTCTCCTTCAGAACTGGAAATATATAACGCTCTTTTTCACGAATTCAGAGATGTCTTTGCTTGGTCATACAGTGAAATGCCAGGCATTGACTCGAGTATCGTTGAACACAAAATTAAGATGTATCCAGATGTCAAACCAGTACGACAACGGCTAAGGCAGGTGAACCCCAAGAAAGCCGCTGCCATTAAGGCAGAAGTTGAAAAACTTCTCCATGCGGGTTTCATCTACCCGGTTCCTCTGACCTATTGGGTATCGAATATTGTCGCTGTTATGAAAAAACAAGGAACAATTAGAGTGTGCGTCGATTATAGGGATGTAAATCAGGCTTGTCCAAAAGACAACTACCCTACACCCTTCATTGACCAGATAATTGATGAATGCGCCGGATGTGAAATCTTTTCATTCATGGATGGATTCTCTGGGTATAATCAAATAAATATCCACCCACAGGACCAGTCAAAGACTGCGTTTATTTGTCCATGGGGCACGTTCGCATATCGAAAATTACCCTTTGGTTTGAAGAACGCAGGGGCGACGTTTCAGAGGGCAATGAATTATGCCTTCCATGACATCAAAAACATCGTTCAACCATACCTCGATGACCTTCCGGCTCATTCGCGAAAGCGGACTGATCACCCGCGGCATTTAAGAGCGATATTTCTACATTGCCGACATTACAAGATACGACTCAATCCACACAAATGTGTATTTTGTGTCAGTTCTAGTCGTTTGCTTGGCTTTGTAGTCTCGAAAGACGGGATTCGTCTCGACCCATGTAAGGTCCAGGCAATCATAAATTTGCCTCCACCTTCGAATTTGCTTCAGATTCAAAAACTCCAAGGGAAAGCGAACTTTCCGAGGAGGTTCATTCCAAATTACGCTGAACTTGCTAAAGGTTATACACGTCTTTTGAAAAAGGAAGTTCCCTTTGTCTGGGATCAGGTTGCGCAAGCTTCCTTTGATGCTTTAAAAGAATCACTAATGAAAGCATCATTAATGTACGCTCCTAATTATCAAAAAGATTTTAACCTGTATCTGGCTGCAGCGGATACGACCATCGCAATGGTTTTAGTTCAAGAAGTCGATGGAATTGAACATCCTATATATTATTTAAGTAAAAACTTAAATGATACAGAAAGAAAATATTCTTACGTTGAAAAGCTAGCACTTGCAGCTATTCAAGCGATACAGAGATTTCAACACTATGTCCTCTTTCGAAAAACTAGAATTCTGTCAGATTGCAACCCCATGACTTATATATTGTCGCGACAGTTGCTGGGGGGAAAATATTCAAAATGGATAGCAATCCTACAAGAGTTCGATCTGGAATTTGTAAAATCCATGTCGAAGAAAGCTCTAGTTTTCGCAGAATTATTATGCGATCTCCCATCGTCGTCCAACGATGAAACATCTGAAGAAATAATCATGGACGAAAATTTGTTTCTGATATCTTCAAGCGATGAGTGGTATGGGGATATAATAATTTATCTCCAAACCCAAAAATACAAGCCAAACACCTCCCACTCTGAACAAAAACGTATTCGATACCAAGCAAAAGACTACATGATCGTCGGTGATACACTTTACCGTCGTGGTATCAATACAGTTCTGAGAAGGTGCCTCACCCATGAGGAGGCCGAAAAAGTCCTAAATGATTGTCATTCAGGCGCGTGTGGGGGGCATCAGTCTGGATATGCTACAGCGCAAAAAATCTTACGAGCAGGATACTTCTGGCCAACAATGTTCAAAGATTGCATAACCGCAGTCAGAAGTTGCCATGCTTGTCAAATTTTCGATAGCAAAACCAGAAGACCACCCGCACCTCTGCAGCCAATAGTGGCTGTTGGGCCATTCGCCAAATGGGGCATTGATTTCATGACATGTAACCCCACCACGACCGGGGGGCATGGGTATATCATAGTCGTAGTTGACTATTTTACCAAATGGGCCGAGGTGATGCCTACATTAGATAATACTGGTGAAACAGCTGCCCTCTTCTTTTTCAATCATGTAGTCGCCAGATTCAGCGTACCACAGGCTATAGTCACAGATCATGGATCGCATTTTCGCAATCACATGCTGGTCGAATTAGCTGCCAAACTAGGGTTGTCTCACGACAGCTCTACTCCATATTATCCGCAAGCCAACGGACAAGTCGAAGCAATCAACAAGGTCCTAAAGCGCATGCTGCAAAGGACGAATGGAGTTCACAAAAGAAAGTGGCACCTAATCCTATACTCAGCTTTGTGGGCCTACCGAACATCGGTAAGGAGTGCAACCGGGTTTACACCTTTCCAACTGGTATATGGCCTGGAAGCAGTCTTACCAATCCAGTGTGAAATCTCGTCTCTCAAACTTGCAATTGATGTCCTCCCCGGAACTTCAGAAGAAGAAGCTCGTTTCTTGGAATTAATCCAATTGGATGAAACCCGTCGTGATGCTGCTTTGGCTAACGAAGCCCATAAGAAACGAGTCAAGGCGCAGTTTGACAAAAATGTCAAACTCCGTGTCTCCTCAGAAGGTGACTTGGTCTTGCTTTACGACCAAGAATCCGATAAATTGGGAGAAGGAAAATTTAAGTCTTTATGGATGGGCCCCTAGTTAATGGATTATGATGGAATTCCACTGGCACAACCTCGTAATGGGTTGTACCTCAAGCGTTACTATGCGTAATAGTAACCTGTACGCTTTTGTTATGTTTTTGTTTTCGCTAAAGTGTTTATTTTGGTCAAGTAATCCACTTTTTACATTTGTTGCAGATGTCAAACCTATTGGAGTCATGTGTTGGATATGCCGACGGAGCGAGTCGTAGTTCGCAGAACCTATCTTCCACAGCCTGGGCTATTTTTGATCCAAGCGACGAGTTAGTAAGTTTCAGAGGGGTATGTATTGGTCGATCAACAAATAACATCGCTGAATGTAGCGCGTTGATAGAACTTTTCTCTGATGCCATCACACATGGTATACGCCGACTAATTGTCAAGCTTGACTCACAGCTTGTAATACTACAACTCAATGGTATATATTCCGTCCAAAACCCAGCTATTTATCGCATGTTCCTAAGGGTTAAGATTTTGGAAAGACAATTTGATTTTATTCAATACCAACACATTTACAGAAACTTAAACACATTAACTGACTCATTAGCAAACTATGTGTTAGATAGACATTTGCAACATTTATAAAAAGAAACATATCATCAATGTTTGCATTTGGATCATGTAACTTAACCAAAATAAAACTCCGAAAATCAAAAATATATATATAACTATTTATGGTTTACACATAATGTTCTGTAACCAAGACAAAATCAGTCAAGTGACCCAAAAACTCAAAATGCTAGGGGGAACCCTAGCCTAATGATGCTCGCGATAGCAAGTCACAGCCTGTGCGATCATGCGTAAGAGACGAGTCCATCGTCTCGGCACACCAGTAGTATGCTGCTGTAACCTCAAAGGTAGCTCATCAGTCCTCACATATGGAATACCAAGAGTGAGGCCTTAAACCTGCTCCTGTAATTCTATGAGAGTCTCAGCCACATCAAGGTCACAAAGGATAGCCCTTCCGACAGCCTCTCCTGCTGGGGTAGCAGCTGGTACTCTCAGGCGAACTACTAGACGAACAGGACCAACATCTGCATGTACACATGAGTTTGATTAAAGTCTTGATAGAATAAATCACAAGGACATTATAAATGAAAAAACGATAAACAGGAATATGGTCAAAGATTTTACCAATGGCGCCCCACTGTTCTCCATCCGGCAATACTAAATCTGGATCACCCCGGAAGTCCATACCCGCATATGGATACTCGAAATAAACCATCTCCTAACGATCAAACCACATGAAGAAGGTATCAGAAAATGAAATCTGAGACTGACCAGCATGCCTAGACATATGGTCAACCCATCTCTACATACGTGGTTCAGTAGGTGAAGGTAAATCGAGTGCAATATACTGCGGTTGCATCAGTGGTATCTTCTCCAAGGAAAAGGCGGTCAAAATAGAACCATACCCAAAGTTCTTCAACATCCTGCTCTTTATCTTGGTCAACTGTTCTTTCATCACAAGAAGTACTGCGTCACACCAGTTGAACACCTTCGGTTGGAGGCATTCCAAGGCATACTGCATATAAGATCGGTTGGCTACATGAAGAGCCGCACCGCTGGCCATCCTACCAAAAGTAAACAGAATAGTCCCGAGAGACCTGTCAGTGACATCACGGATGATGATCTTTCCGTCTTTACTCGGCTGAGATCCTTCTCTGCAGTACTGGCGAACATAATCTCTCATAGAGTCACCTCCTCGGGCCGAACCTGACAAAGAGATGGGGGCACCCCGCCTCGACAAACCACTCAAGAAATAGATGTCTACTACAGTCAAGGGGATAGATTTGCCCCTGATCTGGAAAACCTGGTTGGTAGGATCCCAAGCATCGAGCAAATACTGCAGTAAGTTGATCTGCTGTCTCATGCTAGAAATGTGGAAGAACTTCAGTAAGCCACAGTTCCGCAGCGCGTTTACTGTAACCAGATCATGTAGGGCAAGCATGTCCTCTTCTTCATGCTCACGTTCTCGCCATGTAATGGTCATCTTACTCCAAAGAGCTCTGAAAAACAAACAAGAGAAGAGTTAAATCCTGATTTTGGCAAGAAACAGGCAAAATTTCCATCAAAAATTGTGCATTAAATTCCTTTTCTGCGCCCAACGCACCTACAACAGTGTTCTGGGTGCGTTGAATGTCAGATAGCCTTTAGACAGGCCAAAATTGAACGCACCTTTCGATACACAGAGGGTGCGCTGCAAGCAGAATGAGTCTTTCAAACCCCAGAGGATCAGAAAAACTAGGAATCAAGCTCAGAATGTAAAATGGAAACCATGAAATGAAAGAGCTCAGGTTTAGCTCCTACCTGGTCCAGACGGCACCGAGAATCGTCCACAGAATCTCCCGAAATCAACTGGTGAAAATCAAAGGGGGAAAGCACCTCCAAAGCTCCAACAAACCAAAGTTCAAATGAAATGGTAAAATGAGAGGTAAAAACACTTTTTCATTACTTTTTACGTAGTTCAAAGTAAAATATTAGTGTTATAACTCGTTTTCAAGCATATATTGTTCATTTCTAACTAGTTTGATGAAGCAGTTGAAAATATAGTACAATCTTTGAAAGAACAAAGCTATTTATGGTAAAATCAAAATGGGACCATTCAATCGAGCAGTTTTAGCACATAGTTCAAGCTCGTTAAAAAATAAACATAAGACATGAGCAAATGTTCCCCCCCACGGTTTAAGCTCGTTAAAAAATGAACTATTCCCCGGTAAATAACCATCGTGAATGTAGTACTTCAGCCGTTAAAGCCTTGGTCGTGTTTGCACCGTCACCTCCACTTTTTCATTGGCCGATCATTCACCTCCATTTGATTGTTTACCCATTTTGAGGAACAACTGCGAAGAGTGATTTCACTAGCCATCCTTGTGACACTGTCCTGATTGGAAAATTCCAAACCTTACCTAGAATCAGCTGCTACCCGTTTTATCACTCATTCCTCAAAAGACGAGTCTCCTTTAAGCTCTTTTCAACTGACTCGTAAAATATGAAAAGATTGCCAAGCCATTGGCCCCTCCAGCTCGTTAAAGGGATAGGAAGTGCTATCCCTCCTCTAGATTTTAATCTTTTTGGACCAGAGGGATTATTACACAAAAATATCGAGCATTTGTTTTGTTCGGATCGTTAAAAGTATCGAAAATTCATCCCTTCTGTATTGTTTTATACTTTTTCGGACTTAAGGGATTAGATGACGAAAAATGAATTTTGGAGTTACCTTTACGTCCCTTTTCAGACTCTCTAAAATTGAAAAGGACCGAGTTATCTTTGTCGTTAAACTCGTTAAAAAGATTAATAGCGACAAACTTGTCTTTAGACAAGAACAAGTTTCACTATCGCTAGGCTCGTTAAAACATAGCGATGGGTTTGCCCGAAGGGAAAATTATAGAACAAGCATATGTTATCCTCCTCAAGCTTGACAAAAATAAAGAGGTATTGGTCAGCAATGACTGGGGAAAAATTGGGAAGAAAACTCAAAGAAACTTTGTTGGTAGCAAGTCGCTCTTGAACATGACACTTCCACTCCGTGTCTGAGTCGGGTTGGGTTGTTTCATTCACCGGTCACATCACCATGGTCACACCATACCATCCACATTTGGGGTTAATGCTACCAATCCATCACATCAGTGTTACCGATATGTTCAAGAGAAGTCATTCAGAGAGTCCACCTGTGTCTCACCCACTACCATACATTATACTCCATCCTTTCATGACCGCCACCCTGAACCTTATATCACCAGATCGTTTTCACCTCCATTAAAATCATTTGCTCCGTTCCGTGTCATTGATGTGGGATTCATTAAGGCCCTCCTGTGACGGATCACTTCTTGTCGACATCAGCTCATTATCCAAGAAGTTGATCTAGGAACACCCCATTCAGTACTTTGAGGCTTGCATGCCTCAATGGCAAGTTTCTCACTTCCGGCGACAGGTTTACATCAATGGCCTTCGACCAAAAGATTTTGCGTGGTGTTCGACGCCAAGTCCTTTATTCACACCACATGAATTGTACTGCAGTACCTTGAGGGTCATTATCATTATCGGTGATTCCTCTCACGCTTGTTAACAGTTTACATCATTGACTGGTAATCAAGCGATGTCTTTCCATGTTCGACTTCAGAACATTTCTCACATGGATCGACTTGTACCTTGAGTGAAGATCGGACGAGATTGAAGACCCCGGTTCTAGTTTCATCCATCCGGGCTGCGATATATATTCAGGGAAATAAATACATTAAATGTACATCATTGCTGCACAGATAATGATCCACTCAAAAGGATGATGGTTCTATCAAAATCATCAGTCTACACTCAGACGATTGTCTGTCCTATGTACATAAAAAATGAATTTATAAAGTTGAGCATAGGAATGCCCGCCTCAGCTAGATCATGAAAATAGTATGAAGGTAATGTATTGTATTGTATCTTATTACAGGTCTCCTCCCAGCATTGAAAGAACTTCGGATCCTCATAATAAAGCATTTCACCCGACACCAAAAGATTAACAGCCTCATACTTTAGGGGGCAACTGTTATAGAAATTTTTGGGCCCTACAACCCCAAGCATGAAATGTCCATAAACCAAGGGCTCCTAAGTCCCTAAAAGTGTTGTTCTAACCCCTAAAGGAACAAGGTCAACAAATTATAGCTTCTCCCAGAAGTTCTCCATGAGAAACTGCTCAGAATTGGTCAAAACAGGATCATTGTAGCTGCTCCACTGGCTATGTGCATTGCATCTCACCCAAATGCACTGTGAGGGTGCGTTGCATTTCAAAATTCCCTTCTGTGGGGTGCGATGGGCGAGAAATGACAAATGGCAGTGTCATTCCGCGAGGTGTAGAGGCAATGGAAGCTTCCAGAATCTTCTCCTGTGACACTTACCTCACTGAATTGGACCAAGGATGAGTAAGAGGCCCTCAGTCTCCAAGTGGAAGCCAGAACTATCAGAGAGAAGACACTAATCAAATCACAAGCTGACTCATCCCCCTTACATATATCTATATATGGATCCCTCATCCCAGAGATCCGGGGGCTGGAATTTTGCATATTGTAAGGAATTGCTGTTGGTTTCTTGAGACAAACATCAGATTTTTGGGTGATCTAAGCTTTGTTTGAGGTGAAGAGGGGCTTCTTTGCTGGGAGGTTGATGCTAGATTGGAACAACTGGTTGTAACTCCTCCTGGCTCTTTTCTTGTTTATCAATAAAAGCTATTTGAGTTTTCCTCCATGATTTTGTATCATTGATGCTTGTTACATTTGTATGGTCAATTTACATCTGATCCTAGATTGTTTATGAATATAGATCCATGTCTTTGTATAGTGCTATGCTTCTGTGATCTTACAGGTACTTTGTGAAGCTGGGCATGCAAGGGAGCAGGTAGCTGAGGACTATCAAAGAAGAGAGGGATTGAATCGAAGGATTAGCGCAAGACAGAGGTTGGTCTTTCTGTTCCGCTATAGCTATAATTCATAAAGGAAAAACAAAAGTAGTTTTTCTCTGTTTGTTTCTAAGGCAGCTGTCACACCTTAGTGGGATAGAGCAGCTCTAAATAGACACTTTTCCCTGTAACAAACAATAACAATAGTGGGCTTCTATGTGGCAGAACAATAAAAATATGGGGGATACATGGGCACAAAAATAACAATAAGGAGAATACACTAGTATTATAGGGACCTAACATGCTCCTCTCCTTCAAAAAAATGTTGTCCTTTACTATAACCCTAGAGACAACCCCTGGCCGAGTAGAGGTCAGTATTGTTGGCTTAATGGCACCTGAACTAGGTTCAAATTTAAGTTAGCCAAACCAATCCCAGTACTACTGGCCCTTTTGGGAACAGTTTGCGGAGCGTGGACTGAGGTCTCACCCGAAGTAGTATGGGAAGGTGCTAGAACTAGGTTTTTGCACCTTGGAGATGTCTAAGGAGTTCAACTAGTTCATAGTTTGACCCTACGTGTACGCTGCTTCACACACTTTCCTGTACTTTGCAACCCGATATACTGCCTTCACATAGCCCTACCTAGGGGTTGAGCGTCGTGCTCTGCATTATTACCCAAGACCTTGCTAGTATTCCAACGTTAGTTACTTATATTTTCCTACTTGAGTGCTTTAAGTGTACTTAAAAATATAAACCATTCATACAAGTGTGCGCATTAAATAAATTATAATTTGCACATTATATCATTCATTCATTAACCCAAGAATAGATACACAAAATTATAACAAAATTTCTCTTTGTTAATTCCTTCCTTGGTTACAGACTTGACTCCACCCTACGCACTCAGTTGCAGGGGTCGGCGCACTCAGCTGTGGACTACTAGGCCTCTACGCACTCAGCTGCAGAGCCTTCTCCTACTCTATGACCCAATGACACACTTCAGCTTGCGACTCAATCACTTAGACTTTTTTCCTTTTTCTTTGCTTTTTTCACTTAGAGCCTCGCTCTCTTATACAATCCCATGATTTGTGAACAATGGGTAGGTCTATCCAGCCGACATTACATTACAAAACTAGGGCAGACACCCCTATGGCTTTATCATACTTTCATGCCCTACGCCCGCAATTAGCGGAGCTTTACAACAAGATTTTGCCAAAACTTTGGCTTTGAGCCCCAAAACATGCCTTGGGGGGATTCCATGCCCAACAGGACCCCAACACAAACATCATGACTCGTCCTCGAGTCAATCTGTCGGTGCAATGATATTTGCATGAAGTCCAGCCAATGTTCTCAAACTGCACAGAGGTCAACAGTGCACTGAGCTACTGCTTGCTGAATTTTCTACATATGTTGTTCTGAGACCTATATGTTGCGAGTGCTTCTTTGCATCAATGTGTGCATCCCCTGTACATGTGCAAGCTTGCCTTCAATGTCTACCGTGATGGTGAAGGCCTCATTGATCCAAGGCTGGATGCGCACTTTAGGACTGCTTCCTTATGTCATGCCATGTCCACCTACTCCTTCAGTGCTTTAGCCTATTACATCCACGCAAGCCTCTGGGTGAGGACCACCTTCTGCACATTTCCTCAGACATTGTCATACTGTTGTTGGAGCTCTCATGCCTCTGTCTCTAAGTGATCGATGTTGGGGTCCTTCAGTAGAGTTGTGAGGACCCCAAGTGATTCTTCCAACATGCTGGTGCAGTCTCGCACTGCACCTCCAATTTCCTCCAATCCCACTATGATAATGCTAGCACGCTATTATCTGACTTCCAGGGGAGTGGATGGCTGCACCTTTAACTGTAGCTCGATGATCTGAAGATTCAACTCTAGCTGAACCTTGGTCATTTCCTCCCTGGCATCGTGGACCCCTACTGCTAACCTGTGGATCCGCGCCTCCACTGGTATATTTGTTGGATGGATAGCTCCGAGACACTTTGGCAAGCGTCATTTATCACCTGTACCATCTGTTGATTTTACAATACCAACTCATTGCAATGCAAGCTTAGTTGCTCCATATTTATTTTCTGCTCACTAAGGACTTGGAGTGCGTAGCTCTCCCTAGATCGCAGCTCTACAGTTATCCCATCTTGCAACACATATAATGTCTTGCGTGGGAGTGCGGCTAGATTGATACCAAGACCTTTCAGTGTGCTAATTAAAGGCCTATCAGCCTCATTTGATGTCATTAGTGCCCCTTCCAGCAACACTATTTTGTTCTTCATCCATGCACGCAACAACTATTCTGCTGCCATGGATCTGACTGCAAGGTTGTTCGAAAGGGTACCAACCTGAGGGGGGCGCACCTGTAATTCCTGCAATTATTCTCTAAGGGCCCCCAAAACAATCTGGTTCTCCTACAGGAAATCTTGGAGAGCCTCATTGGTGACATCGTGCACCATATTGCCAATGTCATGCAGATCACCCTCAGTTAAGGTGATTGGGTCAATGGATAATTTCGAGGCCTTAACCTTCTTCGACGACCCTGCCTGCTCTGTTGGGTGTTGGTGCTTCAGCTGTGCTGACACAGTTCGTGGGTCTGCACCTCCTTGTTTGTTTCTGCTTCCTCTACTTCTTGTCCCTGTGAAGGTTTTGTTTGGCCCTCGCTTATCTTTGTGACTATTACCTATGCTGCTACTGCGGCCTTTTCCTGCTTAGCTGCTTTCTGTGTTGTGTCCCATGCTGCCCGCACTTCTGTTGCTGCCATTTCCTTCCTTCATTTTTCAGCCAACTATGTGATGCATAGCTTGGCCTTGTCTTTATTCCTTTACACTGCCGACTTCTAAATTTCTACGATGTCTAGGGTGCGCCATTCCGGAAATCATGCCTCTAGGACATTAAAAATGGCATCGTTAGTGGCTACAAAGTGTAGCTTTGTCCACTACTTAGTGTTGAGTCACGAAATGGGTATGTATTTACTATTAATATCATAATATTTTTCCTTTATTCTTATCTTTTCCATATCTTAATGCACTAATATATTGAGGAATTATGGTAAGAAATGAAGGAATTATCTGCATTTATGATTTAGCTAACTTTTACCCTTATTATGCAGGAAATTGACAAAAGGAACGATTGATGTTCCCTGATGTTGGAATAGAAAAATCCAACAAGCAAAAAAAGGAATGGGTCGGTTGCTGACAATGCTAAGAGCGAATCAGAGAGATCAATGCGAAATAGGAAAGATTATTGAAGCTAGAAATCGGTTTTGAATCCCTCAGGATCGGGAGATCCTAAGGGATTGCATTTACCATTTATCTTTTGCCCTTTCTAATTATAAAAGAAGATGATTGTAAGAAGAAAGGGGAGAGGACTCTCTGTTATTTTTCAAATTGTAATTTTAATTCTAGACTCTCGCTGTTGAGAGAACATGACTATATTGTAATTCTCTTTAAGTTCGATGATTAATATATAATTGAAGTTGTTTTTCCCTCACATTATCTGAAGTAGCTTAGCAGTGTTCGCTGGCGGCTAAGGGCCCAACCTCTGGTGGATTTAACTACTTTCTTTGTGCCATACATTTCCAATTCTTGCAAGTGTGATTGGTTTGATAGTTTTCCTACTTTCTGTGATTTTATCTCCTTCGCTATTTATTGTTTTCCTGTATTAACAAAATATCTCTGCTTTATATGATTTACAACATTGTCGTTTGATTCAGTTTTCTTTCATTGCAGATTAAGTTACTTAAATAAGTATTCGAATTTATTTAATCAACTGTAAAGAGTTCAATTATCGCTATTGAACTCTCAGTTTGATATCCTTACTATTTGGATTGATTACTAGAGAAGAGATGAGTTATTTCCACTATACTCTCAGCTGATGATGTTGTTACTTGAATTACTATAAGATTTGATTTTAGTATACGATTGAGCTTTGATATTTCCTTTAAGAATTGCAATTGGAGTTTGTTAGATGCATCCATTTACTCTTGTATTAAAAGATCTATACTAAAAGTTAGGAAACATTACTCTCTGAATTAATAGCAGCCACCTACTGTGTACACTCTTGAAATAAGAGGACTTGCCTGGGTTGATTATTAATGTGGGATAATTAGGAGTTTTAAAAGGCACCTTTTATCAGTCAACATTTTAGCGTCGTTGAGGGGAGAGTGTATCCATTTACAAAGAGTGATGTATATCTGATAATTGTTGTTAAGGAAGAATTGAGTATTGAAAATGGAAGGTAAGAACCTACGTAACGAGCAAGTAAAGTGCTTTCTCCTCCACCCGCTTTTCAGCACAATTACAGAGAAGTGAAGTAGGTGTTTGATGCTTGTCTGTTGAGAGAGAAATGGGTATTAAAATCAAAAGGTAAGAACTTGCGTATGAAGCAAGTAAAATGCCCACTCCCCCACCCACTTTCCAGTAGAGTTGTTAGGAACTTAGGATGGAGATAAACATTTGAATTGTTTGCATGAATGATTAAGAAGAAAAGACCCAAAAACAATCCAATTCCACTACCCAAACCTGAAAAATCTAAGGGACCGGTGACCCTTGGATGATCAACTTTTATCGATGACATCTTAAGAAAAGCTGAATCTTGACCATCAATAGGTCCTTGAACCTTTACTTCCAGACAACTTACTATCTCCCTTTGGGCCACAAGCTCACCATCTATAGCCTACACTGAGGTCCATAGTAAGAAATTGAAAATTCACACCCAATTCCCTCACAAGAAGGGAATTCTTGTAATATTCGTGAAGGAGGAGGAGAAACAGGGGAAACAGAGGAACCAAGGTCCCCTCAGATAGTAATCGAGCAAAGGACACCCAGTATCCCAGACCGAGGGAGTGTTGTTAAGATCATTTCTACCCCTTCTAGACATCCTAGGGATAACTCTCTAGCTCCAGAGATCCCAGAAGGGTACTGGCATATATTTGATCAAATGGCCAATAATCCAAAAGCACCCCAGACCTCTACATTATAGTATCCCATCATTGACATAGTTATCAACACACCCATGAAAGCTATCCCTCTACAAAATATTCCTACCTTTCATGGACTCACATTAGAGGATCCATATGCATTTCTATTTGAATTTGATGTATTATGTCGAGGTTATGATTACACCACCGACCCCCAGAAACTAAAGTTGTTTCCCTCTACGTTAAAAGGAGCAGCCCTACGTTGGTTTATGGGACTAGGTGGGGGCACCATAAATGATTGGGATCAAATGAAAACCGCTTTCCTTAAAAAATATCAGGACTATTGTAGATCTAGGGAACTAAAAGATGAAATATTCCAAATGCTAGCAAGACTTAGTGAAAGATTAGAAGAGTATGTGGAGCATTTTCAATATAACCTCCAAAGGTCTCCCTATGCAACTCTACCTTTGCCTGATAATGTGCTAAAAACTACAAAGATTAAAGGGATGAAAGACCAATGGATAGAAACATTAAATATTATGGGTAAAGGTGATATATATCAAGAAGACTATGCTAACATTATTAATTTGTGTATCAAATACTCAAGAGGCAGTACGAGATTGAAACCAAAAGAATGCGATATGACCACCAGGGACAACAAAATCTTTGGTGGAAGCATTACTCGTGCAGAAATCGACAACCTGCTAGAGGATTTCAAAACAGATATCTTGGGAACTTTGACAATCCAATTAGACATCATGCAAGCTAAGCACAAGCAAGCTGAAGCAGAACAGAACCTAGTGATATTTTTCCCTCGATGCAAGAAGAAGCATAGTCATAAAGAATGCCCGGTGGATATGGTACAGACCTGTGCCATATGCACTAAATATCATGCCACAGAAAGCTACCCATTGCTCCCAGGGTTAAAAGCAGTCTTCAAGGAAGCAGAGGAAGAAACAGAACAAATCTACCTGCTAAATCAGCATCGCCAATGGCAAGCACGATAAACAGGTATGCCTACTAACCCATCTTCTTTCTTTTAGCCCTCACAATATAATTCTCAACAATACACAGGAGCTACATGGCAAAACCAGCCACCTTTTCCTAATTGGTCACAACAACCATTCTCTATGCCACCTTGGTCCAATCAATCAAATCAAAATAATAGTTGGCCAAATTCCCCTTACTTCCCACCATTTTGGCAGAACAATACATATCCATCCCAATGGCCACCCTCCACTTCACAGAACCAGAACTGGCAGTCAAGCTGGCAAAGACCTACAAACCAACCAGCAGGAACAATCCCCCTGTCTCAACCTACACTACCAGCACCTTACACATTGCAGCAGAACCCTCAACCCAATCTATGACCATAGCTCCCAACCCAGCCCAACCCAAATCCCAACAATAGACCCATCCAATCTGTACAAATTATTGAAGGACCAAAGCCAGAAACTGAGTTGAGGGAGTGTAGTGTACTCAAATTAACATCTAGATGAATAATTGAGTCAGAGGGGGATAAAAACATACAAATAGAAGATCCATTACCTGTAGAACAAACACCTCAAATGGAGAATACGGTTAAACAGAAAAGCCACGATCAAACTATTACCTCTTCTCCACCATTCCCAGAGAGATTGATTATACCCTGCCCAATAGAATATCTTGATTTCAATCTTCTAGGAGAAATAAAAAATCTTTGTGTAAAAATACCCCTCCTCTAGGCTATTCAAGACATTCCAATTTATGCAAATACTATTAAGGAATTGTGTACTAAAAAGCCTAAGAGGAAAATAAAAACAACCCCAACTATCCACGTAATCGGAACTTTGTCCGATTTATTAAGGTGAAATATGAGGACCCAGGTAACCCTATAGGCACAGTACAAATAAATGGATGTTCCTTCCCCAATGCATTAATTGATTTGGGAGAAGCCATTAATATTCTCACAACAACAACCTGTCAAAAACTTGGCATTACAACCTTGGATCCAACTACGACCTTGCTGGAACTTGCTGACCAATCAGTTGTCAAACCAAAAGGGACATTACAAGATGTAATGTTGTCTGTAGATTCCTGGGAATACCTAGAAAATTTCTTGATTATTAATCGTAGAAACCGGCTAGATGGACAGCCCTTAATTCTAGTACGACTTTGGTTAGCAACTGCGGATGCTTACATAAGCTATTGAATAGGAAGTATGACTATAGAAAGAGGAAGTAATGTGAAAAATCTAGCTTTATATCCTCCACCTTAGCCAAGCCCAACAATAAGAAAAACTAGAAAACAACCTATATCATATTTAACTAAAAACATTCGATCACCGCTAACTGTAGAAGATGCTCTCGAATGTAAGAATCAAATAGAAGATGGCATCATTAACACTTACATTAACCAACCAGATGTCATATCCAATCTAAAATGTCACATGATCGAAGCAGCCCTAGGTAACAAAATTAAAGAAGATCCCTTAAAATATATTAATGAACAGACAATACCAACAACAACTATTTATAACAGCAAACCCATTGAAATTGAGATAGGGAAAGTCCTAAACATTAACAAAAACCTGACTGATGACCAAGAGCAGAGGCTTGTTCAAATCCTTAGAAAATATAAAGAGGCTTTTTCTTGGGATTACCTGAATATGAAAGGGATTGATCCCCAATTATGCATGCACCACATCTATACAGAGAAAGATACGAGGCCCATTCGACAACCCAATGGAGGTTAAACCCTCACCTTAAATATGTTGTTAAAGATGAAATACAAAAACTTCTAGATGTAAATTTCATCTATCCTATATCTGATAGCAAATGGTTTTCTCCATTAGTTGAGGTGCCTAAAAAGAATGGGAAGTGGCATCTATGTGTCGATTATAGAGAGCTTAATAAAGCAACCCAAAAAGATCATTTTCCCCTCCCGTTCATTGACCAGGTCTTGGATGCATTGGCAGGTAAAAAATTCTTCTCTTTCCTAAATGGCTTCAGCGGCTACAATCAAATCCAAATTTCCCCTGAAGACCAGGATAAGACTACCTTCACCTACCCCTAGGGGACATTTTCTTACAGGGTCTTACCTTTTTTACTGTGCAATGCACCTACCACATTCCATAGAGCCATACTCAGCATTTTTTCAAACTTGATAAGCGAGGGACTCAAGGTGTACATGGATGACTTTACACCCTATGGAGATGACTTTGAGCCAGCATTACAAATGCTAGAGAAAGTTCTGCAAAGATGCATTGCTACCAAACTTTGTTTAAGCCATGACAAATGCCACATGATGATGACCGAGGGCCTCATCCTGGGTCACTACATCTCAGCAGCTGGAATTCAGGTAGATCTAGCAAAAATTCAGATAATCCTCTTAATACCTACCCCCTGCACACAAACTGAGGTGTGTAGTTTTTTGGGATTTTCTGGATATTATAGAAGATCTATAAAGAATTTCTCCCAAATTACTACACCATTATATGCATTAACAGGAAATATCAATTTCATATGGACTGAAAAATGTGACATTGCTTTTGAAGATTTAAAACGGCTAGTATCAACGACCCCAGTATTATGGGGCTCAAACTAGGATTTTCCATTTCAGATTTCATCCAATGCATCAAATACGACCATTGGAGCAGTTCTCGGCCAAAAGGAAGATAAGAAACGTTATGCGATATACTACATCAGCAAAAATTTATCTCCTACTGAATTGAATTACACTGTGACCAAGAAAGAATTTCTGGCTGTAATCTATGCTATTAACAAATTCAGACACTATATAACAAGATACCCTGTGGTTTTGTATATTGATCACTCTACTATTAAATATTTAGCTAATAAACATGTTTCTAATGGAAGAGTGACACGATGTTTGATCCTTCTATAGGAATTCGACATAACAATCAAGGATCGACCAGGAAAGGAAAATCTGGTGGCAGACTTCCTCTCACGTGTACCAAATACAAACGACTCGGCAGCAGTAGAAGACCAGTTCCCTGATGAGCACTTATTTGTTGTAACCATGAAAACACCATGGTATGCGGATGTTGCGAACTACCTAGCAGTGGGAAAATTACCCAAGCACCTAACGCCTAGTGAAAGAAAACAAATAGTACAATGCAGCACTCGGTTCTCCTAGATCAAAGGATACCTCTTTCACACAAGAGCCGATATGCATATCCAAAGGTGCATCAGGGAAGACGAAATCTTTGACATCCTAAAATCTTGTCACGATGGACCTTGCGGTGGACATTTTGCAGACCGTAGGACTAGTCACAAAGTCTTACAGATGGGCTATTATTGGCCCACCATTTTCAACGACACCAAGAAATTTTTCCAGGCATGCGATAGCTGCCAAATAATGGTCCGCCCTGGACAGTCTGACGAGATGCCCCTACATCCACAGTTAGTCATTGAACCTTTTGAACATTGGGCGTTAGATTTTATTGGCCCAATAAATCCATCATCGAATCAAAAGACATATATATTGGTTGCAACAGAATATGTGAATAAATAGGTGGAGGCAGAAGCATTACCAAGGGAAATGGAGGAATCAGTAATCCATTTTCTTTTCCAAATTTTCATGTGGTATGGCTTGCCTAGAGAAATAATCATGGATGGAGGGCCATAAGATGGCTGCAACATTAAAAAATCATAATATTATGCACAAAATCACATCTCCATACCACCTGCAAGCAAATGGCCAGGTAGAAAGTACCAATAAAGTAATCGAGGCTATACTAACAAAGACAGTTGCATCACATAGACATTACTAGGCTACCCAATTGCCAAAAGCCCTGTGGGCATATTGCATGACATGGAGAAATACCATAGGATATTCCCCATATCAGCTAGTGTTTGGCAAAGAACCTATCTTCCCAATAGAATTTGAAATTCAGACATTGAGGATAGCTCAAGAAGTAGTCTTTGATATGAATGAAGCACAGATTAACAGGCTACGTTAAATTAATGAATTGGATGAAATCTGACTATCAGCTCTTCAACATACTGCACTAATCCAACAAAAAAGAGCGAAATGGCATGATGCCCTTATCAAGAAAAAAATCTTCCATGAAGGTGATTGGGCACATCTGTATGATTCTAGGTTCCAAGATTTCCCGAGCAAACTCTAGACCAGATGGTTAGGCCCCTATGAGATACAAGAGGTGCATGATAATGGCACCCTTACATTAGCAACCATTGATGGGTCTGGCTACTCTTTTAAAGAAAATGGACATCGAGTATGCCTCTATCACAAACCACTTACAAGGGAATCCTTTTGCCAGCAATTACAAGAAAATTCCACAATACAAATCCTTGTTGAGGAAGACAACCCTTCCATAGCACTAGTCCAGTGAAGAATTTCCTTTTTTTCTAAACTTGTACATAAATTTGCCTTTCTATTTGGATTTTCTTGGATAATAGATTCTATATTAGTTTTTTTTCTATTTTTCATTTACTATTCCCTATATGGAACAGCTGCTTTTCCCTACAGGGAATAGCAGTTTTCATGTGCATTTTGATTTTTTGTTCCTTACAGGGAACAACTGTTGTTCCCTCTAGGGAACAATAATTTTGGTGTTCATTTTTCTTTGTAGGGAACAACAATTTTTCCGTATATTTCACTTTGTTTTTCCTTACATGGAACAATAATTTTCGTCTGAATTTTGCTTTGTTGTTCCTTACAACGAACAACTTTTGTTCCCTCTAAGGAACAACAATTTCAGCGTGCATTTTTTTTCTTGTGGTTCCCTACAGGGAACAACAATTTTTGTGTGTAGTTTGTTCTATTGTTCCCTACAGGGAACAACTACTATTCCCTATAAGGAACAACAATTTTTGCGTGTGTTTTCTTTGTTGTTCCCTACACGGAACAACTATTGTTCCCTTTAAGGAATAACAATTTTTTTTGTGTACAGTTTGCTTTGTTGTTCCTTACAGGGAACAACAATTTTTGAGTATGTATTTTCCTTATTGTTCCCAACAGGGAACAACAATTTTCGTATGTATTCCCCTTGCTGCTCCCTACAGGGAACAACATCATTTTGCAACTATTTTCTTTGATGTTCCCTACAGGGAACAATTGTTGTTCCCTATAAGGAACAACACACTTTTTGTGATTTTTCTTTGTTGTTCCTTACAGGGAACAATTGTTGTTCCCTATAAGCAACAACATTTTTTGTGTGGGTTTTTTTTTCACCATTCCCTTCAAGGAACAACACTTTGTGAATACTTTTGAGAACATCCTCTTTCTCTTCCTTGCATAATCATCCCTAGACCATCCAAGCTTCACTCTTTATGATCCTCTTAATGGCATGAAAGGTACAATACATATTTAAGGACAACAAATATGGAGTCTAGTGGAACAGGAAAATACCTTGAATAATATCATCTTTAACAAGATTGCTTTGTGATGATCAAAAAAGAAAAGAACACAGTTATCTATATCACTTCACTGTCCTCATTTCCACTATAAACCAAATTGATTGATTATCTGTACCATGCTAGTTCCCCCCTTTCCTGTATAACTCTCTCTATGTAATATCAATAATATTATGGGTATATTTTTTAATATTGATATGTCAAACTTCTTCCGCCAACCCTACTCTTAAGGAGTGATGAGCCACCCTCTATGTATAAAATAGGGACTGTTTAAAATAATAATAATAATAATAATATATTCATTAATAGTTTTATGATTTTTTTTCACAGATGGAGGATAGAGGGACTCATCACGAGCCAACCTACCATGATCATAAGGAAGGAGCGAAGTGGCATTCCCACTATGGCCACCACACCAAGGATATCATCCAATAAATGCATAAACAAACAAAGTCCTTGGAAACAGGAGGTCTCATCACGAGTCAGCTTGACCACTTTCGTTACTTCCCAGTGAATGGCAATGTGTTCACCTGGTTACCATGCCAGCACATTGGTCTCTGATGTGGACATCATAAGACACTTCCCCAATTATACATAGAGGACCATGGTTCCCAAGGGTTAGAAAGAAACTCTATTGAGGTTATGGATGCCTACGGGTAACAGAAGCTCTGCTGATCGTATTGAAGCTTTATTTTACATCAATAATTATTATAATACCCTCTTCTTATGTTTTTATATTTTCTATGGAGAGATTATGTTCCTAACATACCTTGGATCTTTATGCATGAGCAATCTTTTTTTTTAATCAATCACAACAGTTTAAGTGGAATAATGGCAGTAAAGTATTATTTTTTGCGCATGCTGTCCCTTTTTCTTATCATATCACATCACGACAGCTTATCACTTATTGATAGTTCTTGTTACATGCCTTGTTTTCATCACTCCAATATTCTTTATGATCCTTTCATTAATATGCATACCTTGCCAATCCATCACCCATGTACTTCGCCGCTAGTGCGTTATCCTTCCACTCATTTGGTCGTAGGCGACCTCTTATTTCGAAGGGGGGCGGGGACCTCTAGTGTACTTATGAATGCGTTATCATTTTTTAATTAGATTTTGCAGAATGATACGACATTCCATGATCACAGAGCATGTGGTATTATAACAACCCTCAATAACGGTATTGATGTTTATAAAGTATCACCCGATAAAGTTATCACAACCATTTGTTGTTCCATCACTCAGCTCTGTTCATCGCTGCATTTTCTCTGCTACACTTATCATTTGTAGAATTCAAGCAGTATGGGAGAAAGAAAAATGCACAGAGAACCGCTAATATTGGCTATTTCTGATGCGGCCAGGGAAATTCTAACTCAAACCAGGTGGATAGCATACTTTACAAGATTTCAGCCACCCAACGAGGAAATTTCCATTGAATTCTTACGAAATCTACAGAATGGACAATCCATGGTAAGGGGTAGGCAAATCACAGTATCAGACACTGTGATAGAAGAAGTATCTAGGTCACTGACGGAAGGACCAATGTGGGCTGGTAAGTGGGTGAAGCTGCAGGATGCTATTGAGGCTTTCAAGGACGAAGGACAGGAGTTGATAAAAAAAGGCAAAGGCATTCAACCATCTTCACTTGGAGAACCATGGGGAGAACTAGCAAGAATCGTCCAGAACTACATTACATGTGACGAGTGCAAAGACGTGGTAAGGCCATGTCAACTCAAACTCTTAGCAATTCTAAAATGAAAGTGCTCTGTAAATTTACCTACATTATTGAATTCTTTACTGCATGACACCGCCAAGAGGCTAAGATGGTCCCAACACATAGAAACTGTAGTAAGCCACCATTGTTTGATCAGGCTAATAATCAGCTATAACCTCACCTAGCAACAATCAAGCTAGGAGGAACTAATATTAGCTCTCAAAGGAGGTTTAGCTCTACCTGCACCTAACCCTATTCTGAAAAGGAAGAGAAATACCCTTGCAAGGAAAATACCTCAAAAGCGCAGACGATCCACAAGGCTGAGGTCAAAATTAGGAGCAATCGAAAATCCTCAAGGCGGTATCAGTCAGCCTATAGAATTATCTAGCCCAGTAAGTGAACAACACTTGCAGCTAGAGTTAGAAAGCTAGGATAACCCTGAATCAGACCATGAGGAAGAAACAAGGCATTTTGGAGATGAACAAAGAAATGAATTGGGACTTCCCTCAACACCAAGCACGAGTCCCCAAGGTGACTTGTTGCACGATTTTGAATTGGCACAGATCCTGGCCAACATGAACGATTACATACAACTTGAAAGCCCGCTCAATCTTAATTTGGGAGCAACCCAATCTCTAGAGAATTCTGGCGATGCCAGAATTCTATCTCCCCTAAAATATGCAACCCATGAAGTAGAAACAGATGCAGAGGCCATTTAAGAAGAAGAGAACCAATTTGGTGACATGCCTCCACTAGAAACCAGCCAGGTAGGCCTAAGCACAGAAAACATGGGCCAAGAGGAAGAAGCCAAAATAATTCGAGAAACCGATATCCAATCTAGAGACACGATCCTTTTAGAACAAAGCTAGGATGAGCAACCAGGCTCTTTAGAAGCAGAAACTAATAACGAGACTATCAGCAGAACAGTTGCTCCTCTGAAAAAGTATAGAGCCAAATTGAAAAAGCTTAGGAAAGAATAGCAGAAGATTCACAAAACAGTAAAAAGACTCCGAAGAAAAATAAAGGCAATCACAGCGGGAAAGGTCCTGGACAAAACCTCGGTGATAACAAACGCAGCTATACAGATAGAATCATATGAAGGGAGGGCTACAGGGGCTAAAACTAAGCCCATACCCACTCAACTTGTTATCACTCAAAAGGAATAACATGAAACTATAGAAAAATTAGCTACCCAGACAGAGGATGTACCCTCTTAAAACATAACTACTCAGACGGAGGATGTACCCTCCTACAACATGGCTACTTAAACGGAGGTTTGGACCTCCCATAATAAAGAAATACAGACAAAAGGCATCCCTTCTCATAGAAAAAGTACTCAGACAAGCATTCAAGCCAAAGATGTCATGACATGCAATGACCCCATTATATTAAATATTCAAGAAGAATTAGCACAGGCTCAGCTCGCTTTAGAACGACTTGAACAAGAAATTTTTTCCTAGCGATACCAAGTGCGGAGGCAGCTTTGAGAAATGAATGCAATAGAGAGCGAGACCTTCGATAGATACAGAAAATAAGGAGAGAAAATTGAGAGAATCAAGATCAAATTAGATAGGGTCATAGCTCGGACAGACACCATCTGCTCGTTATATACAAATGTCTTGGCATGCAGGGCTCCCGTCACTAACTATGCCTTGTTTTTGTTAGAACAATACTTGTTGTTGAAAATTAAAGCAGTGAGAGTTGGAAAACCAATCGAATTAAAAACAATTGAAGATTTTATATATTGTTGCAAATAGCATGGGGTAAAGGTTCAAAGGTTGCTTTGTAAATTTTACCTACACAATTTTGTATTAGAGGATGAAGTGGAAAAGAACCCCAACCCTTTTGTGGGAGATGTTCAAATCCAAGCCTTTATCTTGTTTGTAGTCAATCAACTTAAATGGTTCAAAGCTCATAATGCATTCCAAAGACAAGAGCAAGGATTGTATCTTTGGGTAAGAAGTGAACCCAAGCACCCTTTGCAAATGCTTGTCAAACATAAGAGTCTGATGACAAGGGAAGGGGTGATTAAAATTTTAGGGCCTATTCAGAAGGAGATTGTACAGATGGAAGTAGCATACTTCCTCTCCATTCAAGAAAGTTCTTTGGTTGCATCCATGTTCAGGTGGACAGTCTCCACTAGTAGTGTACAGGATAGAGAGCCATTTAATTACAAGAATTTTAAAGCAACTGCATACTGTTTTGTCACTTATAGAAATCTCATTTTGAGAGAAGCACCTTATTAGTTAGGATGTCAGTTTTGTAGCCCCATCATTTGGTATCATCCTTAAGGTTATCAGACTATATACGAATTTCCTGAAGGTAAGGCAGGGCCCTCCTTTGAGCTCTTGGCCCAGAATCATGGTTGTAGACCACTTTTAGACATTCCTTCTCTAACCTACTCTTTAATTTCTCTACATACGAATTACTTGCTTTTCATGAGGCCATGAAACAGGGTAAGTAGGGGAGTATGTTGAGTCACGAAATGGGTATGTATTTACTATTAATATCATCATCTTTTTCCTTGATTCTTATCTTTTCCATATCTTAATGCACTAATATATTGAGGAATTATGGTAAGAAATGAAGGAATTATTTGTAGTTATGATTTAGCTAACTTTTACCCTTCTTATGCAAGAAAGCAACAAAAGGAACAATTGTTTTTCCCTGACGTTGGAACAACAAAATCCGACAAGAAAAAAAAGAAACGAGTCGGTTGCAGACAAGGCTGAGAGCGAATTAGAGGGATCAACACAGAATAAGAAAGATGTCTGAAGTTAGAAATCGGTTTTGAATCCCTCAAGCCCTCCGCAATTGTAACATATCAGCTATCTGCGACATCTTCCTGGTCCCATTCCACCTCAACCTCATCCGCGCCCCTGAAAACCAGTGCGCGCCATCCCTACATTTTGATCGAGGGCCTGTGTTTCGGTCTGAACTTTTTAGATAGGAGTCCGATCCATCTTCAGTTCATAACTTCTATAGGTGCACTCATCGTGGCCTACTGACATGCAAAAATTAAAGAACAACTACTGCAAATTATGTGTGTACTTTTGTAATAGATGGTAGTTATCTATAGCATGCTTCCCTCCTATCTGACAAATCGTGCACCATAATGCAAGCACCGCGCTCAGTCCTACTTGTGCCTCCAGTCTCAATGGCATTGGTCCTCCTCTTGCCAGGTAGTTCGCGAAGACTGGACAATGGTCCTTGTCATGTCCCTGGCCTTTGCACTTTACGCACCATACCTCGTCGCGCGCTTCTGGGCGAGGTGTCCTGTCTTGTTTCAAACTCTGCATCTCAAGGCACAATCTTTTCAGCTACGCATGGATCTGTTAAACTCCCTAGTTAGGATCTTGTATAGGGGTCTTGTGTAGTATTGTCGCGATCTCCAAGGCCTCGGCCTGAGTGGTTAGCTTCTACTGTAACAAAATGTTCCTTAGATGCAGTGTTAGCAATGCTAAAAACCATGTGTGGTGTTGCCCATCCGTAAAGGTAATATTGGCTTCACGAATTGTACACTTTAGTCTCTGATCCAACTCCTAGGGGGTCTCGCCTAGAAGCATCATGATTTCCTTAAATCCAATGATTGATTTTGTCTTTGATTTTGGCCTGCTAAATTCCTTGTTTAGCACAGCTTGGATATTCGCGCTTCCTACATTCGGATTGTCATTGGAATGCTTAATGTACCAAGTCAGTGCGTGATCCTGCAAAGCACTGACCAATGTTTCTTTCCTTATATTGTCATCCGTGACTCCCTGTGCTTCCCATACAGCCTTTACCATAAACAAAAACTAGTCTGGATCTTCGTTCCCTACTCCTTTGAACACCGACAACTTTATCGAGCTCGCGATATTAAACTGTGGTGGTGGCAGAGGTGGTGTGGGTGAAGATAGGGGTGAATATGGTGAAACTGGTGGTGGTGTAGGTGGGAGTGGTAGGTGTGGAATTTGTTGCTTTATCAAACTAATTACACTTCTTGGTGAAACCTTCGTGACCTCTTCCTCGCTTTCTCGCGGAGGTGAAATCAAGGAGCTAGTTTCTAGTTTTGCACTACCTTCATTTCTGTAGATCCTCCCACTTCATGTAGCCTCGAACATCAATTTATTCACATAACCTACTTTTCACACAATAGCATTTTAATCCAAGTGTTCAAATATTTAACATACTTACCTCATGGTCCTTTGAGGAAATGTCGTTCTGCCTCGCTATAGCTTACTGAAGTATCTACCATAAACTCAGTGATAAATTCTCCTATAATCCGATCAAGCCAGTCATCCACAGTGTGTGCGATCTTACCTTCCGATGCTTCCAGTCTGCGCACCAACTCTGGAGTCCACACAATAGGTTTGTTGAGCTTACACCTTCCTTGACTGTATACTAGCTTCGCAATCCACTTGTACAACTCAGAGGGGAAGGATGCAAAGAAAATTTCATGGATTTCTGTATATAAGTAGCGACCTAACCACTCTTCCTTCGATAATCACAAAATCCTATTCTCTTGCGCTGTGAACTCGTGAATTTTTCTATCCAACCACTATTCAATTCCTTTCTTTGTCGGATTCCAGTGATACGACATCAAACATCTCTTTGCAGATCCTGGTCTTGGAAATAGAACGATTTGTTGGCTTAATGGGGACTGACCTAGGTTCAAAGTTAAGTTAGCCAAACAAATCCCAGTACTACTGGCCCTTTCGGAAATAGTCCACGGAGCGCAGACTGAGGTATCACCTGAAGTAGTATGGGAGGATGCTAGAACCAAGTTTCCAAACCTTGGATATTTTTTAGGAGTTCAACTGGTTTATGGTTTGACCCCACGCACACGGTGCTTTGCACACTTTCCCATACTTCGCAACCCAATACATTGCCTTTGCGCAGCCCTACCCAAGGGTTGAGCATCATGCTTTGAGTTATTACCCAAGACCTTATTGTTATTCCAACGTTAGTTACTTAGCTTTGCCTACTTGAGTGCTTTAAGTGTACTTAACAATATAAACAATTCATATAGGTGCGCGCAGTAAATAAACAGTATATTTGCACATTATATCAATCATTCATTAACCCAAGAATAAATACACAAAATTATAACAAAACTTCTCTTTATTAATTCCTTCCTCGGTTACAGACTCAATTCCGCCATATGCACTCAGCTGTAGGGGTCTGTGCACTCAGTTGCAGACTACTAGGCCTCTGCACACTTAGCTGCAAAGCCTTCTCCTACTCTACAACCCAATGACACACTTCACTTGTGACTCAATCGCTTAGAATTTTTTCCTTTTTCTTTTTTTACTTAGAGCCTTGCTCTATTTATACAATGTATGTCTATCCAGCCGACATTACATTACAAAACTAGGGCAGAAAACCCTGTGACTCTATCATACTTTTGCGCCCCATTCCCGTAATTCGCGGAGATTTACAACAGGATTCGGTCAAAACTGGGGCTTTGAGCCCCAAAACATGCCTTGGGGGATTCCATGCACATCAAGTACCTAGGACATATACATAAGACTATTCCACATATAATGTGAAAGAAACTGCCTTGGGTAAATACACCTTTCAAGATGGCCTCACTGAAAATGAAAATGATTTGAAGTTGTAACCAAGTGATAGAAATAAATGATTAAAAGACCAAAATGTAAGGCTACTTATTGCAAAGTATCTTTCCTCAATATTTATAAGAAAATGTGAAAGACTGATAAATGAACTTGCAAAAAAGAGAAGTGCATATTAAGGTTATTTAGTTTAAGATTGCAGGTAATATAATTTCAATCAATATGTATGATAAAAAAACCAACAAAATCATTACTCTTTTCCATAAAATAAAGACAATAAATTATTTCCAAAGTACATGAACACATATCAGATTCAAAAGACTTCTTGGAATCACCTTGGAAAGATTTATTATTCTCCAAGAAATGATAGAAACATTACATAGAAAATTCTTGCCTTTTGAAGTAAAAAATCGGAACCCAAAATGGTTCTCTCAAGTTTCTTTTATAGTTACATTACAATGGTGACAGTTATTAAAACTATTAACCATCACAAAACTACTAAACTACTTTAAAACTAATTTAGCCCTATTTGGTCCTTCTGAGGACTTATATTTTTATAAAACTAAGAACAAAATTGTGTAACCATTACAAATACAATATTTTCAAATTTTCATAAAATGAAGCAAGGTGGCTATTTTTCACTAGATTTCTTGTGATTCCTATGCAAGCTCCTTTGTACAAGGCCTAGACTCTGTTGTTGTTGCTATTAGATACATACATGCTTTGCATTTCTTCCATACAATGACCTCTAAACTTGGAAACTTGATAAACCCTGTATGAGCCATTATGAAATTGGTGATTTTGTTGTAAGATGGCTTTTCTGTAAAAGGAGTATTAACCAACCACGACAGTTGAAATTCCATGTGAAGGTAATTGACAATGGTTAATCCTTTGAGAAATTATGTCTTCTCATGATAAGAGTCAATATTCTTGATTTTGGATTCCACCAAAAAGGTTTCATAACTCTCCTAGGGAAGCAAATTTCCCTATTGGTCTCAATAGGAGTTTCGCACGGAATGTGTCGATCTTGCGGACAAGATAGACCTTCCTAGAATCTAAAGAATACCTAACGACAAGCAAACCAACCAGACACTATCTTTCTCTAAATACGCTTCAATAAACAATAGCAAACAAAGGTTTTTAGGGCCTACCTTTGGTCCAACGCAAGCTTGTGGATGCCCTCGCTCTTTTGATCCAAATGAGCTCCTCTTCACGAATATGCAAACACAAACAAGGCAAACAAATTAAATAGCACCTGAAAAACCAATTGCATGAAACATATTTAACATGAAAGTCAAGGAGTCCATGAAACAAATAACATAAGATACTTGTTGAGAAAAATGAGTTTGATTGTATTAATTCAAAAGAAGAAGAACTTTACAACCTTTGCCTTGACACTGTACAAGCTCCTCCCAGGGTCCAACAAGATGTCTCCTCTACTTTGACAAGCTTCACTCACTCTCCAATGGAACCAAGAGGTATGTGATCTTTCCTCTCAAGCTCAACCAAAGAGTCTTGATTTCACCAGCATTTACCCTCAAAATGTTCAGCTTCTAACCTCCCTAGTCCTCACCCCAATGCCTGTATTTATAGTGCAATGGAGGGAAGTTACTAGGTCCTCCTTCAAAGGGATAAAGCCCTCCTTCAAAGGGATAGCTCCTTTAGTCAAGGGATTAGATCCTTCTCTTTTGGGATGCATGAACCACCTCAGAGTGAACAATCCACGTCAAAATTCCTTCTAGAAAACTCTAGAATTAACCCAAAGTGAGTTTTTTAAGATAAAAATTGCGCCTTTTGACTTTCACAAGGGTCCGCACCTGCACCGTTAGGAACAGAGCGGGTAGGTACGCAACTTTTGTACACAGAAGGTGCGGGACCGCAGGTGACCATGAGAGAAAGTGCGGAACCAGAGTTACATTGATTTTTAATGTCTTTCTCCCACTTCCAAAGCTTGATTTGAAGAGCTGAGGTCCTAGACTTGCTTAGGAAGACAGTACAAGTGATGATAGACCCATACTGACTGCAAATAATCATGGTGATGATATTTTTGTGTAACAGATTGCCCCCTAAAGTGCGAAGTCTGTAGTAGATGAGGATTTCATTTATCATATAGGAAGAGTGAAGTACTTTATCATTTCGAGGATTATCTTGTGGAGAGCCCGGTCGGAACCTGTAAAAACATTCAATGCAAGATATATATATGAGATCATATCATCGCTGAGGTAGGCATTCCCATACTCAGATCAAAACTAACTAGAAACCTATCTACTGCTCTGATATAGGAATGATCTTGTAAAACATCATAAGTATAGACTCGTGTGAACATAGTATGGACGCAGCCATCTTTTATAATGAGTACAAAATTCCTCGCAGCCTGGATGGTGGAAACTAGATCCAGGGTCTTCATTTCTACTTCCCGAAATAGTACGATTCTATCCATGCGAATAAATGTGTTGATGTCGAACATGGTAGAAACCACTTGATTACCAGTCAATGATGTAAACTGTTAACAAGTGTGAGAGAAACCACCAGTGATGTCAATGGCTCTCAAAGTACCCAGTACAATCCATGAGATGTGAGTAAATGTATTGATGTCGAACATATCACGGAATCCTTCGATCGAAAGTCAATGATGTAAACTATCGTCAAAGGCGAGAAACCTGTCATTGAGGCATGTAGATTTCAAGGTACTGACGATTTCTAGATCATCTTTCTAGATAATGAGATGATGTCGATAGAAAGCGATCCGTCATAGGTAAGCCCACAACATGAAATCATAGATCAAGTTGAAGAAATTTGGTTGCAAGGACTGACTCAGGGATGGTCAAGATGGATGACAGACATTTTGCAGATGAATGGCTTATTGGCAGTGACCTCTTGAACACATAACGACACGACAGATGGCTTGGTGACAATTGACCCAAAGTTAATACCCAGAAATCGGCTGAAGACTTTCAATGTGGTTTGATCAAATGTTAGGTAAAGGATTTCCCAACCCAGGTGAATAAAAGTGTCGTGTTCAAGAGTGGTTACAAAGTATGACAAACAGACTCATTTTTCTCTCTTTTCCCCCACCATTTCTGGCAAGTACCTATTTATTTTTGACAAGCTTGAGGAGGATAACATTTGCTTGATTATAAGCTCATCCTTCGGATGAGTCCAACTTAGTTTAAATTCGAACCCTAAGGAGTGGTTCGTTCCTGTTTGTAATTGAACAAGTCCTTTACTGTGAAATTTTAACGAGTCCAGTATAGGAGAAACGCGGCGTTTTTCAATTTTAGAGAGTTTGAAAAAACTTAAGAAGACTCCAGGGTTGACCTTTTTCGTAAATTTGTGTCTCCCAAGCCCGAAAAAGTATAAAATAATACCTGAGAGAACCGCTTGATCTTTTACGACCAAGGAGTACTTTTCGTTATTAGTGTCACTGACCTGAAAAAGTAAAAAAGCGATCAACGACACGTCGTTTTATAACCAATATCGAATTTGAAACGACAAAAATCCGGCAATCTTTTCATGTTTTTACGGTCGGAAAAGAGATGTAAGTGGACCATCTTTTAATTCCGTTTTAACGAGTGTAAAAGAAACGCTCGGCAATCTTTTCATGTTTTAGGAGTCAAAAAAGGGCTTAAAGATGACTCTACTTGTTTTTCGTTGAAAAGGATAGATTTCGCCTGAATAATCTTGTATTCTGCACAAAGACACAAACATTACTCATACCTGTTTGAAATGGATAAAAGCGTTGCAAAATACCTTTTCAAAGTGAAACATAAACAAATTTGCGATTTATTTACTCAAAAAACTTATAAAAAGGGCCTTTGTCAATTCATTTTTACCGTTCGAGTTTGGGTGAGAAAATAGTGCTTTTGCTTAGAAAACTTCCCGTGAAGATTGTGGAAAATCCAACCGTCGGAATCAAGCGTCGTCTTCTCCAGGTAATCCTCATCATCTTACTCTTCATTTTCAACCGTTTAGTTTTTTGATTTAGTCCCTCATTTTGTTTTTTGGGAGGGTTTTTAGGCGCAAAACCCGCGCGCGGGGGTCCGCAGGTTTACCATTGCAGACCCGCGGACCCCGACTTTTTCTCCATTGGGAAAAAGCTCGGGGTCCGCACCTTCCGTGTAGACAAAGTGCGGACCCCCGCACTGTTTCTAACGTGGAGGGTGCGTACCCCACCGCAAGGGTTTTGAACCCAAAATTCCTCAAAAATGGACCAATCAAAATGTTTTATAGCAATCTAATTAATCTTTATACTTGATGCAGGGAGTACATCATGCTAGATTGGCGCGAACGAGAGCATGAGGACGTGGATGCTGCCGCATGGAATCATCAGCCTTCACTTGATGCTTTGAGGGCGTGCGGACTGTACAAATTCTGGACCATTCCTGGCATGAGGGCTCAGGTGGATTTCTTACAGTGGCTGGTTGACCGATGGAGCATACAGGACCAATGTTTTTTCATTGGTGGCCACCGGCTCGAGATCGAGCTGGCGGACATTTATTTCTTGACTGGTTTGCCTAAGAGAGGCGAAGACTTGACTCTGCACGGGACTAGGCCAGGTGGCCAGTCTGTCGATAGCCTCCGGCTAGAGTACTGCAACAACTAGGCTAGAGACAAAGGGATAGACATAAAAGCCATATCCCAGACTTTGCGGAGCTGCCGCATTACATGTTGCCACCGGATCCCAGATGCGTATGACAGTTGATTGCTTTCGAGGCACCATCTTCAACTGGTGCAATGCTGTGCTGGCCAATGTGAAAGGCCAACTGACCAGGGCCAAGAGCGGACGACTAAAGAACTTTGGTTTTGGGGCTTTGGTCGTGAGTTTTGGCCTGGAGAGGGTTCCTATGCTGATCCCATAGCATCTTACTGTTGGAGCTGGGCTTCCTCGAGAGCCCAAACTGATGCGATGGGTTGCAGTCATGGCCCGTCACCCGGATGAGAGGACAGAGGTTGCTCGGTTCAAACCTGAGTATTTCCAATGGTTGGAAAACCAGGTCTTTTGCATTCAGGATTTCCCTTACGCTGGGATAGATTTCCGTGGTGACCCAGACATGGCTCTTCCACCAGGAGAGTAGTGGGATGAGTCAGGTAAAATCCTTTTCAACTTTCCCTATTTAATTTTTTTTTTTTTATATTTTTCATCGTCTCAAAACTGCTAGTAAAAATTTCAAATGCAGATGTGGGTCCACAGTGACCAGCCGTTCTCCGGCCTTTCGAGAGGAGGCAACCAGTTGCACCTGCGCCAACCCCACAGGACGAATCAGTAGAGGTTTTGGCCGAGTTGGAGAGTCATCTTGAGCGCTTGACAGGAGATATTCCTGAGACCACTATCGACGAAATTCCTCGTCGACTTCAGCGCTATGTGATTGGAGTCCCGGGACCTTTTAGGAGGTTCCTTTGCAAGGTGGCTCGGGCAGTGGTTTCTTATAGAGATCATCACCAGTGATAGGATGATCGCCTTTTGTGGGCACATGTGACATTTTTGTTTTTGTACTTATCATTTTTGCCGATCATAAGGTGTTTTTCAACCTATGATCAAAGACGATGTATTTTTTGACACGCTCCTATATATATATATATATATATATATATATATATATATATATATATATATATATATATATATATATATATCACTATTACCGGCTTATCCTGAAAATCATATCATGGAATGGTTTTAAATTTACATGTATGATTATTGCAAATGTCTATTTAACATTCGAGAAGCAATTGCATCTGCTAATGTGTTTAAAGACCTTGGAATATGTTGATATTCAATGTAATCAAACTCACGTTCCAAGAGACGCACTCTCAAAAATAATCTTAATAACACTAGATTTCTAATGGCATACACTCTATTAAGATGTAATACAACGAGTTCAGAATCCAACCTCACTATCAAACTCCGAATCCCAAATGAAATAGATTCAGATAATAACTCAATCACTGCACTATACTCTGCAATGTTGTTTTTTGTTTGACCGAGACTTACCCCATGCATAGAAACTAACTCGTCAGAGGGCGAATAGATAACCCAAGCTGCGGAAGAGATGTTCCGTGTATTACGACAAGCACCATCAGCAAATCCAATGTATGTTTGGAGAGGCATCGACATCTGCAATATCAAGAGTAAAACCAAGATAAGCAGGAATAATGACGAAAAACACTCTCTAAGCTAAGCACACTTTTGTTTTTTAAACTAAAACACACCAGCTAGAAAGAAAACTACCCTAACTAAAAATCTCCATACCCCATTCTTTTAAGCATAGTACCTCTTCAAGTAAAGGCCATTTCTGGGTTTACCCAAAGAGTCCCAATCAAAGTCTACCAACTCATAGGCCCCTTTTGCTAGCTTTCGCTTAACAATATAGGGACCATGCCACATAGGAACGAATTTCCCAGCGCCTATTTTATCATTAGCTTGATCATACAATAACACTAGGTCTCCTTCCGAAAAATTTCGAGGGGTCACATTCCGATCATACTGAGCTTTCATACGTTTTGCGTGAGTCTCGATCGCCAATGCAGCATCACATCGATTCTCATCTAATTGAGCTAAGTATAACAAATGCTTCTCCTCTTCGGAAGTAGCTGGAAGTAACTCGATGGCCATTTGCAGTGATAGGATTTCGCACTCAATGGGTAGCACAACTTCCAAACCATAGACTAGTTGGAAAGGAGTGAACCCTGTTGATGTTTTTACTGAAGTTCGGTACGCCCAAAGCGCTGAAAATAGCATGTTGTGCCAATTCGACTGATGAATCCCAATGATTCGTCAGATCATGATAACTAAAACTTTGTTGATGGATTCAACCAGACCATTTGCTTGTGGATAATAAGGGGTTGAACTATCGTGACGTAAACCAAGCTGGCCTGTAAGTTCGGTCATCATAACGTTTCAAAAATGACGCCCATGATCAGTGATTATCGCTTGTGGGACACCAAACCTAGCAATTATATGATTGAACACGAAAATTGCAGCTGTCTTGCCATCTGCCTCGAATGTAGGCATCGCCTCGGCCCACTTAGTAAAATAATCTACCGCAAGGATGATATACGCATGCCCCCCGGCCGAGTGAGGGTTACATGTAATAAAATCGATACCCCATTTGGAAAAAGGACCAACGGAAATTATAGGGTGGAGAGGAGCAGGTGGAGCGCGCATCTTACGATCAAAAATCTGGCAGTTGTGGCATTTTCGGACCGCCGTAATACAATCTTTAAACAAGGACGGCCAAAAATAGCCAGCGCGCAATATCTTTTGGGCTGTGGCATACCCAGACATATGACCGCCACATGCTCCAGAGTGACAGTCATTTAGAACCCTTTCAGCCTCTTCATGAGTTAAGCAACGTCGAAAAATAGAGTCTGCCCCACGGCGATAAAGAGTATCTCCAATAATTTTGAATTGTTGGGACTGGAAGCGAATTTTCTGACGTTCCGACCTTGAAATTTCTGGCCGAAAGGATTGGGTCTAGAGATAGACGATGATATCCCCATACCACGGATCTAAAGTGCTGATTAGAAACAAAGATTCGTCCGCAATGGGCTCCTCTGCCACAGTTTCTGTGTCAGCACGCGGGAAGTCACACATTAACTCTGCAAAAACTAAAGATTTCTTAGACTTAGATTTCTCAAACTCCAAGTCGAACTCTTGCAGGATAACGATCCATTTAGAGTACTTGCCCCCTAGCAATTGTTTGGTCAAAATGTAGATCATAGGGTTGCAATCCGAAATTACCGTAGTTTTACGTAGTAAAATGTAGTGACGAAAACGTTGGACAGCTTGAACAGCTGCCAATGCCAATTTCTCCACATGTGAGTATTTTAGCTCAGTTGGATTTAACGTGCGACTAAGGTAATATATCACATGTTCCGTTCCAAATTCATCTTCCTGAACTAAGACCATTCCAATGGTGGAATGGGAGGCGGCGAGATACAAAAAGTAATCTTGGTTGTAGTTGGGAGGATGCAACAACGGTGCATGGGTTAACGTGTGTTTGAGTGCATCAAAAGACTTCTGAGCTATCTCATCCCAAGAAAATTGAGTATTTTGTTTCAACAACCGTGTAAAACCCTTTGTAACCTTGGCGTAGTTAGGAATGAATCGTCGTAAAAAGTTTGCTTTCCCCTGCAAACTTTGGAGTTGGCGAAGACTCGAAGGAGGAGGCAAATTGATAATAGCTTCGACCTTCGAGGGATCAACGCGAATGCCGGCTTTCGAAACTACAAATCCCAGCAATCGACCCGTTTCTATACAAAAGACACATTTGTGTGGGTTCAACCGAATACGATAATGCCTACACCTCATAAAGATTGCTCGTAAGTGGACGAGGTGATCAGCTCGATGTAGTGAATGAGCAGGCAAGTCATCGAGATAGGGTTGCACAATGTGCTTGATGTCATGAAACGCATAAGACATCGCCCTCTGAAAAGTTGCTCCAGCATTCTTAAGCCCAAAAGGTAATTTGCAATAAGCAAATGTCCCCCATGGACAAATAAAAGTCGTTTTTGGTTGATCGGCAGGTAGAATGTTGATTTGATTGTATCCAGAAAAACCGTCCATAAAGGAAAATATTTCGCTGCCGGCACAATCATCAATGATTTGATCGATATAGGGAGTTGGGTAGTTGTCTTTGGACAGGCTCGATTAATGTCCCTATAATCGATGCATATTCTTATTGTCCCCTGTTTTTTGTTAACTGGAACAATATTCGATACCCAATCCGTTAGCGGGATCGGATAAATGAAACCTGCTTTCAATAGTTTTTCAACTTCTGCTTTAATTGCAGCAGCTTTTCGTGGGTGAATCTGACGCAAACGTTGCCGGACGGGTTTAGCGTCTGGGTAAGTTTTGATCTCATGAACAACAATTGCGGGATCAATTCCTGGCATTTCCTCATAGGACCAGGCAAACACGTCGCGGAATTCTTGAAATAGGGCCTTATATAATTGAATTTCGTCATCTGTACACGAGGCACCTATATGAATGTTCTCAACAATTCTAGGCTTAACCGAAATGTCAATGGGAATAGTTCGAGAGATGTTTCCCAAATTTAACTCTGAATCGGGATGTTTCATTGGATTCTGAGGTTCCTTGACATATTTGGTCGTAAATATTGATGAGAAATTATTTTCAAAATGATCATCCTCAGGTAAAAACGAAGATCTGTGATGGAGATCTTCCCATGGTAAATCATCTACACATAGGATTTCACGAATTTGCTCATCAGAGTGAACAAGTTCAGAAAACGTAGTTAAATCCGAGGTTGATGTGAAAAGTGATTCCTCACGGACCACATTCATTAAGTCTTTTTCGGTTGAACACAAGTCGGCAAAAGACTGCACAGCTTCATAGGCAATTTCATATGGACTCAAAGGCATGGAATTACCAAATGAGTCTATTTCAGATTCAGAAGGAACGATCCAAGGATCGTCATAAAAAATAGTGTCTGATGTAATCATATGAATAGTTGCAAATGAAGATGATGCGTTGATTGGAGGAAAAGGAAAAGTTCCCAGTAAACCGGCATCTTTAACTAATCCTACTCCAACATCCTTATATGGGATAGTCGTTTTACCGACATGCTGAATACTCTCCGAAGAGGCTGGGTCGGATGAAAAGTAAGCCAGCTGGTCTATTGTTACGATCTTTCCATTATGTGGAAATTTTATGACTCTAAAGACCGATGAAACGACCGTTGTCATAGCGTAAGACCAACTTCGACCCAAGAGAAGGTTGTAGTCTAGAGGGGCATCAACCACCTCCACATCTAGACTAACGGTTTTTCCTTCAACCCCTATAGGCAAATCCTGTAGAATGCCAAAAGGATGAAACCCACGGCCATCAAAGGCCTTAAGAATCGTCGGGGATTGATTTAGTGAAGGAGAACCAAGCGATCTCCAACACTGTATCGACATAATACACGTTGAGGCTCCCTCATCAATTACAGTCCGATGAATAGGCCTGTTTTGACTATCACTGGAATCTGGAAAGCCATTTGATGAGGCAAACGTGGTGTACTATTTTCTAGATCAAATATTATTAGGTTCGGGTCCTGAACATCAACAGCTCCTATAGCCGACAAAAGTAATTTGCGTTGTGCTGGGCATGATTGCAGCACTTCCAAAGCCGACATTGCTGAGGGTGAAACAGCTAAATCCTCAACAATGTTATAATTCTGAGCCGCTCTCGCATGTGGATTGAAAGCTGACCTTCGAAGTACACCCTTGGCGGGCAGTTTGATTACTAAGTCTGGATTAGGTTTCTCGATCTGTAGTGGATCGGAACCGGGAGCTGAGGTTGATGGATTAGAATGAGAAGATTCTGCTTCTTTGCCATCAACAGGACTTTTACTGCCATAATCTTGCGATCGAGTCGCAATCCTTACATGGGACATCATCAATATGGGTTCTTCATTGGCACTCGAGGAAGAACCTATCATCTTGCTATCTTGATTTGGAAATGGATCCTTCAAAACAGCAGGAGTTTGGGAACCTTTGACGATTTTCGCAACCTCTGCTCGATGAGGGCAGTCTCTTGTGAAATGTTCTTTGTCACAAATGAGACACGGATAACGAGGTTTGCGCTTTTCATCATTGGATTCCGCCTTTCCAGGTTTCTCCTTTGAACTTTTGTCCGTTTTATTCTTCTTCTTTCCTTTCTTCTTCCCACCGGATTTTGATTTAGCTGTAGATGATTCTACAATGTGAACATCGGCGGAAACCTCTGCAGAAGAATCTCTTATCGGGGAATCAGGCAAGGTTATGATAGGAGAAGAATTCTTGGAAGACTTCTTCTTACTTTTAGTGTTAACTGTACCAATCATACCCTCAGCGGCATGAGATCCCGAAGGAGCTGCAGTGATTTGATTTGACTTGGGAAGATCGGGGATCTTTTCGTGTAACGTACCTGACTGAGTATAGACCAAGTCAAGGTACTGTGCTTGAGCAATCACTTGCTCCTCAGTAACAACTCCGGCTTTAGCAACATCTTCAGTGATCCTTGGCAACAAAGATTTTACAAACCACTCAGCCAAGATTTGATCCGGAATGAATACCTTCACTAAACGTTGTCGACGTCTCCATTCATGAATATGATCTGAAAGATACGTGGATGTCGATTGTTTTAGCGAAGTTAACAATTCCGTGCCATTGTCATATCGAACTGGCAACTGGAAATGAGTTAAAAACGAGGTAGCTAACTGACTAAAATTATAAAAAGTGCCTCATGGTAACTCAATGTACCACTTGGCCGCGAGACCAATTAGAGTGCGCTGGAAAAGTCTAAGACGGATCGAATCATCTGTGATGGAGTTAGACGCACACCAGAGGTGGTAAGTCATCACATGGTTCGACAGGTCCTCTCTAGATTTACCTTCGAACTTGGGAATGTCACTGGGAAACTTATTCGGCATTGGCGGCCAAAACGGAAGATAATTAATCGGATCGTTCATTAGGCGCAACAAGTCTAGTAAGTCCAAAGTTGTGATAAATGGTAACTGCCGATTAGGATCCCTAAAAATCTAGGTCATGAGACCAGCCCCAGGAGGAGGATATCCAGGATAACTAGGAATAGGAATTGCGTTCGGGATATTGTATCCTCCCGAAAAACCAGGATTAACCGTACCGTACTGGGGTTGTTGAGGTTGTTGATAAGTGTAACCAGGATATGGTTGATACTGATAAACGGGCTACTGGACAGCAGGACCAAATTGGTACTGTCCCTATTACGGTTGATAGGTGAATTGAGGTTGACTGGTGACAACTGTACTTGAACCAGGTTGTCCTACAGGCATCTGAACTGTAGTTTGAATGGTGGATCCAGATGGTGGTAAAGATGTCTGAGGAGTAGATACAGAAACAGTAGAAACTGGAGTTGTCGATACTCCAGAAGTAGGTGGGGTAGATGGAACATATGTTGCAGTAGTCGTTTGAGATGGAGTACGAGGCGCAGTAGGCCCAGACTGTGAAACTACCGAAGGTACAGAAGTTTGAATGTTAGACTGGACTGGTTGCTGGGGTGAATCAGAAACTAAGGGTTGTCCAGTTTGAGATGACAACTGTACGCCTGGCTGCAACACCTTTTGAGTTTGCGATGGATCCCACACTATGTTCGTTCCGGGGTATTGACCCATAATAGGTTGAGAATATTGAGGACCATAACCGGGTTGAGGGTAGGTTTGATAGTTGAAAGGTACATTTCCCGTCCCTTGAACATAAGATTGACCTTGGGGTGGTTGGAAACCTTGGTTCGAGTACTGACCTTGGGGTAGATATCCCTGAGGCACATACTGATACTGGGGTTGACCTTGAGGTATAAATTGATACTGGGGTTGACCTTGGAGTACATATTGAGTCTGGGGTTGACCTTGAGAAAGGTATTGTACCGTAGGTATGTACTGTCCTTGAGGTTGCCCCCCAGATGCAAATTGTGTACCTTGTGGTTGCCCCCCAGGCGGTAACTGGCCACCTTGAGGTTGAGAATTGGGAATAGAACCTGACATCATAAGAATGTCTTCTATGCTCAATGGCTTTGCACCATTGCTTCCAGTGAATAACCCTTGTTCAATGGGTTGAGGAGATGCTCCCGAAAAAGTACCAGAAAGTGACTGATACCCAGCAGGAACAGAAGGACCGCCGTACAAAAAAGATTCAGGCGATTGAGTAAACATGGACGACTGACCTGACATATTTACGGGAGTATAAAAACCTCTAGGATGATAAGGAGTACGAGGTGGTGAAAAACTTAACACTGAGTTTTCCAAATAATTAGTCAAAGAAAGATACCAAGTAGTACTTCTAGGTGGATTGTAAAACATTGATTCACGCTCCCTTAGATCAATAACAGGTTGATTTTCAGGGATAGGGATGCCTACTTCTTCTTCCGGAGCAAGTTCTTCAATAGCTATCAAACCAGAAGGAAGATTTTCGGTGATTACTCTTTCTACCCTAGGTGAATTAGGACCACTAGAAGTTGGAGAGACAAACCCCAATGTTGGAGTAACATGTTCAGATATCTCAGGTTCTTCACCTATATCACTAGTAGATGAAAAGCTACCAGCAAGTTCAGAAACCGAAATAGATTCAGGATTATAACCTGTTTCTAGAGTTTGGTAATCAGGATGTACAACCAATGAAGACTCTCCTTCTTCAGGTGAACCAACTTTACTACCACTAGGAGTTACGAGGACTTTCAAGCCTTCAAGATGGCTCGGGACTTCTTCAGGAGGTTGGCCCCGAAGTCTACGGGACTTCCTCAGTAAATTAGCCACAGTTACAAACTCAGGAGACTGGCCCCGAAGTCTACGGGACTGTCTTGGTAATTCAACCACAGTTAAAAACTTTTAACTACTTAACACACAAACAAAGTAAAATCTCAATGAAAAACACCTAAAGCCTCTAAAGAACCAAACAAATTTGAATCACACGCATAAAGAATCTAGAGATCAAAACACACACAAACAGTAACTTTCCGGACCGAAAACACTAGTTGGTGATGAAATCCAACATCGCAGAATTTAGTACAGAAATGGCGGTTGGAATAGTTACCCCGGCAACCTGCTTAATGAATAGACTGGACCAAGTTCCTCCACTTAACCGTCTCGAGTGAAGTGAACCCCCCAGAAAATCCAAGTGAGTCTAGCCGACGTCTGCTCCAGGTACAGTGGGATCTTCCCACCACTGTCACCTTAGGAAGAATCCTAAAGAATATGGCCACTAAGGTTACCAACTGAGACAAATACACCTGGGGGAACAGTCTACGATCCGATACGCACGCAAGGGAAAAGTAGCAAGTTCAATCCCCTTGAAGGCTCCTTGACATAATCCAAGGTTTACCAACAAGTGACTCCAGGTTCCTCGACAATGGTTAATTCGAGGTTTACCATTTTTAATACGTGAATATCTGGCGTCGTTCCCAATGAGGAAGGATTGATTCCCACACTGGTTCAGACACGATCTCGTTCTTCTCCTTTAAGAGGAGCTTTCCCAGAGCATAAATGCAACAATTGGATTTCTTCCTACCACAAGATACAGCTACTTGTTTGTTTTTACTGTCTTGGAGAGTTAATTACTCTCCTACTCCAAGACACTAGCCTAAGCTAAGTTGGTGTATGAGAGCCCTAGAAATAAAATATTACTAGGTAAATTTTACTTTAAGCGTTAATTTTAGTGGTTCTTGTTTAAGTCAAGAGGTGGCGGAGATGAAACTCGTGGTGTAAAGACTCGACTCGAAATTGCTAAAAAGATGCACCTAGGGTGATTTAAAGAATCTTTTCTCTTCGATGAACTTCTAAACTAAGAAAGAGTTTGAGAAATGCAACTACTTTGTAAACACAAAACTTTCTCAATTAAAGAAATTAAAAGAAGAGCTTTTCCTTTCCAAAGCACTCAAAACGAGACAACTAGCTATTTCACACAAATTTCCCTTTTCTTTTCAAAGCACTCAATCACTACAAAAGACAAACTTTTCCAAAAGAGATTTTGTTTTTTATATTTTGTAAAAAAGACATCCAAAACTAATGAAAATGACTAACTTTGAGAGCTACAAACTATAAAAGCTACTTGAAGTCAAAGCCTACTAAAAGTCTTTTTGAGGATGTTTCACTTAGCTAAGTGTGAGCTAAGGACTAATTTATGCAGAATCACAATTAGTCAAAAAACAACCAATCTTTGTTTTCTTTTTGTAAAAATGAAAATTCCAAACTTTCAACTACAAGCTTTTCGAAATTTTGAAATGAGAAAACTCAAAGCGAATTCCTCAACAAGGGGAGATTTCATAAATGGTTAGACTCACAAGAAGACCAGTAGACACCAAGGTAATCTGAGGTCCCTAGGGCTTCTAAGCTCAGAGCCACTACACAACCAAAACGAAAAACAAACCCAACAAGCAAAATTCCTAGGAATTCCACCTAAAACCCTAATGCTAATGAAATTAAACCAAGGAAAGTTTTTGACAGGGAATAAGCAGGTCTGGGCAATGGCTAAAACTTATAAACAAATTCTAAATTGATAAAAAAGAGGAAAATTTGAAATTCTTCAAATTTTTGACAGGGTACGCAGGCAACCTGTTTACACAGGTGCGTCTACGCTCTGTGCACAAAGTAAAAGTGCGTACAAGTACGCACTATGCTTAACTCAAAGGGTGCGTACCTCTCCCAAAAGTATGAAAAATGAAAACTAACTCAAAATTAACTAAATTCACCCAATCCCACAATCATCAAGTCAAAAACAGAAACAGAAAATACAGTTTCTCAAGTCAAAGTATAGACAAAGAAAACAATCAAGCTCCCCAGCAGAGTCGCCATTCTGTCGCGTAGAATGTGTCGATCTTGCGGACAAGATAGATCTTCCTAGAATCTAAAGAAGACCTAACGACAAGCAAACCAACCACACACTATCTTTCTCTAAATACGCTTCAATAAACAATAGCAAACAAAGGTTTTTAGGGCCTACCTTTGGTCCAACGCAAGCTTGTGGATGCCCTCGCTCTTTTGATCCAAATGAGCTCCTCTTCGCGAATCTACAAACACAAACAAGGCAAACAAATTAAATAGCACCTGAAAAGCCAATTGCATGAAACATATTTAACATGAAAGTCAAGGAGTCCATGAAACAAATAACATAAGATACTTTTTGAGAAAAATGAGTTTGATTGTATTAATTCAAAAGAAGAAGAACTTTACAACCTTTGCCTTGACGCTGTACAAGCTCCTCCCAGGGTCCAACAAGATGTCTCCTCTACTTTGACAAGCTTCACTCACTCTTCAATGGAACCAAGAGGTATGTGATCTTTCCTCTCAAGCTCAACCAAAGAGTCTTGATTTCACCAGCATTTACCCTCAAAATGTTCAGCTTCTAACCTCCCTAGTCCTCACCCCAATGCCTGTATTTATAGTGCAATGGAGGGAAGTTACTAGGTCCTCCTTCAAAGGGATAAAGCCCTCCTTCAAAGGGATAGCTCCTTTAGTCAAGGGATTAGCTCCTTCTCTTTTGGGATGCATGAACCACCTCAGAGCAAACAATCCACGTCAAAATTCCTTCTAGAAAACTCTAGAATTAACCCAAAGTGAGTTTTTTAAGATAAAAATTGCGCCTTTTGACTTTCACAGGGGTCCGCACCTGCACCGTTAGGAACAGAGTGGGTAGGTACATAGCTTTTGTACACAGAAGGTGCAGGACCGCAGGTGACCATGAGAGAAAGTGTGGAACCAGAGTTACATTGATTTTTAATGTCTTTCTCCCACTTCCAAAGCTTGATTTGAAGAGCTGAGGTCCTAGACTTGCTTAGGAGGACAATACAAGTGATGATAGACCCATACTGACTGAAAATAATCATGGTGATGATATTTTTGTGTAACAAGGAGGGAAACCCTGCCCTCATCCTTTTATCAAAATGTGTGTTGCATTTCAGAATAGATTCTCTAATTTCACCAATCTTAGCCTCTGGTGTTTTCCTATACAATTTTTTCTGCACCATCTTATTAATTTCCAACAACAGCTCTATTATGTCCATCAATTGCATAGTTCTTAATTCCTGAGAAGACGTGGAATTAAGAAAATCGATCATATGCTTTTCCAGTTGAGCACTTGCTGGATTTTCTCTTTATGAGAAGCAATGTTGCTTCCCAGGTCCCTAAAAATCATCTTCTCCTCTTCCATTTTCAACATATTGTCCCAAATATCTTTATTTGACAAAAGATATCATTCCAAATTATCTCTCTAGCCCGTATGAGTGACATATTTCCATTTACATTTTCTCTTAAATCCTTCATTTCATTGCACGTTGTCTGATAATCCTTTTGATATTTTGATGTAAAGCCCTTTTCCATAGTCTCTTTTATTTCTTTAGTCTTTAAGAGTTATTGTGTGTCATCCAAGTTCTTATGAATTTTCTTCATTTCATCCTCTAAAAATTTTAATTTAGTCATATTCTTGGTCAATTTATCAGTTTGATCCTCTAAATCTGGCTATACTAGGATGGTGCATACATGAGTATCCGTCTTATAATGTAAGCTAGTATTCATTTTTTTTTAAGGAAACCACTTCATTGTTTCTTTCTAGAAGCTCTCTTGTAAAAATATCCTTTTCCTTATCCACTTTAGTTACCTCTAGGGTGATGAAATGTTCTATAGCAAGAAACTTCAACTTCTTTCTCAGCACTTGGATTTCTGACTTTGCTCCTTATAAGAGTTTCTCTACAACAGATATATCTTCTCGATTGACACCGATTTTGACAATTAACTTCTTCAACTCTTCATTCCAATTAAATAAAGCTCTGGATTTTAGCTTTTCCAACTTTAGCTGATTTACAAATTTTCCCATTAAATCTTTTGTCTTATTCAATGCTAGGTATGTTTTACTCAAATCACTATAAATCAATTCTCTAGTTTGCCTATGCAAGTTGATTTTATTAAGTAATGGAATCTCCCTTTCATCCACAGTTAGATTTACAGTTTTGAAACCTGCTGACGAAGAAACAATTAAAAGAGATGGGTGAGAAAAATACCAATTCAACTAATTTCTTTCTCAATCCATGGTTGACAATAATCTAGTATGATACTCTAAAACTGATTGAGCTTAAATCTGGTACACAATATTTTCTTTAATTTTATCGTTCTTCTCTTCAATTTGGCTATACATCTCCTTAAAAATTGAAACTGAACTTTGTGAAAATTCTTTAGAGACAGGGGAAGAAGGTGTGCATGTCACTTCTCCCAATTGCAATTGAAAACCAAATGTTGTAGAGGAACTTCCAACTAGAGACTTGGACTCCTCCTCCTTTTCATGCAATCTTGGCTTCTGAGAGTTGTGACTTGTTTCACTATTGTTGGGCATGGGATCCCCCGCAACAGGCTTTAGGGCTCAAAGCCCAAGTTTTGGTCAAATATGGTGTAAGACTCTGCGAATTGCAGGCGCAGAGCGTGAATTCTAGGATGAGTCATAGGGTTTTCCGCCCTAAAATATTGTAATTTAATGTAAATTTGTGTCGGCCTACCCATGGTCCATGGACCATGGGATTGTATAAATAGAGTGAGGCTCTATGTGTAAAGGAAAAATAAAAGTCAATAATAGATAAAATAGCGAAGGCATGGCTAGAGCATAGAGTGGAATCCGAAGTGTACTGGGTCGTAGTAGTAGGAAAAGGCTCTGCAGCTGAGTACACAAAGGCCTAGTAGAGTCCGCAACTGAGTGCACAGACCCCTGTAGCTGAGTGCAGAGGGTGGAGTCGGGTTTGTACTTGGAATTGAAAGTTAATAAAGAGAAATTTACTCTGTGCATCTGTTATTGAATCTGTCTTTTGATGTTATGCATTACTCTTACTCTTTTTATGTACTGCACGCACTTGATGAATAGTCGTATGAATGCTTATATGTGAATTTAATATAAGTAATCATCTAACAGAGACTAATTAAGGAAGACTTGGCTAAATAACACAGGTCACGTTGTGGCTAGACCTACCTGAAGGTAATATCACAGGGCGCGGGGTGCCCATAGGTGCATGTAGTGCAGTAAGTGCGAAGGTTGGACCACTTACCAATCACCTCATATCAGACATCCCCAGGGTGTAGAGACCTAGTTCTAGCACCCTCCCATACTACTTCGGGTGAGACCTCAGTCCACGCTCCACGGACTGTTGCCGAAAGGGCCAGTAGTACTGGGATTTTCTTGGCTAAATGACTTCCAAACCTAGGTCAGGCCCCACTAAGCCAACAAAAGGTTTCGTTGCTAGGACCAGGATCTGCATAAGGTATGCCTGATGTCGTGCCACTGAAACCCGACAAAGAAGGAAATTGATGAGTGGTTGGACAATAAGATTCATGGTGACACAGGAAAATAGAACTCTGCAAGTATCCGAGAAAAAGTGGTTGGAGCACTACGTGTATACGGAAATCCACGAGATTTTCTTTGCATCCTTTTCTTCTGAGTTGTATGAATGGATCATGAAGTTAGCCAACAGCCAGGGAAGGTGTAGGCTCGACAAACTGATAGTGTGGACTTCGAAATTGGTGCGTAGACTAGAAGCATCATAAGATAAGATTGCATGGGCTGTGGACCATTGGCTCGACTGGATAATAGGGGGATTTATCACTGAGTTTGCAGTAGACGTGACCATGAGCTAAAATGAAGTAGAACGATGTTTTCTTAAAGGAATGTGAGGTAAGTATAATAAGTCTTTGAATACTTGGATTAAGATGTTATTGTGTGAAAAATGGTCATGCGAATACATTAATGTTTGGGACTACGCAGAGTGGAAAGATCTACAAAAGCAGCGAAGAATTAGAAAACAGTCCCTTAATTTCACCCTCGCAAGAGAGCGAGGAAGAGCTCACAAAGGTCTCTCTGAGAAGTGCGAACAATTTGATAAGGCAGCGCATTCTGCAATTACCACCTCCACCCACTTCACCTCCCTCACCTCCATCTCCACCCACTCCACCTCCACCACCTCCATAGTTCAGTATGGTGAGCGCGATCAAACTACCAATATTTAGAGGAGTAGGGAATGAGGATCCAGACCAATTCTAGTTCATGGTAAGAGAATTATGGGAAGCACAAGGTGTCACGGATGACAATATTAAGAAGGCTACATTGGTGAGCGCGTTGTAGGATCATGCATTAACATGGTATATCAAGCACTCTAACGACCACCAAAACACAGGGATAATAGAGATCCAGAATGCGCTGAACAGGGAATTTAGTAGGCCAAAGTCAGAAACACAATCAATCATCAAGTTTAAAGAAATCATGATGCTCCCAGGTGAGACTCCCTGGGATCTGGATCAATTGCTGAAGGGTACGATCCACGAAGCCAATATGGCGTTGACAGATGAACAGCATTGCACATGGTTTGTAGCATCTCTGACACCACACTTGAGGATGACCCTATCACAACATAAACTTTCCACCCATGCTGAAGCATTGGAAATGGAAATAAGGTTACATGAGACCCCGATACAAGACCCTGGGTTGGGAGTTCAGCAAATCCATGTACAACTACAAAATCTGTGTTTGGAAATGTAAATCTTGAAGCAGGATAGGGCACCGCAGCCAGAGGAACGTGAGGAAGTATGGTGCATAAAATGCAAAGGACAGAGCCATGAAAAGGATCATTGTCTAGTGTTCGAGAACTACTTGGCAAGAGGAGGGCCAATGCCGTTGAGACCCGAGGAACAAGAAACACCGAGCATGGCACCTGCTTTATGGTGCACAATCTGTCAGATAAGAGGGAAACATATGACGGATAATTGTAATTTGTTGCAGAAGTATACATAGGCACCCCAACAATTGTTTTCTAATTTCTGCAGGTCGGTATGCCATGATGAGCGCACTTGCCATAATTACGAGCTAATGATGGATCAGACCCCCAGCCTATAGGATGCAGACCGAAACATGAGCCCTTGACCCAGATGTGGGGATGGCGCGTGCGTGATTAGAATCTTCTCCTGTGACACTTGCCTCACTGAATTCGACCAAGGATGAGTAAGAGGCCCTCAGTCTCCAAGTGGAAGTAAGAACTATCAGAGAGAAGACACTAATCAAATCACAAGCTGAATCATCCCCCTTACAGATATCTATATATGGATCCCTCATCCCAGAGATCCAGAGGCTGGAATTTTGCATATTGTAAGGAATTGCTGTTGGTTTTCTGAGACAAACATCAGATTGTTGGGTGATCTAAGCTTTGTTTGAGGTGAAGAGGGGCTTCTTTGCTGGGAGGTTGATGCTGGGTCAGAACAACTGGTTGTAACTCCTCTTGGCTCTTTTCTTGTTTATTAATAAAAGCTATTTGAGTTTTCCTCCATGCTTTTGTGTCATTGATGCTTATTACATTTGTATGGTCAATTTACATCTGACCCTAGATTGTTTATGATTATAGATCCATGTCTTTGTATAGTGTTATGCTTCTGTGATCTTACAGGTACTTTGTGAAGCTGGACGTGCAAGGGAGCAGGTAGCTGAGGACTATCAAAGAAGAGAGGGATCAAATCAGGAGATTGGCGCAAGACAAAGGTTGGTCTTTCTGTTCCTCTCTATCTATAATTCATAAAGCAAAAACAAAAGTAGCTTTTCTCTGTTTGTTTCTAAGGCAGCTGTCACACCTTAGTGGGATAGAGCAGTTCTAAATAGACACTTTTCCCTGTAACAAAATGGTGACTCCACTGGGGAGGAAGTTTTAGTTTGTTTGTTTGTCATTCTTTGTTGTTTGTTTCATAAACTTACAAGTAGCATTCGAACTGCATTTGCCATAACAAATGCAAAGTAGACAATTGCTACTTCAATCCATCTACTGGATCTGTTTATGATTTAAACAACTGATTCACAAACTATCTGATTTCCCTTGTGATAGCTCTTAGATCCTCCTTAGATCTACCCCTGATTGTTGCATTACTGATTGCTTTTTACTCGGCCAAAACCCAAGAACTGAACTTCAAACTGTGACCCGGAATCCGAACAGAGTCTCGTTTCTGGTCCAGCGCAGGTACTATTCAGAGATTCTGAATTTCAGCGCACTTCCCGAGTGGTCAACCTACGCTGCATTTCAGATTCTCTGTGTTACAGGTGCGCTGATCAGACTAGCTCTGTGTAGTTGTGGCTTCTGTGGTTCATTCTTTCCAGTTCTATTCTTGAATTTTGCTGCCTGTGATCAGTGTATCTCTGTTTGAAACCCCTTTTCCTTACTGTTATTCCGCCTCCTTTGTACAAAAGAACTGTAGATGTTTTTGTGTGTTTGTTGAGTCATTTACAGTTCTCCTTTGCGAAAGTAGTGTAATCGTACTGTCGCCCTTTGATTTGAAACTGTCGCAAGTGTCAATTTCAATCGTAGGAAAGAGCTTGATTGCTTTTGATGGTCGATTATCCTGTTACTATTGCTTTTGGTCTGAATTTGTAATTTTCTAGTGTCAAGAACAAGTATTCATTTCAAAATCGTAAAGTGTTGTAATCGTCTCCTTTTTTTTATTTCGAAAAGAAACTTGTTTATATTTGTCACTTGAAAAGAAATTCAGATTTGTGCATCAACTTTCTTTTTAGCATTCATATACTAAGAAATTCGAAAACAAATACATGCATGTGCATTTGCATATAGACAGTCTGATTGGATTGATTTAGGAAAGTGCATTTAGAGTGTGCTCTTTGCTCTTTGTGAAAAGATTCTGTCTTTCTTTTCCCTAGTAGCTAGGATTTTCATTGCATAAAGGAGATAAAAAGTTTGTTTATCATCTTAGATTTCATTTTAGGAATTACATCTGCATCTCGTGGTGAACCCGAAAGGCAAACTTCATAAACAAGATCAACTTAAAATAAATTCAATGAATCTAACAACGCTTTGGAACTTAACGCACAACATTTAGAAGTCTAGGCTAGAGATGTATTCCGGCATCGTAAAGCGTGGTAACTGTTGTTCTCACTGATGGTTGGGTGATTCCTCCACTTTGAGACAATAAGTGCCAGTACGGATTTGTGCTCCCACGTACCGTCGAGTATATTTTGGGAGACCCTAATAGGCTTAATCCTTTATCCATAGGAAGTCGTGTCTGCCGTCCTATCGATCGCAATGCACTGAGCACAGCATTCGGGAAGATTGACTGCCGTACCGTAAAAAGTATTCTGCAGTTTTGCGATTGGTTTGGTAATCCCTCTACCTAGATTTCCAGAGCAGTCCCTTTCTTTCCTTTTCAGACTCCTTAACGGAAAAGGTCCATCTGAGCACTTGTCACTTCAGGCTCATTAAAAATCGAAGGAGACTAGAGTCATCTTTTGTTTTTTCTCGACTCTTAAAAACTGAAAAAACAAGTTGTGTCAAAGTGTCTAAAATTTATTTTAAACGGAATATTCATTACCCTTTCCTACGTTGATCTTGGGCTGAGAAAATGGAATCCACCAACCAAGGAATTCCCCTTGGAGGAAATCCTAGTCCCTTCTCCTCTTGGGGAGATGTTGGTGCACCCCATATGGCCACATTGTCACTTCTAGGACTGACAATTGGTTTGCCTGTATGGCTCTTCTCAACCTCTGTCATTCAGAACACCATAATTCCTGAACAATCGAATCAGCAACTAGACGAGTCCAGAGTTACCCACCAACCTTCTACTTCCTCTAATTCTTCCTCTCCTCCTTCCTCTTCGCTTTATGGGGCTGGTAAAGCCAAAAGTCAAGTACCTAAGGAGAAGAAGTAAAAGAAGAAGAAAGAGAAGAAGAAGAAGGAGCCAAAAGTGAATGGGGGCAAACGAGTGTTGTCTAGCGAAAATCCACACACTGCACCGACCAGGCCTAAATCGCCATGTGTCATTTGCAAAGGAGACCACTATCACAGAGATTGTCCTTGCATCCCTCGGATCTTAAGGGACTGGTCTCCTCGTTTGCACAACCCGGTGTCGTCAACCTTTGATGATCATGTTGAAAACACACCATCAACTAGAGAAAGTGAAGCCCCAGGAAAAAAAGGAAAATATAGATTTCCTTGTAAACTGTGCGAAGGCGATCATGCCGTCCACTGTTGTCCCTTCTTAGACGAAGCCAAAAGAGTTTTGGATGATCGTCCGGTTTCGCCGTTACGACTTCCTCCTGGATATAAAAAACCCTTGTCGAGTCTATCACTAGTTGAAAATCTGGCTGGCCCGGTCAGGTGGTCGGCCGAAGCATCTATCATTGAAGATAAACCATCTGAATCCATACCAGACGAAAGTCAAAAGGGCGAGGTGGCAGTTGACCCGGTCTTGCCTTCAGAGGTTCCATCTTTAGATGATACAGTCACTGAAGAGAACAAGGATGACACCGTCCAAATTATTTTCATAAGCACAGACTCCAACGAACATGGGGGCAATTTACCCGTTCCTTTACCGCAGGAAGGAAGTTCGTCAGAGTCGTACCCGGCCGTCTATTCGGTCCCACCTCCAAGCAACCTAGTTGTCTCCTTCGACTGGAATCAACTAGGCAGACCCCGTCTACCAGCTAGTATACCGTTCCGAATTATTGTTCAAATATATAGAATGGTTATGGCTGGTACCATCATAGATGAGGGGTCATCTGTGAGTATCCTTTCCTCAACTACTTGGAAAGCACTTGGTTCGCCATCACTTTTGCCTGAGATGAGAAATCTGACAGGCTTTGATAAAGGAACCAGTCGACCGTTAGGGATCCTTCCCAATGTGCCCATAACATTGAGAGGGAAAACCGTTCACATGAACGTGATGGTAGTTCAAGGACCCCTGGATTACAATCTACTCCTTGGACGAGACTATATTTATTGCATGAGAGCCATTGTCTCATCACTCTTTAGAGTGATGTGTTTTCCGCACAAAGGAAGAGTGGTCAAGCTCGTAGACCAGCTTTCATTATCCGGATCACGCATAGCAAATAGTCATATACCATCCCTAAATGGTCTCTTCACATAAGAAATGTCTCAATCTCCAGTCCGTCCACCTGATGAGTGCAAGTGATTCGGGGGGACATGACTGAAACCCAGGGGGCATGCACCCTGGTTTGCTTAGGCAGGAAAACTTCGGGTATAGGGTAGGTTTCCGCGAGAAAATATGACTAGTCTGTACTCTCGTCCGTGATTAGAAGAGGGGGTTATTCTAGAACAAGATTCTCTTGTCAAAGTTACGTGAGTAGAGTAACTTCCTCCACTCACCTTTGGCTATTTCAATAGACATCGCCGAAGAAGTGTTTTGTTTGCACTATGAATAGAGCAATCTTTGGGTAGCCTGAAAGAGGTATACCTTTCCTGATAAAACAAATGTTTTGTCAGCTCCAATAGAAGGTGACCTTGAAACTCTGTTTTATACCTAGGGGCATGCAAGCCTTTTGGCATGCAAGCAAAGAGCGACTATTTATTTTTTAAAATTTTTAGGACCTCTAACCCTTTAAACTCGTAGGATTGGTCGTTTCCTAACTTGCATAAAGAAAGGATGTGGGGCAAAACTCTAAAAGTTGTCGTTTTATATGAGACATTCTTATCACACGACTGGATTAATCGAGCAGTTTTAACACATAGTTCAAGCTCGTTAAAAAATAAACATAATACATGAGCAAATGTTTCCCCCCGCGTTTAAGCTCGTTAAAAAATGAACTATTCCCCGGTAAATAACCATCGTGAATGTAGTACTTCAGCTGTTAAAGCCTTGGTCGTGTTTGCACCGTCACCTCCACTTTTTCATTGGCCGATCATTCACCTCCATTTGATTGTTTACCCATTTTGAGGAACAACTGTGATGAGTGATTTCACTAGCCATCCTTGTGACACTGCCGTGATTGGAAAATTCCAAACCTTACCTGGAATCAGCTGCTACCCGTTTTATCACTCGTTCCTCAAAAGACGAGTCTCCTTTAAGCTCTTTTCATCTGACTCGTAAAATATGAAAAGATTTCCGAGCCATTGGCCTCTCCAGCTCGTTAAAGGGAGAGGAAGTGCTATCCCTCCTCTAGATTTTAATCTTTTTGGACCTGAGGGATTATTACACAAAAAGATCGAGCGCTTGTTTTGTTCGGCTCGTTAAAAGTATCGAAAATTCATCCCTTCTATATTGTTTTATAATTTTTCAAACTTAAGGGATTAGATGATGGAGTTACCTTTATGTCCCTTTTCAGACTCTCTAAAATTGAAAAGGACCGAGTTATCTTTGTCGTTAAACTCGTTAAAAAGATTAATAGCGACAAACTTGTCTATAGACGAGAACGAGTTTCACTATCGCTAGGCTCGTTAAAACATAGCGATGGGTTTGCCCAAAGGGCAAATTATAGAACAAGCATATGTTATCCTCCTCAAGCTTGACAAAAATAAAGAGGTACTGGTCAGCAATGACTGGGGAAAATTGGGAAGAAAACTCAAAGAAACTTTGTTGGTAGCAAGTCGCTCTTGAACATGACACTTCCACTCCGTGTCCGAGTCGGGTTGGGTTGTTTCATTCACCGGTCACATCACCATGGTCACGCCATACCATCCACATTTGGGGTTAATGCTACCAATCCATCACATCAGTGTCGCCGATATGTTCAAGAGAAGTCATTCAGAGAATTCACCTGTGTCTCACCCACTACCATACATTATACTCCATTCTTTCATGACCACCACCCTGAACCTTATATCACCAGATCGTTTTCACCTCCATTAAAATCATTTGCTCCGTTCCGTGTCATTGATGTGGGATTCATTAAGGCCCTCCTGTGACAGATCACTTCTTGTCGACATCAGCTCATTATCCAAGAAGTTGATCTAGGAACACCCCATTCAGTACTTTGAAGCTTGCATGCCTCAATGGCAAGTTTCTCACTTCCGGCGATAGGTTTACATCAATGGCCTTCGACCGAAAGATTTTGCGTGGTGTTCGATGCCAAGTCCTTTATTCACACCACGTGAATTGTACTGCAGTACCTTGAGGGTCATTATCATTATCAATGATTCCTCTCGCGCTTGTTAACAGTTTACATCATTGACTAGTAATCAAGCGATGTCTTCCATGTTCGACTTCAGAACATTTCTCACATGGATCGACTTGTACTTTGAGTGAAGATCGGATGAGATTGAAGACCTCGGATCTAGTTTCATCCATCCGGGCTGCGATATATATTCAGGGAAATAAAGGCATTAAATGTACATCATTGTTGCACAGATAATCATCCACCCAAAAGGATGATGGCTCTATCAGAATCATCAGTCTACACTCAGACGATTGTCTGTCCTATGTACATGAAAATGAATTTATAAAGCTGAGCATGGGAATGCCCACCTCAGCTAGATCATGAAAATAGTATGAAGATAATGTATTGTATTGTATCTTATTACAGGTCTCCTCCCAACATTGAAAGAACTTCGGATCCTCATAATAAAGCATTTCACCCGACACTAAAAGATTAACGGCCTCATACTTTAGGGGGCAACTGTTATAGACATTTTTGGGCCCTACAACCCCAAGCATGAAATGTCCATAAACCAAGGGCTCCTAAGTCCCTAAAAGTGTTGTTCTAACCCTTAAAGGAACAAGGTCAACAGATTACAGCTTCTCCCAGAAGTTCTCCATGAGAAACTGCTCAGAATTGGTCAAAACAGGATCATTGCAGCTGCTCCACTGGCTAGGTGCGTTGCATCTCACCCAAATACATTGTGAGGGTGCGTTGCATTTCAAAAGTCCCTTCTGTGGGGTGCGATGGGTGAGAAATGACAAATGGCAGTGTCATTCCGCGAGGTGGAGAGGCAATGGAAGCTTCTAGAATCTTCTCCTGTGACACTTGCCTCACTAAATTCGACCAAGGATGAGTAAGAGGCCCTCAGTCTCCAAGTGGAAGCAAGAACTATCAGAGAGAAGACACTAATCAAATAACAAGCTGACTCATCCCCCTTATAGATATCTATATATGGATCCCTCATCCCAGAGATCCAGAAGCTGGAATTTTGCATATTGTAAGGAATTGTTGTTGGTTTTCTGAGACAAACATCAGATTGTTGGGTGATCTAAGCTTTGTTTGAGGTGAAGAGGGGCTTCTTTGCTGGGAGGTTGATGCTGGGTCAGAACAACCAGTTGTAACTCCTCTTGGCTCTTTTCTTGTTTATCAATAAAAGCTATTTGAGTTTTCCTCCATGCTTTTGTGTCATTGATGCTTATTACATTTGTATGGTCAATTTACATCTGACCCTAGATTGTTTATGATTATAGATCCATGTCTTTGTATAGTGTTATGCTTATGTGATCTTACAGGTACTTTGTGAAGCTGGGCGTGCAAGGGAGCAGGTAGCTAAGGACTATCAAAGAAGAGAGGGATCAAATCAGGAGATTGGCGCAAGACAGAGGTTGGTCTTTCCGTTCCTCTCTATCTATAATTCATAAAGGAAAAACAAAAGTAGCTTTTCTCTGTTTGTTTCTAAGGCAGCTGTCACACCTTAGTGGGATAGAGCAGTTCTAAATAGACACTTTTCCCTGTAACAATATCCTATTTGTATTGTGCTCAATTTGATCATGAAACAATAGACTGTCCTACATTGATCACAAAGATGCGCAAAAAAGGGGTATTCCAGCCTCCCCCGACTCAGAATATACAAATTATGAGGTCTGAGCTGTGTGAAGAAGACCCAAATGTAAACATGATGCTCGGAAGCAGTAAGACCATGGGAGAAGATATGGTTTGCAAGGCTCCTACAAAGGAACCTGAGTTTGACTTAGAACGTGCAAAGGAGACATTCATGGAAGCTAAGAATATATTCGCGTAGCCCTCGACTTCTAGTAGTAAGGATCAACCAGAGCCAGGAATGGATCCTTCAATGCTCACTAAATTTCTGGAGACATGCATGAAACTATTGCGCGACAACAAGGTGGTTAAACGACTACAGGAAATTATCACCAGGTGCGCGAGATTAGGGGAACCGCGTGTCATTCGAAAATTGGGGAAGCATGCATTGCACACTGGAAGGGAAATGAGGTTAACTGCACAGATTGGTGAGTATGAAATGGATCAGGTAATCTTAAATCTGGGTTCAGATATGAATGTATTACCAAAGTAGACATGGGAACACATTTTGCAGGCCCACATTACAACGGTCCCCTATTCAATTACAAATGGCAAACCAACAGAAGATTTTTCCCATGGGAAGGTTGCAAGGGGTGACAGTTGATATTGAAGGTGTGAGAGTGCAGGTGAATTTTGAAGTAATAGAGATTTTCGATGACAACAATCCCTATCCCGCGTTGTTAGGAATAGACTGGGCCACCGATATGAATGGAGTCATCAACCTGAAGAAGCACAAAATGATCTTTGAGAAAACGTCACTACGCATAGTAGTAGCACTGGACCCAGCCGAAGGAGAGCGCTATATGGAACCAGTGTGTGATGATGAAAGCAAAAATGATCTTGATTGTATTTACAAGATAACTGTGTGAGACCAGGATTGGGTGAATCCGACTGCAGATGGGAGGATTTCGTAGGAGTGTGAAATCTCCTACAATTCAGATTTAGACGAAGAGATAAAGCGATGACAGAATCAGTTACATGAAGTAAAGACGCTGAGTTGCAACATGATGGTTAGATCACTACATTGCATGACAATAGAGGCAAGAGAACTACCGACATATGATGGATTGACAGTGATGCATGAATTCTTAAGCAAGTTTGAAAGCATAGTACCGGTACAACAACGGTTCGATGTGTTTAAATGGGCACTGCACGCAACACCCACATGATGGTGGGGTACACATCAAGGAAACTTTAAGGACTGGCGCAAATGTAGAAGGATGATGCGCCTATGGTCTAGAATCCCCCATCTTTGAATGAGAGTCGTGTAGCAAGGACAGAGCAGCTTGTGCGCCCACCTGTGTCAATGGGTATAGACATGTGTTGTGCAACCCACTCAAGCACATCCCAAACTAAGGATCAAAAATCAGAATAGGACGCAGCAGTCGGAAAGGTAATGCACACCACAAATGCTACACATGGAAGCATTCAATAAGGTATGCGTAGTTCTAAACAGGGTTCATCAAGCGAGACAAACGGATTGGGGCCTATGCGTGCCAACGATTCAATGGGCCTATAGGGCCATGTGTTAAAAACCTAAGCATGGCGAAAATTACAAAGTTGAGGAGTAGAGTTAAGACCATAGTTTTGGAGAAAAGGAATCCTCATGCAATAGCTTCCATAATTGGGAAAGTAAGTGAGGACCAGGACAAAGGAATTATGCAGCTACGCGGGGACGAACATATGCAGATTTACGAAGACGTTCGGCGAGGAAACCTTAAACTTTGTGAACTCGAAGAAGATCGAGTACGACTAAGAAAGAAAAGCATGTTAATGGATGCGGAGATCAAAAAACTAGAAAAAAAGATTGCGCAAGCATGTCACGTTGATAAACTAAGAATGATAGGACAAGATATGGGCAGCCATACTACTGCATTAGAAGATTGTTGTCGAGAATTTGTGACTCTACTACCATGGCTACGCTGCACCTTACCAGACAAAGTAACCAGGGGAGTGCACTGCATAAGGAAGAATGCATGTGCTGAATGTCGCGAGGGTAATAGAGGACTGCTCGTAGACTAGGCTAGAAGGTGAATTGAAGTCTCGTATAGGTGGTATGACCCCTTGACTAGCTATAGGGGGGCATAGTCTTAGCGCTCCAAGCAGTTGAAAGAGAGCGCGGGACTATAAAAGAGTCTGTGAGGGAACTGCATGATCAGGAGGTTGCGTGCAGGATCGGCATGTCACAAGGGTCGCATCTGCGCAGAGTGGAATGCACTACCACGCGGGTAGGTTGGGAAGTAACCGTTGGTGCCACTATTCATGACAATATTTCCAATTTAAGACAAAGATAAGTGGGCGGTGGGAAATTAATACATGAGTTCAGAGCTAAATTTGGGACGATCTACCACCAAGAATGCATTAATGACTTAGAAGTGGGGGGAATGGTCAAATTCAAATTCAAAAGACGTTGTAAAACTACCAAGGCTAGCCACAAGACAACACTTGTTTGTTTAAGATTTGACCTATTACAAAGAACATAGAGTGTTGATTGCCAAGTAGTGTTTGAGCTCCCAAAGTTGCGAACAACTACAAACAGTTCAAACGAGATGAAAACTACTAGAAGAGGTGTGGGTTTCGTCAAAAGTACCACTCAGGAAGTCGTGCAAAGCCCTATGGTGTAAGTAGGGGATGCCCCGGAAATTCTGAAATTGCCCTAGATGCTAAATCCCAAGACAGATACATAGGAAGCGAGACCAGTTTGCATGTCCCCACGAAATCGATGATTTGGTAAACTTTCTATGGAGGACAAGGGCAAGACTATTAACCTTGAGACAGATGGTGAGGAGGAGAACCTAGAGGCTTCCTTAGAAGAGGTAGAGGCGGATGAAGGAATGGAAGAAGACATCCAGCCGGCGCATGCTACAACAAAACTTCCTAAGTATGTCCCTCCACGGAAAGGGAAAGCAAAAGTACCAAAGGATTTGGATGCTGCTAAGAGCGCACTTGAAACCCTGCTCCTCCCAAATGGAATCTTGATTGAAGGCCTAGTCCTTAACTGCATGCCCACGATGAAATTTGAAGATTGGGACCTCATAGATGGCGAAACGTTCCCACATTTACAAACTGATAACCTCATGACACAAAGCAAGGAGGGGTCTATTACAATGCTAGAACCGCAGAAATGGCTGCGTGGTGTGGAGAAGGCCAGACTACTCCACCTACTATGGGTTCCACATTTTCACTGTGTAACAATTACAATCTTTGTCATCAGGCAACTACTTTTCTTGGTACACAATGGGTACCTATGGCTAGAGGAGCCCATTCCCATCACGACGGAGCTTATTCATAGGATTTCTCAGCTTCCCTGTGAGGAAGGGACCCCACGGAAATAGCTCAATTTGGAAAAGAAGTAGAGAGGCTACTGTCACATGGAATGAGTCGTTCTTGCTGACAAGATCGACCTCCCTAGTATCTAATGATATCTAGTGACAAGCAAGCCAATCAAATTCTATCTTTCTCTAAATATGCAATTTATAAACAAAGGCAAACAAGTGTTTTAGGCCTACCTTGGGTCCAATGCAAGTTTGTGGAAGCCTCGCTCCTTTGATCCAAATGAGCTCCCTTGTAGCAAATATGCAAACACAAACAAGCACACAAATTAAATAGCACCTGAAAAGCCAATATAATAAAGCATACTTATCATGATGATCAAGGAATTCATGAAACAAATCACATAAGACAATTTGTTGAGAAAAATGAATCTGATTGTATTAATTCAAATCAAAGAAGAACTTTACAACCTGTGCCTTGATGCTGTACAAGCTCCTCCCAGGGTCCAACAAGAAGTCTCCTCTACTTTGACAAGTTTCACTCTCTTCCCAATGAAGCCAAAAGGTATGTGATCTCTCCTCTCAAGCTTAACTAGGAAGTCTTAATTCCACCAGCATTTTCCCTCAAAAATGTTCAGCTTCTAACCTCCCTAGCAACCAGCCCAATGCCTTAATTTATAGTGCAATGGAGGGAAGTTACTAGGTCCTCCTTCAAAGGGATAAAGCCCTCCTTCAAAGGGATAGCTCCTCTCATCAAGGGATTAGCTCCTTCACTTTTGGGATGCATGAACCACCTAGGAGCGAATCATCCACATCAAAATTCCTTCTAGAATCATCTAGAATTAACCCAAAGTGAGTTTTTTGGAATAAACTTGCGCCTTTTTGACTTTCACAGGGGTCCACACCCACTCCTTTAGAGACAGAGCGGGCAGGTCTGCAGGTAACACGAACAAAGGGTGCGGGACCGCAGGCAACCATGAGAGAAAGTGCGGAACTAGAGCTTTAATGATTTTTAAGGTATTTCTCTCATTTTCAAAGCTTAACATGAAGAGCTGAGGTTTGAGACTTGCTTAGGAGGAAAATATGAATGATGATAGACCCATACTGGCTGCAAATAGTCATGGTGACAATATTTTGTGTAACAGATTTCCCCCTAAAGTGCGAAGTCTGTAGTAGATGAGGATTTCATTTATCATCTAGGAAGAGTGAAGTACTTTATCATTTCGAGGATCATCTTGTGGAGAGCCTGATTGGAACCTGTAAAAACATTCAATGCAGAATATATATATATGAGATCATATCATCGCTGAGGTAGGCATTCCCATACTCAGATCAAAACTGACTAGAAAACTAACTACTGCTCTGATATAGGAATGATCTTGTAATACATCACAAGTATAGACACATGTAGACACAGTATGGACGCAGCCATCTATTTATGAATAGTCCACAGTATAATGAATACAAAATTCCTCGCAGCCTGGATGGTGGAAACTAGATCCAGGGTCTTCATTTCTACTTCTCGAAACAATATGATTCTATCCATGCGAATGAATGTGTTGAAGTCGAACATGGTAGAAACCACTTGATTACCAGTCAATGATGTAAACTGTTAACAAGTGTGAGAGAAACCACCAGTAATGTCAATGTCTCTCAAAGTACTCAGTGCAATCCATGAAATGTGAATAGATGTGTTGATGTCGAACATGTCACGGAATCCTTTGATCGAAGGTCAATGATGCAACCTATCGTCGAAGGCGAGAAACCTGCCATTGATGCATGAAGATCCCAAGGTACTCACGATTTCTAGATCATCTTTCTAGATAATGAGCTGAAGTCGATAGAAAGCGATCCGTCATAGGCAAGCCCACAACACGAAATCATAGATCAAGTTTGAAGAAATTTAGTTGCAAGGACTGACTCAGGGATGGTCAAAATGGATGACATATATTTTGTAGATGAATGGCTTATTTGCACTGACCTCTTGAACACATAACGACACAGCAGATGGTTTGGTGACAATTGACCCAAAGTTAATACCCAGAAACCGGCTGAAGACTTTCAATATGGTTTGATCAACTGTTAGGCAAAGGATATCCCAACCTAGGTGAATAAAAGTGTTGTGTTCAAGAGTGGTTACAAAGTATGACAAACAGGCTCATTTTTCTCTCTTTTCCCCTACCATTTCTGGCAAGTACCTCTTTATTTTTGACAAGCTTGAGGAGGATAACATTTGCTTGATTATAAGCTCATCCTTTGGGTGAGTCCAACTTAGTTTAAATTCGAACCCTATGAAGGAGTGGTCCATTCCTGTTTGTAATTGAATAGGTCCTTTACTATTAAATTTTAACGAGTCCAGTATAGGAGAAACTCGGCATTTTTTAATTTTAGAGAGTCTGAAAAAACTTAAGAAAACTCCATGGTTGTCCTTTTTCGTAAATTTGTGTCTCCCAAACCCGAAAAAGTATAAAATAATACTTGAGAGAACCGCTTGATCATTACGACCAAGGAGTACTTTTCGTAATTAGTGCCTCTGATCCGAAAAAGTAAAAAAGCGATCAATGACACGTTGTTTTATAACCAATATTGAATTTGAAACGACAAAAATACGGCAATCTTTTCATGTTTTTACGGTCAGAAAAAGGGCTGTAAGTGGACCGTCTTTTTAGTTCCGTTTTAATGAGTTTAAAATGAAAAACTCAGTGATCTTTTCATGTTTTAGGAGTCAGAAAAGAGCTTAAAGGTGACTCTAATGTTTTTTCGTCGAAAATGACCGATTTCGCCTGAAAAATCCGTTATCCTGAACAAAAACTCAAACATTACTCATACCTGTTTAAAATGGATAAAAATGCTTCAAAAGTTACCTCTTTAAAGTGAAACATAAACAAATTAAAAACTCATTTATTCAAAAAACTTATAAAAAGGGCTTTTGTAAATTCATTTTTACCGTTTGAGTTTTGGGTGAGAAAATAGAGCTTTTGGTCAGAAACTTCCCGCGAATATTGAGGAAAATCCATCCATTGGAATCAAATGCCATCTCCTCCAGGTAATCTACATCATCCTACTCTTTAATTTCATCTATTTCAAAGTTGTTTTTAGGTTTTAATTTCATTTTTTAAGGGATTCTTAGGTTAGAAACCCGCACGCGGGGGCCCGTAGGCACAGCACAGGTAACCTGTCTACCCCGACTTTTTCATAACGGGAAAAAGTCAGGGGTCCGCACCTGCCGTGAAGGCAAGGTGTGGACCCACGCACTGTCTCTAAAAGAGAGGGTGCGGTCCCCGCAGCAAGGGTTTTTAAACCTAAAATTCTCAAAATTCACCCAAAAACTTTTCTTTTAGACATTCTAATTCACCTTTTTGTTGAATGTAGAGTATACATCATGCTTGATTGGCAAGAACGGGAGCATGAGGGTGTAGATCTCGCCGTGATAAATCATCAACCTTCGATTGATGCATCGAAGGCATGCGGCTTATAAAAATTCTGGGCCATACCTGGCATGAGGGCCCAAGTGGACTTTTTGCAGTGGCTGGTAGACAGGTGGAGCATACAGGACCAATGATTCTTCATTGGTGGTCACCAGCTCAAAATGGAGTCGGAAGACATTTACTTTTTGACTGGTTTGCCTAAGAGAGGTGAACACTTGACTCTATTTGGGACTAGGCCAAGTGGCCAGTCCGTCGATACCCTCCGGCTAGAGTTCTGTAACAACCAGACTAGAGACAAAGGGATAGATATCAAAACCATATCCCTTTCTGAACTTAAGGTACTTGCGTTTACTGTTACTAGGCTCTGTGAGAGCGCAACACTACATGTAGCCACTGGATCCTAGATGCGGATGGTAGTAGACTGCTTTCGAGGCACCATCTTCAACTAGTACGATGCTGTGTTGGTTAATATAAAATGCCAACTGACTAGAGCAAAGAACAGACAACTGAAGACCTTTGGATATGGTGCTTTAGTTGTGAGCTTTGGTCTGGAGAGGGTCCCAATGTTGGTCCCACAGCACCTCACTGTTGGAGCCGGACTTCCTCGATAGCCCAAACTGATGCGATGGGTTGCAGTTATGGCCCATCATCCTTAGGAGGGGACAGAGGTCGTTCGATTCACTCCTGAGTATTTCCATTGGTTGGAAAACCAGGTTTTTGCTATTCAGGACTTTCCTTACGCTGGGGTAGATTTTCGTGGTGACCCAGACATGACTCTTCCACCAGGAGAGCAAAGGGATGACTCAGGTAAAATCATTTTCAACATTTTCCTAATTTATTTATTTTATTTTTCTTTTATCTCGTCCCAAAATTGATAGTAAAAGTTTCAAATGCAGATGTAGGTCCATGGCGACCAGCGCTCTCCGGCCTTATGAGACGAAATAACCAGCTACAGTGGCACCAACCCCACAGGACGAATCAGCAGAGACCTTGGCTGAATTAGAGAGCCATCTAGAGCGTTTGACAGGAGACATTCCGGAGACCGGCATAGATGACATTCCTCTTAGGCTATAGCGCTATGTGATTGGGATCCCAGGACCTTTCAGGAGGTTCCTTTATAAGGTGGCCCGTACAGTGGTTTCTTATCGAGATCATCACCAGTGATAGGATGATTGCCTATTGTAGACACATATGACATTTTTGCTTTTTGTACTATCATTTTTGCCGATCATAAGGTGTTTTTCAACCTATGATCGAAGACGATGTATATTTTGACACACTCCTATATTATACTATATCACTATTACCGGCTTATCTTGTAAAACATGTTATGGAATGTTTTTAAATTTACTTGCCCCACAGGACGAATCAGCAGAGACCTTGGCCAAATTGGAGAGCCATCTAGAGCGTTTGACAGGAGACATTCCGGAGACCGGCATAGACGACATTCCTCTTAGGCTACAACGCTATGTGATTGGGGTCCCAGGACCTTTCAGGAGGTTCCTTTGTAAGATGGCCCGTACTGTGGTTTCTTATCGAGATCATCACCAGTGATAGGATGATCGCCAATTGTAGACATATATGACATTTTTTCTTTTTGTACTATCATTTTTGCCTATCATAAGGTGTTTTTCAACCTATGATCGAGGACGATGTCTATTTTGACACACTTCTATATTATACTATATCACTATTACCGGCTTATCTTGTAAAACATGTTATGGAATGTTTTTAAATTTACTTGTATGATTATTGCAAATGTCTACTTAACGTTCGAGAAGCAATTGCATCTGCTAATGTATTTAAATATCTTGGAATATGCTGATACTCAATATAATCAAAATCACGTTCCAAGAGACGAACTCTCAAAAATAATCTCAATAACACTGGATTTCTAATGGCATATATTCTATTAAGGTGTAATACAACGAGTTCAGAATTTAACCTCACTATCAAACTCTGAATCCCAAATGAAATAGATTCAGATAATTGTTAGAAAATTATATATTACGGAGCAATGTAACACATAAAACATTTCAGAAATATAAACACAAAAAACGCACAAAACAAGAGAGACACAGATATACGTGGTTCACCCAGTTTGGGCTACGTCCACCTCGAACAGCTAGTCCTTCCTTTCTATTATCCAGCAAAATGAAGAGATAAAACCTACAACAAATCCGCTGTAATATCCTCTGTTTTCTCTCATAGTCTCACCTCTCTGTTTCTCGCTCACAAAATACACATCTATATCATAGCCTCAAATACAATACCCTCATACAAATAGAGGGGTTGCCTTCTAGGGCCAAAAACCCTAAACTAAACATAAGTTCTATCGTCAGATCATCCGCCTAATGAACAGCCCAGATTGACTAGAAATTACTATACTTTTACAAGGCAATTTTACATTTATTTTTGGCTTCGGGGGCGATGCCCCTGAGCCCCCGCCGGGGGACCGCTGGCCCCCGGACCCCCCAACTGGGGGGGATGGGCCCCCATGGATCCCCGTGGGGGGGACAAGTCCCCCCCGCGTGGATGGGTGTACAAAACTTCCTGGGGTATACATCCGGCTGAAACAAAGACCTCTGAACAATCATGCTCCACACACAACAATAATAACTCAATCACTGCACTATACCCCATGCATAGATGCCAACTCGTCAGAGGGCGAATAGATAACCCAATCTGTGGAAGAAATATTCCGTGTATTACGTCAAGCACCATCAGCAAAACCAATGTATGTTTGGAGAGGCATCGACATCTGCAATATCAAGAGTAAAACCAAGATAAGAAAGAATAATGACAAAAAACACTCTCTAATCTAAGCACACTTTTTAAACTAAAACACACCAGCTAGAAAGAAAACTAACCTAACTAAAAAACTCCACACCCAGATTTTAAGCATAATACCTCTTCAGGTAAAGACCATTTCTGGATTTACCTAAAGAGACCTCGTCAAAGTCTACCAATTCATACGCCCCTTTTGATAGCTTTCACTTAACAGCATAAGGACCATGCCACATAGGGACGAATTTCCCAGCACCTAATTTATCATTTGCTTGATCGTACAATAAGACTAGGCCTCCTTCCGAAAAATTTCGAGGGGTAATATTTCGATCATACTGAGCTTTAATACGTTTGGCATGAGTTTCTATTGCTAATGCAACATCATGTCGATTCTCATCTAGTTGATCCAAGTATAACAAATGTTTTTCCTCTTCGGAAGTGGCTGGAAGTAATTCGATGGCCATTTGCAATGACGGGATTTCGCACTCAATGGGTAACACAGCTTCCAGACCATAAACTAGTTGGAAAGGAGTGAAATCGGTTGACGTTTTTACTGAGGTTCGATACGCCCAAAGCATTGAAAATAGCATGTTATGCCAATTCGACCTATGAATCCCAATGATTCGTCGGATCATGATGACTAGAACTTTGTTGATGGCTTCAACCAGACCATTAGCTTGTGGATAATATGGAGTTGAACTGTTGTGACACAAGCCAAGTTGGCCTGTAAGTTCAGTCATCATAATGTTTCTAAAATGACACCCATGATCAGTGATAATCGCTTGTGGAACACAAAACCTAGCAATTATATGATTGAACACGAAAATCGTAGTAGTTTTGTCGTCTGCCTCAAATGTAGGCATCGCCTCGGCCCACTTGGTAAAATAATCTACCGCAAGGATGATATACGCATGACCCCTGGCCAAGTGAGGGTTACATCTAATAAAATTGATACCCCATTTCGCAAAAGGACCGACGGAAATTATATGGTGGAGAGGAGCAGGTGGAGCACGCATCTTTCGATCAAAAATTTGGCAGTTGTGGCATTTTTGGACCGCGTTAATACAATCTTTAAACAAAGACGACCAGAAATAGCCAGCATGCAATATCTTTTGGGCTGTGGCAAACCCAGACATATGACCGCCACATGCTCTAGAGTGACAGTCATTTAGAACCCTTTCAGCTTCCTCATGATTTAAACAACGTCGAAGAACAGAGTCCACCCCGCGATGATAAAGTGTATCTCCAATAATTTTGAATTGTTGGGACTGGAATCGTATTTTTCAACGTTCTGACCTTGAAATTTCTGGCCGAAAGGATTGGGTCTGGATATAAACTATGATATCCCCATACCATGGATCTAAGGTGCTGGTTAGAAATAAGGATTCGTCCGCGATGGGCTCCTCCGCCACAGTTTCCTTGTTAGCACGCGGGAAGTCACACGTTAACTCCACAAAAACTAAAGATTTCTTCGACTTAGACTTTTCAAATTCCAGGTCGAACTCCTGTAGGATCATAATCCATTTGGAGTACTTGCCCCCTAGCAATTGTTTGGTCAAAATATAGATCATAGGGTTGCATTCAGAAATTATTGTATTTTTACGTAGTAAAATGTAATGACGAAAACGTTGGACAGCTTGAACAGCTTCCAATGCCAATTTCTCCACATGTGAGTATTTTAGCTCAGTTGGATTTAAAGTTTGATTAAGGTAATATATCACATGTTCAATACTGAATTCATCTTCCTGAACTAACACCATTCCGATGGTGGAATGGGAGGCGGCGAGATACAAGAAGTAGTCCTAGTTGTAGTTGGGAGGATGCAATAATGGTGCATGGGTCAACGCGTGTTTTAGTGCATCAAAAGATTTATCAGCTATCTCATCCCAAAAGAATGGAGTATTCTGTTTCAACAACTGGGTAAAACCCTTTGTGATCTCGGCGTAGTTAGGAATGAATCAACGTAAAAAGTTTGCTTTCCCTTGCAAACTTTGGAGTTGGCGAAGACTGGAAGGAGGAGGAAATTTGACAATAGCTTCAACCTTCGAGGGATCGATGCGAATGCTAGCTTTCGAAACAACAAACCCCAGTAACCGACTTGTTTCTATACAGAAAACACACTTGTGTGGATTCAACCTAATTCGATAATGCCTACAACTCATAAAGATTGCTCGTAAATGGATGAGATGATCAGCTCGATGTAATAAATGAGCAAGTAAATCTTCGAGATAGGGTTGCACAATGTGCTTGATGTCATGAAATGCATAAGACATGGCTCTTTGAAAAGTTTCCTCGGCGTTCTTGAGCCCAAAAGGTAATTTTCAATAAACAAATGTCCCCCATGGACAAATGAAAGCCGTTTTTGGTTGATCAGCAGGTAGAATATTGATTTGATTGTATCCGGAAAAACCATCCATGAAGGAGAATATTTCACTACCGGCACAATCATCAATTATTTGATCGATATAGGGAGTTGGGTAATTGTCTTTTGGACAGGCTCGATTAATATCCCTATAATCGATACATATTCTTATTGTCCCTTGATTTTTGTTAACAGGAACAATATTCGATACCCAATCCATTAACGAAATCGGATAAATGAAACCTGCTTTGAGTAATTTTTCAACTTCTACTTTAATAGCAGCACCTTTTCGCGGGTGGATCTGACGCAAACGTTGCTGGATGGGTTTAGCATCTGGGTAAGTTTTGATTTCATGAACAAAAATTGCTGGGTCAATTCCTGGCATTTCCTCATATGACCAGGAAAACACGTCGCAGAATTCTTGAAATAGGGCCTTATATGTTTGAATTTCATCTTCCGTACAAGAGGCACCTATATGAATGTTTTCAACAATTCCAAGCTTAACCGAAATATCAATAGGAATAGTTCGAGAAATGTTTCCCAAATTTAACTCTGAATCAGGATTTTTCATTGGATTCTGAGGTTCCTTGACATATTCAGTCGTAAAAATAGATGAAAAATCATTTTCAAAATGATCACTCTCGGGTAAAAACGAAGATCTATGATGAAGATCTTCCCATGGTAAATCATCGACACATAGGATTTCACGAATTTTCTCATCAGTGTGAACAAGTTCGGAAAACATTGTTGAATCCGAGTTTGATGTTGAAAGTGATTCCTCATGGACCACATTCATTAAGTTAGTTTTGGTTGAAGATGGGTCAGAAAACGACTGCATGGCCTGATACGCAATTTCATATGGGCTCAAAGGCATAACATTACCAAATGAGTCTATCTCAGATTCGGAAGGTACGATCCAAGGATCATCATAAAAAATAGTGTCTGATGAAATCATATGAATGGTTGCAGTAGAAGATGATGTGTTGATAGGAGGAAAAGGAAAATTTCCTAGTAAACCAGAATCTTTAACTAGTCCTACTCCAACGTCCTTATACGGGATAGTTGTTTTACCGACATGCTGAATACTTTCAGAAGAGGCTGGGTCAGACGAAAAGTAAGTCAGTTGGTCTATAGTTACGATCTTTCCATTATTAGGGAACTTGATAAGCTGAAAGATCGATGAAACAAAAACTGTCATAGTGTAAGACCAACTACGACCCAAGAGAAGGTTGTAATCTAGAGGGGCATCAACCACCTCCACATCTAGATTAACAGTTTTGCCTTCAACCCCTATAGGTAAATCCTGTAGAATGCCAAAAGGATGAAACCCACGGCCATCAAAGGCATTTAGAATCGTCGGGGATCGATTTAGCGTAGGAGAACCAAGCGATCTCCAACACTGTATCGACATAATACACATTGAGGCTTCCTCATCAATCACAGTCCTATAACAAGGTATGTTTTTGACTAACATTGGGATCTGGAAAGCCATTTGATGAGGTAGGCGCGGTGTACTATTTTCTAGATCGAAAATCATAAGGTTCGAGTCCTGAACGTCAACAGCTCCTATAGCCGACAATAGTAATTTACGCTGTGTTGGACATGATTGTAGCACTTCCAAAGCCGACATTGCTGAAGGTGAAACAGCCAAATATTCAACAATGTTATATTTCTAAGCCACTCTCGCATATGGATTGAAAGCTGACTTTCGAAGTGTACCCTTGGCAGGCGGTTTGATTACTAAGTCTGGGTTAGGTTTCTCGATCTGTAGTGGATCGGAACCGGGAGTTGAAGTTGATGGGTTCAAATGAGAAGATTCTGCTTCTTTACCATCAACAGGACTTTTACTTCCATAATCATGCGATCGAGTCGCAATCCTAACATGGGACATCATCATTATGGGTTCTTCAGAGGCATTTGAGGAAGAACCATCATCTTGCTGTCTTGACTAGGAAAATGATCCTTCAAAATAGTAGACGTTTGGGAACTTTTGACAATTTTCGCAACCTTCGCACGATGAGGGTAGTCTCTTGTAAAATGCTCTTTGTCACAAATGAGACAAGGATAATGAGGTTTGTGTTTCTCATCAGTTGATTCCGCTTATTCTGGTTTCTCTTTCAAATTTTTATCTGTTTTATTTTTCTTCTTACCACTAGATTTTGATTTGGCTGTAGATGACTCTACAACATGAATGTCGGCAGAAATTTCTGTGGAAGAATCTTCGGTCGGGGAATCTCGTAAAGTTATGATAGGAGAAGAATTCTTAGAATATTTCTTCTTACTTTTGGTATTAACCGTACCAATCATACCATCAACGACATGAGACCCTGAAGGAGCTGCAGTTATTTGATTTTGTTTAGGAAGATCGGGGATTTTCTCATGTAACGTACCTGACTGCGTATAAACTAAGTCAAGGTACTGAGCTTGAGCAATTACTTGCTCTTCAGTAACGACTCCGGCCTTAGCTACATCCTCAGTGATCTTCGGTAATAAAGATTTTACAAACCATTCAGCTAAGATCTGATCCGGAATAAAAACCTTCACTAAACGCCGTCGACGTCTCCATTCATGAATGTGATCTGAAATGTAAGTGGACGTTGACTGCTTTAATGAAGTTAATAATTCTGTGCCATTGTCATATCTGACTGGCAACTGAAAATGAGTTAAAAATGAAGTAGCTAACTGACTAAAGTTATAAAAAGTGGCTTGCGGTAACTCAATGTACCACTTGGCCGCAAGACCAATTAGAGTGCACTGGAAAAGCCTTAAACGGATTGAATCATCTGAAATGGAGTTAGACACACACCAGAGGTGATAAGTCATCACATGGTTCGACGGGTCCTCTCCTGATTTTCCTTCAAACTTAGGAATATCACTAGGCAACTTATTCGGCATTGGCGGCCAAAACGGAAGATAGTTAATTGGATCGTTCATAAGGCATGACAAGTCAGGCAAGTCCAAAGTTGCGATGAATGGTAACTGATGATTAGGGTCCCTGAAACCCTGGGTCATGAGACCAGCCCCAGGAGGAGGATATCCAGGATAACTAGGAATTGGAATTGCATTTGGGATATTATATCCTCTCGGAAAACCAGGATTAACCGGACCGTACTGGGGTTGTTGAGGTTGTTGATATGTATACCCAGGGTACGGTTGATACTGATAGACTGGCTGCTGCATAGCAGGACCGAATTGGTACTGTCCCTGGTACGGTTGATAAGTAAATTGAGGTTGACTTGTGACAACCGTACTTGGACCAGGTTGTCCTACAGGCATTTGAACTGAAGTTTGAATTGTGGACCCAGACTGAGGTAAATATTTCTAAGGAGTTGATACAGGAACAATAGAAACCAGAGTTGTCGATACTTCAGAAGTAGGTGGGGTATATTGAACAGATGTTCCAGTAGTTGCAGCAGTCATTTGAGGTGGAGTACGAGGCGTACTAGGCCTAGACTGAGAAACTACAGAAGGTGCAGAAGTTTGAATAGTAGACTGGATAGGTTGCTGGGGTGAACCAAAAACCAAGGGTTGTCCAGTTTGAGATGACAACTGTACATTCGGTTGCAAGACCTGTTGAGATTGAGATGGATCCCACACTAAGTTCATTCCGGGGTACGAACCCATAACAGGTTGAGAATATTGAGGACCATAACCGGGTTGAGGGTAGGGTTGATAATTCAAAGGTACATTTCCAGCTCCTTGGACATATGATTGACCGGAAGGTGGTTGGTAACCTTGGGTTGGGTACTGACCTTGAGGTTGATAACCTTGAGGCACGTACTGATACTGGGGTTGACCTTGAGGTACATATTGATACTGGGGTTGACCTTGAGGTACATATTGAGTCTGGGGTTGACCTTGAGGAACGTACTATCCCGTAGGTATGTACTGTCCTTGAGGTTGCCCCCTAGGCAGAAATTGGGTACCTTGAGGTTGCCCCCCAGGCGATAATTGAGGACTTTGAGGCTGCCCCCCAGGCGGTAACTGGCCACCTTGAGGTTGAGGATTAGGAATAGTACCTGACATCATGAGAATATCTTCTACACTCAATGACTTAGTTCCATTATTTCCAGTTAATAACCCTTGTTCAATAGGTTGAGGAGATGCTCCCGAAAAGTACCAGTAAGTGACTGATACCCAGAGGGAATAGAAGGACCGCCGTATAAAAAGGTTTCTGGAGATTGAGAAAACATGGACGACTATCTTGACATATTTAACAGAGTATAGTAACCCCTAGGTGTTGGGTGAAAAGGAATACGAGGTGGTGAAAAACTTAGTCCCGAGTTTTCCAAAAAATTGGTCAATGAAAGATACCAAGCGTTGCTCCTAGGTGGACTGTAAAAAATTGATTCACGCTCCCTAAGTTATATAATAGGTTGATTTTCAAGGATAGGGATACCTTCTTCTTCTGGAGTAGCAAGTTCTTCAATAGCTATAAGTCCAGAAGGAAGATTTTGTGTAATTATTCTTTCTACCCTGGGTGATCCAGGACCACTAGAAGTTGGAGAGGCAAATTCCAATGTTGGCATAGCAGCAAATTCAGTTTCAGGTTCGGATATATCAGGTTCCTCACCTAAATCACTAGTAAATGAAAAACTATCAGTAACTTCGGAAACAGAAACAGATTGTGGATTATAATCTGCTACTAGAGCTTGATAATCAGGATGTACCACTAAATAAGATTCTCCTTCTTCAGGTGACCCAACTCTACTATCTCTAGGAGTTACAAGGGCTCGTAACCCTTCAGGCTGGCTCGGTGAAAACTCAGGAGGTTGGCCCCGAAGTCTACGGGACTTCCTCGGTAATTCAGCCACGATTAAATATTTTAACTACTTCACACGCAAACAAAGAAAAATCTCAATGAAAACCACCTAAAGTCTCTAAAGAACAAAATAATTTTGAATCACACGCCTAAAGAATCTAGGAGATCAAATCACACACAAACAGTGACTTTTCATACTGAAAACACTAGTTGGTGATGAAATCCAACGTCACAGAGTTCAATATAGAAATGGCAGTTGGAACAGTTACCCCGACAACCTGCTTAATGAATAGACTGGCACAAGTTTCTCCACTAAACCATCTCGAGTGAAGAGAACCCCCCAGAAAATCCAAGTGAGTCTAGCCAACGTTTACTCCAGGTACAATGGGATCTTCCCTCCACCGTCACCTTAGGAAAGAATCCTATAGAATATGGTCACTATGGTTACCAACGGAAACAAATATACCTGGGGGAACAGTCTACGATCCGATACGCATGCAAGGGCAAAGTAACAAGCTCAATCCCCTTGAAGGCTCCTTGACATAATCCAAGGTTTACCAACAAGTGACCCCAGGCTCCTCGACAATGGTTAATCTGAGGTTTACCATTTTTAATACGTGAATATCTGGCGTCGTTCCCAATGAGGAAGGATTGATTCCCACACTGGTTCGGACACGATCTCGTGCTTCTCCTTTAATAGGATCTTTCCCAGAGCATAGATGTAACAATTGGATTTTGTCTCCTACCGCAAGATACAGCTACTTGTTTGTTTTACTATCTTGGAGAGTTAATTACTCCGTACTCGAAGATACTAGCCTAAACTATGTTGGTGTAATAGAGCCCTAGAAATAAAAAGATTACTAGATAGATTTTACTTTAAGCGTTATTTTTATTTGTTTTTCTTTAAGTCAAGAGGTGCAGAGATGAAACTTATGGTGTGAAGACTCGACTAGAAATCACTAAAAAATGGACTTAAGATGATAAGCAATCTTTTCCCTTCAATGAATTTCTAGCTAGGAAAGAGTTTGAGAATGCAAATGCTTGTAAAAACAAATCTTTTCCTTAACAAACAAATCAAAAGAAGAGATTTTATGTCTTTTCCAATGCACTAAAAAATGAGACAACTAGTTATGCTCACAAAAATTTCCCTTTTCTTTCAAACACTCAAATACTACAAAAACAAACTTTTTCAAAAGAGATTTTTTTATTTTTATAAAACACTCAAAACTATGGAAAAATCTAATCTTGAGATCTATAAATTCTAAGAACTATTTGAAGTAAAAGCTTACAAGATTTCTTTTCAAGAATGTTTTACTTGGCTATAAGCAAACTAAGGACTAATTTGTCCAGAATCACAAATCAGTCAAAAACAACCAATTTTTGTTTTCTTTTCTAAAAGTGAAATCCAAAACTTTTAACACAAGTCTTTTCAAAGTTTCGCAAAGAGAAACACAAGATGGATTCCTCAACAAAGGTAGATTTTGCAAATGGTCAGACTCATAAGAAGGCCAGTAAAAACCAAGGTGATCTTAGGCTTCTAAGGCTTCTAAGCTCTGAGCTACTACAAGACCAAAATGAAAATCAAGCCTGGCAACCAAAACTTCTAGGAATTTCACCTAAAACCCTAATACCAATGGAATTAACCTAAGAAAAGTTCCTGACAAGTCACATGCAGGTCTGGGCAGGGGATAACAACACCTAAACAAATCCTAAGTTGACTGAAAGAGAAAATCTTAAGTTTTTCAAAATTTTGACAAGGTCTGCAGGCCCGCAGTCCACACAGGTGCGGTACCACTCTGTGTGTAAAGAAAAAGTGTGGACAGGTCCACACTATGTTACAAGTATAGGGTGAGGTCCTCTCCCAAAAGTATGAAAAACAAAAAATAATCCAAGATCTAATAAATCTACGTAATTCCACACACAACAAGCCAAAAATAGAAACAAAAACACAGTTTCTCAAGTCAAAGTAAAGCAAATTAAAAAATCAAGTCCCCAGTAGAGTGGCCATTTTGTCACACGGAATGAGTTGTTCTTGCGGACAAGACCGACCTCCCTAGTATCTAATGATATCTAGTGACAAGCAAGCCAATCAAATTCTATCTTTCTCTAAATATGCAATTTATAAACAAAGGCAAACAAGTGTTTTAGGCCTACCTTGGGTCCAATGCAAGTTTGTGGAAGCCTCGCTCCTTTGATCCAAATGAGCTCCCTTGTAGCAAATCTGCAAACACAAACAAGCACACAAATTAAATAGCACCTGAAAAGCCAATATAATAAAGAATACTTATCATGATGATCAAGGAATTCATGAAACAAATCACATAAGACAATTTGTTGAGAAAAATGAATCTGATTGTATTAATTCAAATCAAAGAAGAACTTTACAACCTGTGCCTTGACACTGTACAAGCTCCTCCCAGGGTCCAACAAGAAGTCTCCTTTACTTTGACAAGTTTCACTCTCTTCCCAATGAAGCCAAAAGGTATGTGATCTCTCCTCTCAAGCTTAACTAGGAAGTCTTAATTCCACCAGCATTTTCCCTCAAAAATGTTCAGCTTCTAACCTCCCTAGCAACCAGCCCAATGCCTTAATTTATAGTGCAATGGAGGGAGGTTACTAGGTCCTCCTTCAAAGGGATAAAGCCCTCCTTCAAAGGGATAGCTCCTCTCATCAAGGGATTAACTCCTTCACTTTTGGGATGCACGAACCACCTAGGAGTGAATCATCCACGTCAAAATTCCTTCTAGAATCATCTAGAATTAACCCAAAGTGAGTTTTTTAGAATAAACTTGCGCCTTTTTGACTTTCACAGGGGTCCACACCCACTCCTTTAGAGACAGAGTGGGCAGGTCCGCAGGTAACACGAACAAAGGGTGTAGGACCACAGGAAACAGTGAGAGAAATTGCGAAACCAGAGCTTTAATGATTTTTAAGGTATTTCTCTCATTTTCAAAGCTTGACATGAAGAGCTGAGGTTTGAGACTTGCTTAGGAGGATAGTATGAATGATGATAGACCCATACTAACTACAAATAGTCATGGGGACAATATTTTGTGTAATAGCTAAGTAATTAGTAGCATTCTAGACAAAGGGGTGCATGTAGCCACCTAGCTACTGGCCGAGAAGGTGATGAGAAAATGATGTGGAAACAAGGTACCGGCGCTGGTCATCGCGCTAGCCGAACAATGCGCGAAGGGGTTCTAATTCAACTAGGCCACCTTCCTCTGTGAAGAATTCCTCACCAACTACAAGGAAGTCTAGGACTAGGGCAAGACCTGCACTTCTCGTGGTTTTTCTTGTCCATCCTACTGGTGTCAAGGGGGCTGCTTGAGGATAGTTAGTTCCCTCCTCTCAAATAGGACTTGCCAAAGGCCGCAAAATATGCATCGCTCTGGGCTATGAAGGATGCCACACAAATCCGTGAGACCAAGATCTTTTGGGTGCTCATGGAGGCAAGCATCCGGATGTGGATTAACAAAAGGTCATGCCTATCCCCCATAGTGTACGACAGTCTACGGTGCTTTGCAGACTTCAAGGTGGATATGCATAATGTGTATATTAAGGCACAAAAAGGTTCGACCTAGAATTGGACCAAAATTCCTTTCATCGCAATTGATGATGCCATATTCACTGTGCTCGACTGACAGCCACCCAAGCCCAAATCTGGTGGCACGTGATAAGATAGTAGTACAAAAACAGAATGATGTCACCAAGCTGTTGGCTCAGTAGAAGCTCAACGAGTAGTTGGCAGAGAAGGTAAGGGCTTTCCGCGAGGCAGCAAAGGCTGCCGCGGAGCAGACCAAGGGTGCTGAACAAGCAGCAACAACATAGGCAACAGGGCCCACCCCAGCGTGGGAAGAAGGAGGCCCACACCTGACCATGGGATAGGGAACAGAGGACATAGCGGAAGGCGCTGACCCAAGCATGACATCTACACAACTGAAATGGTCGCGTGGTATGGAACGAGCAAGTCCACTTCCAAACTATACAGTGAACCTATTACATTGATAGAGGGTGACCTCTATGACATCGGTGACACAATTCGCGAGATCAACAGGGCACTACTCCAGGAAGTAATGACAGAGCAACAGAATGTGTTGGAGGCCCTCAGGGAGTAGCTGTAGCAACTTCAGGTGCGACCCCCATAGGAAGGAATGATTGCCGCCTACAGTGCCACAAGTACATCGGCAATGGAGCAATTGTTGCGAGAAAAAATGGCTAACGCATCGCACTACCGGAAGGAGCACTGACAATGGATAGCACGAAGGATAGAGTTGCAGTGGGCCAGATTAAGGGACTTGGCCTAAACTTGGCTGCCCTTCCGTGGGATACATTGTACCAGCTATAGGATGGAGTGACAACAGAACTCCGCGCTAGGGAAGGACGCGTAGTACAAATGCTTAGTGAACAGCAAATCAACATTGAGTAGCTTAGTCTATGATGCGATGAAGCACTGGTGCAAAATAAACAGCTGGAACAGATAATAGAGAAGGCATGTCGCCGTGCTCCAGAGTTAGAAATTGCGACAGACCTACCAGTTGGAGTGAAAATTCATAGATTGGCTAGTGGATTCCACAAGGCAAAGGAGGAAGCAATGAGGATACAACTGGACCTCAACCTTCAAATTTTTGAACTATGATTAAAGGTGCAGTCATCCATGCCCCTGGAAGTTAGGGAACAAGGTGATGACACTATCCAAAAAGGGCTGGAGGAATAGGACAGGCAGTGCAGACCTGTACGGGTATGTTGGAAGAATCCTTCATGGTCCTCACTTCCTTACAGGAGGACCCCACCATGTTGGGTGTGGAGCCTGATTATCTTCTATATTCAAAGGTATCACCACATTAGACCCCAGTTCGAAATGGGGGCGGCAACACTGCCCGTAAAATATTCGCTGCAGGGGGGCTCCAAGGGGGGCGGCTCCGACCTTTGGGAGCCCCCCCTGGCGGGGGTTTTGGGGGCAGCGCCCCCGAAGCTAAAAGCAGCTGTAAAATTGTCTTGTAAAAGTATAGTAATTTCTAGTCAATCTGGGCCGTTCATTAGGCGGATGATTTGACGGTAGAAATTATGTTTAGTTTAGGGTTTTTTGCCCTAGAAGGCAACCCCTCTCTATGTATGAGGGCATTGTATTTGAGGCTGTGTGATAGATTGCATTCTGTGAGCGGGAAATAGAGAGGTGAGACTGTGAGAGAAAACGGAGGATATTACAGCAGATCTGCTGTAGGTTGTGTCTCTTCATTTTGCTGGATAATAGAAAGGGAGGACTGGTTGTTCAGGGTGGACGTAGCCCAAACTGGGTGAACCACGTATATCTGTGTCTCTCTTGTTTTATGCGTTTTCCGTGTTTATATTTCTGCAATATTTTATGTGTTCCATTACTCCATAATATATAATTTCTAACAACTGGTATCAGAGTCGAAGGTCTATTTGGCTGATAAACTTGCAGGAAAGAAGGGTTCCTGGTTCGAGTGGGAGCAATGGCTGAAGATGGTAAGTTTAGGGTCGAGAAATTTAACGGCCAAAACTTCTCACTATGGAAGATGTAGATGGAAGATTATCTGTATCAGAAAGATCTATACCTACCATTCGACGGAAAATCAAAGATGCCGACGGGTATGACAGACAAAGAATGGAACCTTGTCGATAGAAATGCACTCGGAACAATACGGTTGTGCCTTGCTATGTCAGTCGCCTTCAACATTTCAAAGGAAACCACGATAGAGGGTTTGATTCAGGCATTGTCGAAACTATATGAAAAACCCTCGGCCTCAAACAAGGTATTTCTTATGAAACGGTTATTTAATATGAAGATGTCGGAAGGTGGACCTATTGCAAACCATTTAAATGATTTTAATACAGTTACAAGTCAGTTAAGTTCTTTAGGGGTAAACTTTGATGATGAAGTTAGAGCTCTATTATTCTTGTGCTCATTACCAGAAAGTTGGAATGGTTTGGTAATGGCCATTAGTAACTCCGTTTCTGGATCTAGTACTTTAAATTTTGATGATGTTGCCGGTGCTATCCTTAGCAAGGAAATGCGACGGAAAAGCTCCGGTGAGACATCGGGAAATGCTTTGAGTGCAGAGTCTAGAGGAAGAAAAATGGAAAGAGGAAAGAGCTCAGGATATCGCAGTAAATCAAGGAAAGGAAAATCCAAGTCTAGATCGGGGATAGTGTGCTGGAAATGTGGAAAGAAAGGACACCTAAAGAAAGACTGTAGATCTCAGAAGGGAAAAGAAGGAGATGCACAGCAAGAAAACAATCATGAAGCAAATGTGACAGGTGAGGTGTTAGAAGATGCTTTGATTCTTTCTTTCGAAAATATTACTGATTCCTGGGTGGTAGATTCAGGGGCTTCATTCCATGCCACACTTGATAAGAAATACTTTCATGACTATGTTCAAGGAGATTTTGGACAAGTTCGTCTGGGTGATGATAAACCCTGTAAAATTGTTGGGATGGGTAAGGTTCTTGTAAAACAGAAGAATGGAAACCAATGGCTATTAAAGGAGGTAAGGCATGTTCCAGATCTAAAGAAAAATCTGATTTCAACAGGGCAGTTAGGCGGTGAAGGTTGTGTGACAACTTTCACAGATAAAGCTTGGAAGGTCATCAAAGGAGCCCTGGTAATAGCAAAAGGCGAAAAGGTTGGTACATTGTATTTATGCAATGGTATTTCTAACTTTGTTAATGCTTTAACTTCCAAAGGAGAAGATGCAGCATTCTGGCATCATAGGCTTGGATGCATGAGTGAAAAGGGGATGAAGATTCTTCACTCAAGGAATTTTTTGCCAGGTTTGAAGAATGTTGATTTGGACTTCTGTGAGAATTGCATTTATGGAAAACAGAAGAGAGTCAGATTTCTCAGAGTTGGGAAAGAAAAGAAGAATGAAAAATTAGAGCTTGTGCATACAGATGTATGGGGACCTGCTCAGGTATCATCTCTCGGTGGCTCTCATTATTATGTTACTTTTATTGATGATGCAACTAGAAAAACTTGGATTTATTGTATTAAGAATAAATCTGATGTATTTGATACTTTCAAGAAATGGAAAGCTTTGGTTGAGATTGAGACAGGAAATAAATTGAAGTGTCTTAGATCAGACAATGGAGGTGAATATTGCAACAAAGAGTTTGATAGGTACTATTCAGAGCATGGAATTCGCAGAGAGAAGACAGTTCCAAGAACACCACAAGAAAATGGTGTGTCAGAAAGGATGAACAGAACAATCATGGAGCGTGCAAGGTGCATGAGATTGCATGCAAGATTGCCTTTACAATTTTGGGCGGATGCTGTAGATACTGCTATTTATCTAATAAACAGAGGGCCTTCAAGTTCCTTGGATGGTGGTGTTCCAGAGGAAGCATGGACAGGTAAAAAGGTAAACTACTCTATTTTAAAGGCTTTTGGTTGTGAGGCCTTTGTCCATATTGATAAAGAAAATAGAACAAAGCTTGAGGCAAAGTCAAAGAAATGTACCTTTATTGGATATGGTGTTAATGATTTTGGTTATCGCTTATATGATTACAAAAATCACAAAATCATTAGGAGCAGAGATGTAATATTCAATGAAAAGGTCTTATATAAGAATCAGTTGCAGGAAAAGAAACAGGAAAAGGAAAACAAGGAATACTCAGTTCTTGATGAAATCACTAAAAAAGTAAAGGTGCCTAAAAATAATAATAATCAACAACCGCAACAACAGCAACCACCACAACAACAACAGGCACCCCAAACACCTGAAAGTGGTGTTAGAAGGTCTACCAAGATAAGTAGACTGCCTGAACGATACTCTCCTTCATTATATTATTTATTGTTGACTAATTCGGTGAACCCAAATGTTATGAAGAAGAAATGCAGGTTGAAAGAAGGAAGAAGTGGGAGGTAGCCATGGAAGAAGAGATGGACTCCTTAATGCATAACCAGACTTGGGATTTAGTCAGGTTGCCTGTAGGAAAAACTACATTGAAGAATAAATGGGTTTACAGGCTGAAGGAAGAAGATGGAGGAAAATAGAGGTATAAAGCTAGACTTGTGGTGAAGGGGTTTGCACAGAAGAAAGGTATTGATTTTGATGAAATATTTTCTCCTGTTGTTAAAATGACTTCAATAAGAACTATTTTAAGTCTTGTAGCAGCTGAAGATTTTCATCTTGAGCAGTTAGATGTAAAGACAGCCTTTCTCCATGGGGATTTGGAGGAAGAGATATATATGCAACAGCCACAAGGATATGAGGTGAAAGGGAAGGAGAAACTAGTGTGCAGGTTGAAGAAGAACTTGTATGGCTTAAAACAGGCTCCAAGGAAGTGGTATCTAAAATTTGACAAGTTTATGTCTGAACAAGGTTATACTAGATGTCACTCTGATCATTGTGTTTATTTGAAAAAGCAAAATGATGGCAGCTATATTATATTGTTATTGTATGTAGATGACATTCTTGTTGCAGGATCTAACATGCAGGAAATAAATGCGTTCAAAAGAAAATAGGCAAATTCATTTGCAATGAAGGATTTGGGAGCTGCAAAACAAATCCTTGGTATGAGAATAACTAGAGACAGGAAAAATCGTAAATTAACATTGTCTCAGAATGAGTACATACAAAAGGTGTTGAAAAGATTTAACATGCACAATGCAAAACCAGTTAGTACACCTTTTGCTAGCCATTTCAAATTTAGCAAGGAAATGTGCCCAAAGACCCAAGAAGACATGGATTATATGTCTAAAGTTCCATATGCATCAACAGTTGGAAGCTTAATGTATGCAATGGTCTGCACAAGGCCTGATATTGCACATGCAGTGGGAGTTGTAAGCAGGTACATGAACAATCCAAGAAAGGAACATTGGATGGCAGTGAAATGGATTCTCAGATGTTTGAAAGGTACCACAAATCAAGGATTATGCTTTGGTGGTTCAAACATCTCCCTACAAGGATATGTTGATGCAGAAATGGCAGGTGACAGAGATAACAGGAGGAGTACTACAGGATATGTATTTACTGTTGGAGGAACAGCTGTCAGTTGGGTTTCAAAAATCCAAAGTGTTGTTGCACCTTCAACAACAGAAGCAGAGTATGTTGCTGCTACAGAGGCTAGTAAAGAAATGATTTGGTTATAAAGGTTTATGGGTGAATTGGGTAAGGATCATGATATGGGCACGTTATACAGTGATAGCCAAAGTGCCATTCATCTTGCAAAGAACTCAGCATTTCATTCTAGGATTAAACACATATAGCTCAAGTACCATTTCATACGATCAGTGTTGGAAGATGGAGAGTTGAAGCTGGAAAAGATACACACTAGCCAGAATCCTGCAGATATGCTAACAAAAGTTGTAACCAGGGAGAAACTGAGAATATGCTCAGTTTCAAATGGTCTTCAAGGATGACGATAAAGATGAGAAACAGCCAGGTCCAAAGAGGAGTCATTTTCTAGCAAATGGAGCAGCGGTGGAGTTGCTACAATCAGTCTCCAAGTGGGAGATTGTTGGGTGTGGAACCTGATTATATTGTATATTCAAAGGTATCGGCACATTGGACCCCAGTTCGAAATGGGGGCGGAAATGCCGCCCGTAAAATATTTGCTGCGGGGGGGTCCAGGGGGGGCGGCTGTGACCTTTGGGAGCCCCCCCGGTGGGGGTTTTCAGGGGCAGCGCCCCCGAAGCTAAAAACAGCTGTAAAATTGCCTTGTAAAAGTATAGTAATTTCTAGCCAATCTGGGTCGTTCATTAGGTGGATGATCTGATGGTAGAACTTATGTTTAGTTTAGGTTTTTTTTCCCTAGAAGGAAACCCCTCTCTGTGTATGAGGGCATTGTATTTGAGGCTGTGTGATAGATGTGTATTCTGTGAGCGGGAAATAGAGAGGTGAGACTGTGAGAGAAAACAGAGGATATTACAGCGGATCTGCTGTAGGTTGTGTCTCTTCATTTTGCTGGATAATAGAAAGGAAGGACTGGCTATTCGGGGTGGACGTAGCCCAAACTGGGTGAACCACGTATATCTGTGTCTCTCTTGTTTTATGCATTTTCTGTGTTTATATTTCTGCAATATTTTATGTGTTCCATTGCTCCATAATATATAATTTCTAACACACCATACAGTGCCTGGAAACATAGGCGCAAAAGCTTCAAATACAATATGTCAGTGTGCATGGAATGGCACAAATAGTTGTCTTGACCCAGCAGTTGGCGAAGCTACAACAAGCGAAAGCATTGAAGGAACAGGTGGATGTCACGCGATAGAAATAGGTAGTACTTAAAGCGCGCGCCTAGCCTTGGATTGATGAGGCTTTTCGTATCACTGTCGATATCGAAGGAAAGCTTACATAAATGGAGGTGATGCATGCTCTAAGATAGGGATTTCCCCTGAAAGCGAGCATTCGGCAGAAAGAGTAGAGCAGATCTAGTAGACAGCATAACAATGCAATGCGGACTTTCGCACAACATAGGCATAGTTGGAGGGGCTCCATGCCAAGATCGTTGCACCAGCAGAGTGACTCAAGATGAGTCACGATGAATGTGTTGGGGGCCTGTTGGGCATGGGATCCCCCACAGCAAGTTTTGGAGCTCAAAGCCCAAGTTTTGGTCAAAGATGGTGTAAGACTCTGCGAATTGCGGGAGCGGAGTGCGAACTCTAGGATGAGTCATACGGTTGTCTGCCCTAAAATATTGTAATTTAATGTAAAGTTGTGTATAAATAGAGCGAGGCTTTAAGTTTAAAGGAAAAAAAAGTCAATAATAGATAGAATAGTGAAGGCATGGCTAGAGCATAGAGTGGAAGCTGAAGTGTACTAGGTCGTAGTAGTAGGAAGAGGCTCTACAGCTGAGTGCGCAGAGGCCTAGTAGAGTTTGCATCTAAGTGCGCAGGGCGGAATCAAGTCTATACTTGGAATTGAAAGCTAATAAAGAGAAGTTTACTTTTTGCATCTGTTCTTGAATCTACTCTATTTACTCTGTTTATTTACTGCGTGCACTTGATGAGTACTCATATGAATTCTTATATGTGAATTAATCTAAGTAATAAGATAACAAAGACTAATTAAGGAAGACTTGGATAAATAACACAGATCGCACTGCGACTAGACTTGTGCGAAGACAGTATCACAAAGCACGGGGTGCCCGTAGGTGTGCGTAGTGCAGTAAGTGTGAAGGTTGGACCGTGTACCAATCACCTCATATCAAACATCCCCAAGTTGCGGAAACCTAGTTCTAACACCCTCCCATACTACTTCAAGTGAGACCTCATTCCGCACTTTGCGAACTATTGCCGAAGGGGCTAGTACTACTAGGATATGCTTGGCTAAATCACTTCCAAACCTGGGTCAGGCCCCACTAAGCCAACAACTATCTAGATCAATTATCTCTTCAATTTCTCTTTTCAAGATTTCTTCAATAGGATGGAGAGTTTCAATCTCCATTCCCCTTTCTGTTTTAGACTTACCACCATTGGCCAATTTTTCAATATATATTATAGACTCATGGTTGTAAGGAGCATAAGAGTTTTCTACCCTTCTACTTGAAATGATATGGTGAGGATCATAACGCCACTTTTCCCCTTGATGGAGTTACTTATCTCGAAGTATTCTCTCAAGTTCTTCATTAGCCTATTTATTATTAACAATGAAAGGCCTAACAATCTTGGGAAACTTGAATAAATGGCCCTTCTTTGCTGGTACAAAGTGAACTTGATCCACAATTAAACTTTGTGTAATGAATTCTAGAGAAAATAATCTCATTAGCACAAAAGAAGGAAATCCTGTAAGGGGCAACCTCTGCTCCATACAATCTAATATCGACATGCTCTTCAAATTGAAACCGATCTCCCACTATGGTTGTATAATTTAACTCATCTTTAGATAAGTTCTTACTAATGAAAGAGATAGCATAAGGAAATTTGTCTTCCATTTGTCCTAAGGTAACCCCCACAACGTTTTCTGAGGCATATGTGTGTATATGAAAAGGTAATGCCCAGCTGGGACCCCTAAGAATGGGTGCGATGGTCAGTTATTATTTCAGTACTTTGAAGGCTTCTTGAGAATTATTTTTCCAATAGAAATCTGACTCTTTATCCAGTAGTCCAAATAAGGGTGAATCCAATTTACTAAATTCTTTAACGAACCTTCTATAATACCTAACTAATCCAAGGAAACTCTTGACATCCCTTTATTTTCGAGGGATACAAACCCTTTTGATGATGGATATTTTGTTTGGATCAACCTATATCCCTTCCTTGGATATAGAATGGCCAATGATATTATTTGCATTCATCATAAATTCACACTTCTCATGACGTGAAATATTCATTTCAATGCACTTCTTTAATACTTTTCACATATTAGAAAGAGATTCCTAAAAGTCGCATCCATACGGAGTGTAATCATCCACATATATCTCAATAGAGTCATGAACAAGTTCAACAAAGATACTTAGAACTTCCCTTTGTAAAGTGGCAGAGGCATTACACAAATCAAATCGAAGGACTCTATAGGAAAAGGTATCCCAAGGACATGTGAATGTGCTATTCTATTGGTCCTCAAGTCTGATTTGTGTTTGGTTGTATCAACTAAATCCATCCGGGAAGGGCACAAATTTCTTTCTTGCAACACCATCTTGGACTTGGTCAATGAAGGGAAAATGAAAATGGTCCTTATTTGTATCCTTGTTAAGTTCTCAGTAATCAACACAGATCCTCCACTTCCCATTCTTCTTTGGGACTAAAACAAGAGGTGATACCCACTCACTATCTAAAATGGGATATCTGAACCCAGCATCCAGTAGCTTTTGTAATTCCTCTTTCACAATGCCCTTAAGAGTTGGGTTAATCCTTCTATGGGGTTGGAGCACAAGCTTGCATCCATCTTTGATGTAAATATGATGAGTACAGATTGAGGGATGCACAATTTTCATTTCCTTATAATCCCATTAAAAATCATATAGGTGTTTCCTCAAAACATTACATAAATTTTCTTGCTTCTCAAAAAAAAGAGAAGGGTTGATCTTTAGAGTTATGGATAGGTCAATCTCCACAATCCTGGAATGTTCTTGAATAGAGTCAACATAATGCGAATCAGTCCAAGGACTATTATTATGAAACCATCTCACAAAAAGATATATCAACGTCTTAAAAATTATCCTCTTCGTGGGGAAACCTCCTTTACATTAAACAAATGAACAATTCTTGGATGACACAAATGAAAAGATCTCCTTTGTATATATCGGAGTCTAAGGGGTAACAATATAATCAGAGTCTACATAACAATAATAATGTAAGGGCACAACAATAATAATAAAAAGGATACACTAGTATTATATGGACGTAACATGCCCCTCTCCTTCAAAAAAGTGTTGTCCTTTGTTGTAACCCTAGGGACAACCCATGGCTGGGTAGAGGTCAGTGCCTAGGACATCTACATAGAAAGATAATAGATTTTACTTGCTGCCCCATTATGATATTTCATAAGATTGTTCCACAGATAATGTTAAAGAAATTTTCTTGGGTAAAGACACTTTTCAAGATGGCCTCACTGACAATGAAAATGATTTGAAGTTGTAGCAAAGTGATAGAAATAAATGATAAAAAGTTCAAAATGAAAGGCTACTTATTGCAGAATATTTTTCCTCAAACTTTAGAAGAAAATGTGAAAGATTGAGAAATGAACTTGCAAAAAAGAGGAGTGCATATTAAGGTTATTTAGTTTAAGATTACATGTACTATAATTTCAATAAATATGTATGATAAAAACAACTAGCATCTTCATTATTCTTTTCCATAGAAGAAAGACAATAAATTATTTACAAAGAACATGAACACATATTAGATTCAAAAGACTTCTTGGAATCACCTTGGAAATATTTATTATTCTCCAAGAAATGATAGAAACATTACACGGAAAATTCTTGCCTTCTAAAGTAAAAGATCAGAACCCAAAATGGTTCTCTCAAGTTTATTTTATAGTTACATTACAATGGTGACAGTTAAAAAAACTGTTAACTATCACAAAACTGCTAAACTACTTTAAATCTAATTGAGCCCTATTCAGTCCTTTTGAGGACTTTGATTTTTATAAAACTAAGAACAAAATTTTGTAACCATTACAAATAGAATATTTTGAAAATTTCATAAAGTGAAGCCAGGTGGATATTTTTCACTGGATGACTTGTGATTCCTTGCAAGCTTATTTGTAAAAGGTCTAGCTTCTATTGTTGCTGCTATTGGAGACATCCATTCTTTGCATTTCTTCCATACATTGACATCTAAAATTAGACACTTGATAAAACTTGTATGAGACATTCTAAAATTGGTGATTCTACTATAATATGGATTTTCTGTAAAAAGTGTTTTAACAAACCACAACAACTAATAGTCCCTATGAAGGTAATTGACAATGGTTGACCCTTTGAGAACTGATGTCTTCTCATGAGAAGAGTCAATATTTATTTTGGATTCCACCAACAAAGCCTCATAAGTCTCCGAGGGAAGAAAATTTTCCTGTTGGTCCCAGTGGGATGGTAATCATGCCCTCATCCTTTTATCAAAATTTGTGTTGAATTTTAGAACAAATTCTGTAATTTCACCAATATAAGCCTCTATTATTTTCCTGTACAATTTTTTCTACAACATCTTATTAATTTCCAACACTAGCTCTATTATGTCTTCCACTTGCATCATTCTTAATTCCTGAGAAGACTTTGAATTAAGAAAATCGATAATCTTCTTTGCCAGTTGAGCATGTTGTTGGCTTTTCTCTTTATGAGAAGCAATGATGCTTCCTAGGATCCTAAAAATCATCTTCTCCTCCACCATTATCAACATATTATCCCAGATAGATTTTATTTAGTGAATTATATCATTCCATATTATCTCTCTGCCCCGTATGAGTGACATATTTCCATTTACGTTTTTTCTCAAATCCTTGATTTCATTGCAGGATGTCTGATAACCCTTTTGATATTTTGTTGGAATTTCCTTTTCCAAAGTTAGTTGTCTTTATTTAATCTTAAAAATTTATTGTGTGTCATCCAATTTCTTTTTCATTTTCTTCATTTCATCTTTTGAAATTTTTAATTCAGTCATAACCTCGGTCAATTTATTAGTTGGATCCTTTGAATCTGGTTGTATTAGGATAGTGCATACATGAGTATCTAACCTATATTATAAGCTAGTATTCAATTTTTTTTATGAAATCACTTCATTGTTTCTTTCCAGCAGCTCTCTAGTAAAAATCGCCTTTTCCTTCTCCAGTTCAACTACCTCTGGGGTGATGACATATTCTATAGCAAGAAACTTCAACTTCTTTCTGAGCACTTGGATTTCTGACTCTGCTCCTTGTAAGAGTTTCTGTACAACATATCTGTCTTCTAGATTGACACCAATTTTGACAATTAACTTCTTCAACTCATCATTCTGAATAAATAAAGCTCTAGAGTTTGGATTTTCCAACTTTAATTGATTTACAACTTTTCCCAATAAGTCTTCTATCTTATTCGCTGCTAGGGATGCTTTACCCAAATCACTATAAATCAATTCTCCATTTTTCCTACACAAGTTGATTTTATTAGGTGATGGAATCTCCCTTGCATCCATAGTTATATTTACAATTTTGAAACCTGCTCATGAAGAAACAGTTAAAGCATATGGTTGAGAAAAAGACCATTTTAGTTGATTTTTTTAAAATCCATTTTTGACAATAATCTAGTATGATACTCTTAAATTGGTTGAGATTCAAGATGGTACACAATATTTTCTTTAATTTTCTTGTTCTCCTCCTGAATTTGGCTATACATCTCATTTGAAACTAAAACTGAATTTTGTGAAGATTCTTCATGGACAAGGGAAGAAGGTGTGCTTGTCACTTCTCCCAATTGCAATTCAAATCCAAATGCAATAGAGGAGCTTCCAACCAGAGGCTCAAAATCCTTCTCCTTTTCATGCAATCTTGGCTTCTTAGAGTTGTGACTTCTTTTAATATCTAGATCAATTATCTCTTCAATTTCTCTTTTCAAGCTTTTTTCAATAGGATGGGGATTTTCAATCTCCATTCCCCTTTATGTTTCATACTTACCACCATTGGCCAATTTCTCAATATCTAGTCTGGAATCAAGTGTGTAAGGAGCATAAGGGTTTTCTTCCCTTATGCTTGAAATGATGTGTTGAGGATGATAACACCTATTTTCCCCTTGCTACAGTTGCATATCTCAAAGTATTCTCTCAAGTACTTTTGTAGGCTATCTATTATTAAAAATGAAAGGCCCAAAAATCTTGGGAAACTTGAATAAATAGCCCTTCTTTGCTGGTACAAAGGGAACTTGATCCACATTTAAAAGTTTTCTAATGAATTTCAGAGAAAAAAATATCGTTGGAACAAAAGAAGAAAGCCTATAAGGGGCAACCTATACTCCATACACTCTAATCTCGACATGATCTTCAAATTGAAACCAATATCCTACTATGACATCTTTGCTAATTTGTAAGAAGGATTGGGATTTTGGTAGGAGGCATGGTGGAGCATAACTTTTTATAATGGAATAAATGATTGACATGAAAGAGGTAGTGAAATATACAAAACCTTCATGGTTAGGGAGACTTCTTACAGTATCCGTCCAACTTACTACATGAGTGTTTTTCCTTATGGCCATCCATTATGTTCAGGCATAAATGAATAAATATTTTAACATGAACATGAAGGAATAGATAAAACACCAGCGATGGAAAAATAAAATGACCAATAAGATTCAAATTTGTCAACTTAGAGTTTATTAAACCTTCCCAGAAAGTTGGAATACCAAGAATAATTTCAGGCTACATGATTAAATTGAACATCCCTAACACAACATGATCGACCACAGAAGTATCATCCCTTCCCAAAACTCCAAAAATTATATGTAAAATTGGCTTAACATGTTCATCAAAAGTTTCCATAGGAAAATGAGTTGGTTCAGTAGATAAGACTTGTCTTGAATGCATAAGATAAAATGATAATTCAGTATAGTCTCTTACAGAAAAATTTTGAAAATTTGCTACTAGGGCTTCTTCTGTAAATTTAGTATAATATTCTCAATAGGGAAAGTCTAGAGCTTGTTGAATTAGAAGGACAGAGGCTTGAAATATATCTTTTCCTACTACATTCATTACAAAACATTTATGGGGATACAACGCAATATCTAACCAAGTGATAAACTCAGGATAAACATATGTATGAGGAATTATGGCAGATAAAAGGCCTAATTTTATTACTATAGTGTATACATGGGAAATAATTTTGCATGCTAGAACATTTTGGACAATTTCCATGATCCAAATTGGATCCATGAAAATTATCAAAATTCTATGACTGTATCAAATCATGACAGACTTCAAAACTTGTGAATAAAGAGCTATCAGGAAGACCTCTAGACAGTGGCAGTTTGTAGCCAGCAAGGAACGATGAGGACCTCAAAGTGCACTAATAGAGGCCGATGGAGATCACGCAGGACACAAACTAGAAATTAGGAAGTTTGGATCGGAAAATGAAGGTTGTTTATGCTAATTGCGCATCGCGGGAAAAACCCCTCAAAAAGGAAAAGCCCCAAAGCACTTAGTCATATGGGAAGCTAGGAAACTGTAGGGAAAGCGCTAAAGCAAAAGGCGGGCCCCACACTCCAAAACCGGCGGAATATCAGAGGCATGTTGGGCGGTAAGCGGATTTGGCAGGAGAACGAGCGATTCCATACATTTCACGACGCGTGTCCAGCGAATGAGAGAGAAACCTGCCTCTCATCATGGGCTAATGGTCGAGAAATTTAACAGCGCAATAAGAGAAAACACCGTAGGATCTGGGGGCTCCAGATTTGATGGTGGAGATTGTGCTCGATGAGAAACTAGATCTGAAGGGAAAATAAGCTACAACACATAAAGTTTGAAGTCTGATTTGACCACTGAGTTGGCAAATGAATCATTGCACAACGTAACTGAAATACCGAACCATTGAGGAAGAGCTGGCATAGTTCATGAGAGGACAAGTGGGCACTTCCCTGTGAGACATTGGCAATGACGTAAATGCAGGGAACTCCAAGCAAACAGCAACAAGAAATCCGAAGGGGTGGAAGAGGAAGCAAACAGTCATGAGACAAATTGGCTTTAAGCCCTGAACAGACAGAGAACAGAACAAAGGAGGAGAACAGAGACAAGCAAGAAAGAGGCAGTGAAGCAAGAAGCAGAAAACAGAGAGCCGAGCTGACCTGCAGAGTTAAGGCAACATCGAGCAGATAGAACTAGGCTTGAGAGGTTCAAGCAATCCCTGTGAGGATATCTGTCGGGAATTGAGCACCACATTGGACTCATCCCATTAAAGACCAGAGAGGTTGAGACTTGGTAAGGAAAGAGTCTGTGCACTCTAGTGGCTTGGGGAATCCAAGAACCACCCTACTGAGCATCATCTATTTCAGGAAACTCAAATTGAGCTCCTCATTGTAAAAACTTTGCTTTAAAGACACAATAAGAAGAGGCCACCACTGAAAGCTGGACCGGAGACATAGCCTAGAAGGATTGGGTGAACTCCTTGTTAATCTGTTGTGTTCTTGTATTTACTTACTGTGTTTCTCTTGCTGTTTTCCATTTTCTAGTGTCTGTGTATTTTGCAATCTGATTGATCCGTTGCCTAAGATAACATAGACACACATCAACACATGAGTCTGTAATACCTTCATTCATTAATTAATTAACTAAGATCACTTATGAGTGATTTTCAAATCAAGTGGTATCAGAGCTCAAGGTTGTTAAGGTTAGACAAGCTATGTTGGATTTAGATGTTGAATGCTAACTAGATCAGAGCTCAAATTAGGAGAAGGAGAGTTGATCGAAACAAATCCTGAAATTGGGAGAGTCTATCCTCGGAAGACAATGTCAGAGGAAGGTTCTATGGGGCTAGACCCTCAATTTATAGATAGTTTCCTAGACATAAAGTCCATGGTAGAGGAAATGTACAGGGACTTTAGAAAACAGAAGGATGAAGATTCATCGGGCTCCAAACAAGACAGGAGAAGATGAGTCTCACCTCCATGACCACTCAAAAGGCAAAGGGAAAGAAGAAAGCTTTCTCACACCTCCTAATAGCCCTGAACATAAAAAGAAATCATCTTTGATTAAACTAGATGTCAAATTTCATTTACCTATATATGATGGAGAGTTGAATGCAGAAAAGTTGTACAATTGGATTAGACAAATTGATGTTTATTTCAGAGTGCAGAATATCAATTCAAACAAGAGCAAGATTCAACTAGCAAGCCAACGCCTTGGAGGCGCTGCCTTGGTTTGGTGGGAAGGCAGGACCCAAGCTGACCTGAAGAGACATGGTAAGACTATCTCTATCTGGAGTGAATTTGTTTCTGCAATCAAAAAGTAGTTCTATCCATTGGCCTACATGCAACAAGCCATGATGAACTGGCAAACTCTTCGACAGTTGAAAGGGAAAAGTGTACAGGGATACACTCAAGAATTTAGAAAGAGATCATTGATTCCAGGAATCTCTTTAGACTCACCTGAGACTCTGTTGAAGTACATTGGTGGTCTACATAGCTACATGAGGCACACTATCCTCATGTTTAATCCCACTAGCATAGATGAGGTATCTATACAAGCTACTCATCTAGAAGCTAGAGGAAAGAATGGAAGTCCAGAAGTTGGGGGATCATCCCAACCCACTACAAGCGAGAACAAGGAGAAAAGAAAGTAGAAATGGAAAGAAAGGAAGGCTAACATTGCACAGAAAAGTAAGGCTTCATGCACTCACTGTAAAAAGGATGGGCATGATGACTAGCACTATTGGATTCTGCATCTGAAGCTGAGACCTAAGAAGTTCGAGGGCAAGAAGAAGAAGGTTGCTGCAACTATTCAGAAATATTTGGGGCCAGACTCAGGAGATGAAACAACTATTGCAGCCACAGGTATAAGAGGTAAGAATTCTGAAGCATCTACTAGTAATTCTGCACAATCTACTATTGATGAAGAAAATGAGAGAAAAAGACATGAGCTTTTCCATATTCGAGTTATTTCCAAACATCAAAATATTGATACTTTGTTTGATAGTGGCTCACAAGTAAATTTAATTTTTGAAGCAATTGTAAAGAAGTTGGGATTAGTGACTACACCTCACAAGAAACCATACCCATTAGGATGGTTAAATGATAAAGCACAACTACAAGTGACTAGAAAATGCAAACTCAAGTTTTCTTTTGGGTCAGCATTTGTAGATGAGGTTGAGTTAGACATAATTCCCTTGGATATATGTGGAATTGTTTTAGGAATTCCTTACTTGTATGACAGAAAAGCTATTTTCTATAGAGCTGAGAACAAGTATCTACTTGTTAAACATGGAATCGAATACTTTGTAAGATCTCATAAGCTCAAGAATAATTATACTCTCATAAACTCAGGGCAGATGAAAATAATGATAAATTCATGCAAATAATTCTTACTGGTGGCTGTAAAGGAAAAGAAACTTGATAAAGCCAATGTATTTGAAGGCTATAATGCTAAACATCAAGCTGATTTAGAAAAGGTTGTTTTAGAGTATGATATCTTGTTTCAAGAACCTAAAGGTCTGCCACCCAAAAAGGAAATAGTGCATGATATTATTTTGCAGCAAGATGTTCCATTGCTTAACATTGGAATGTACAGTTTGTCCACTTTAGAGAATGCAAAAATCAAGAAGCAGGTGCAGGAGTTGCTCAAGAAAGGGTTCATCAGACCTAGCACATCACCATGTGGGTCACCAATCGTTTTGGTGAGAAAGAAAGATGGCTCGTGGAGAATGTGCATTGATTACTGAGCACTGAATAAGATAACAATCAAAAATCATTATCCCCTTCCTCGCATCGATGATCTTTTAGATCAATTGAAAGAAGCTATTTATTTTTCCAAGCTAGACTTGCATAGTGGATACCATCAGGTCAGAGGTGCAGAACAAGATGCATGGAAGACTACTTTCAAAACAAAGCATGGATTGTATGAGTGGCTAGTTATGCCTTTTGGTCTAACTAATGCTCCTGCTACTTTCATGAGATTAATGAATGATGTACTCAAACCTTTTCTTGATGATTTTGTTATTGTGTATCTGGATGACATTCTGATATTTAGAAAAACGTGGGAAGAACACTTAAAGCATGTTAAGCAGACACTAGATGTTTTGAAAAGAGAAATACTTTATGTTAAACTCTCAAAATGTGAATTTGGCAAGACATCTTTGAATTGTTTGCGTCATATAGTAGGGGGTGGTGAATTGAAGATAGATCCCTCTAAAGTGGTAGTCATTGTGAACTGGCCTAAACCCAAATCTGCTATAGAAGTTAGAAGCTTCTTAGGAGAAACACAATATTGGAGGAATTTCATTTCTAACTTTTCCTCAATTGCAGGTCCCTTACATGCTTTAACAGGATTGAACAAGGTGTTTCAGTGGGGAGGCAAACAACAGAAAGCCTTCGACACCTTGAAAGAAAAGATTAGTACAACACCTGTACTAGCACTGCCTAATCTTCAAAGACCATTTGAGATCCAAACAGATGCTAATGACTATGCCATGGGAACAGTGTTGACACAGCACGGTAAACCCGTATGTTATAATTCTGAGACATTTAATTCTGAAATAGTTAACTATCCTACATATGACAAGGAATTGTATGCATTAGTACAAAGTGTGGAAAGTGGAAACATTACTTAATGGGTAAAGAGACAGTAATACATACTGATCATCAACCACTTTAATATCTACACTCCCAAACTAAGCTGCAGCAATCAAGACACTATGGATGGATGGGTTTTCTACAACAGTTTCATTTAGTCATCAGATATAAAAAGGGCATAGACAATAAAGTTGCAAATATGTTATCTAGACCCATTATAAATGCATCTACTATACTTAAGCATAATTATTTGTTACATGATAGTTACATTGAACAATATGCTCAAGATATAGACTTTAAAGATGTATATGCAACTTTAAGTCAAGGAAAACGAGTAAAAGAATTGGATTATCATGTAAAGGACCAACTCTTATATCATTGTTGGAAGTTATGCATTCCATGAACTGAAAGAGTAAAGATAATTCAAGAAGCACACACTTCTCTAATATCAAGTCACTTTGGGGTAAGTAAAACAGTTGCATAGATGCAAAGATTTTGTTATTGGCCAAAAATGAATGAGATAGTTTCTAGATATGTAAGAGGGTGTACTATGTGTGCAAAAAGCAACCCCGACAATAGAAAATTAGGCTTGTACACTCCATTGCCAGTTCCTTCTCACCCTTGGGAAAGTGTTTCCTTGGATTTTGTTGGAGGACTGCCCAAATCTAGGAAAGGTCATGATTATCTATACGTTGTTGTGGATAGGTTCAGCAAAATGTGTATTTTGATACCTTGCAGTAAACAGATTATAGATGAACAAACTACAAAACTGTTCTTTCAACATGTATGAGTTCATTTTGGATTAACCACTTCCATTGTATCTGATCGAGACACCCAATTTGTGGGAAAGTTTTGGTCAAGTCTGTGGGAACTGATGGACACCAAACTGAAGAAAAGCACAGCTTTTCATTCACAAACTGATGGCCAGACAGAAGTAGTTAACAGGAAAGTGATCCAGTTACTCAGGGGATATTGCAGCAAGCATCCTAAGCTTTGGGATGAACATTTATGTTATGTGCAGCATGCTTACAATAGAGAAAAACATTCTTCTACATAGAGATCTCCTTTTGAAACCTGTTTTGGTTTCACACCAAGGTCTCCTTTGGATTGTTTCTTTGGTAAAGATACCATAGTTGGGGGACACAGTGATGTGGACAGGGCAACTAGGTTCATTGAACAGATCCAAGAGATCCACCAGGCAGTACAAGAATAGCTGGAAGAGAGCCAAGCCAAATACAAGGCAAGGCATGACAAGCATCAGATGGAGCATAGTTTCCAAGTTGGTGACCAAGTCTAGCTATATATCAGCAAGGACAGGATGCAAGGTGAAGGTAAAAAGTATGGACCCTTCAAGATACTTGAGATTGTTTGAACCAGCTTACATGCACATTTACTCAGTCGTAAATTTAGATTGCTTGAGATTGTTTGAACCTTCACTAATTGAAGATCCCGAAGAGTAGAGTCAATTGCCTTCTATTGATGACCTATTACCTGAATATCTTAATGAATTGCAGGAAGACACAGTTCTCGACAAGAAGGCGAGGATGACGTGTTGGAAATAATACTTGGGGGGGGGGGGTGAATTAGTATTAGCAAATCAATAACCTTTTCATTTCCTTTATCAGATTCATATACGCTACTTCAGTTAATGATACCCGCGTGTATACGCAACTGTGATTAATGAAACTAGCGTATATATAATAAACTTATGATTCAGTTAGTTCATGTTCATTAAGTGTATCAAAACATTATTAACCATATGAACAGTGAACAAGTGCAGTAAAATAGAACAGATAATCACACATAAGAAGCACACATGAACACCATGATATAAGGTGGAAACCCAATGTGGGTGAAAACCACCTACTGTAATTCATCTCTATCTTCTTTTAATAAGAAACTTCTTTTTACAATGGTTCCGTACTGGTGCAGTCTTATACCAGTACACAGGCTTCTACCTGAAGAAGGCTACAACCTTCTCTCGTTCTCCAGACTCTCCTGGAAGGGAGCTACAACCCCCTTAGCTCTTGTACTAGCTGAAGTACTAGTACATAGGTGCTCGCCTACAGAAGACTACAATCTTCTCTTTTCTTCCAGGGACCACTTTTCATAAATTTTCAGACGGGATCCATAGATACTAAACAATTACCACTGCAATACAATCATCAAATATACCTGCATCATCAATCTTTGAATCACCCAATACTGAATCACTGAAACCCTATCATCAAAACACAATTACCAGAACACAAACCAGAGCCCAGAACTCTGCAACATCCACTAGAACCAACAACTACCTGAAATATCAACTCTCATAATGTATACGCTACTTGATTGTGTTAAACCAGCGTGTACCTGCACTTTCACCAGAGAGAACCCGCGTACATATGTAAAGATAATTACTTATACCTTCGCTGCAATTAACAACTTCAGATATACCCAGACCATAAGATATAAAGGATAAAACATGCATTAGTATTCAGATCTATTCATGATCATACCATATAATGATAATACATTTTAGTCTTCAAGATTCCGATCCATCAAACTTTATCGATCGCATAGGAGCCTCCTTGATTCAAATCGAGCCAGGCATTACAAACCCATAACCAATATACTAGATCTCACACTTTATCAGATATTCATCACACACTTGCCTCTTGGCCTAATGATCTTCTCCTTATATAGGTTTAGGCTTCTCTCAATACCATGGTCCAAAACCATGTAGAACCAATATCTTGGACCCAATACCTGGGGTCAACACTTCAGACCAAATACCATGGACCAAATACCACGGACTAAAACTTAGTTTTCCAAGATGTACACGCCTTTCCTTTTGTGAACCTGCGTGTGTACGCATACACTCCTTTTGTTCTGCTCACCCACGTGTATATGCACTTTCATCAAGGTTAACCTGCATATACCTCTCTCTTGACCTGTTGTACTATGATCTGTCATCTGATTCAGTTGCCACCAAGGACAACACCTGTATCATACCTCTTAGTGAGTTGCCATCAAGGACAACACCTGTATCATAATGCCAACAATCTCCCCCTTTGGACTTGATGGCAACCACCACTCCAAGTCACTCTCCCCCTTTGACATGAAGGGCAAAGGGCAGACCAAGAAGTTCTCTCCCTTGGTATACCTTCTGCTGTCCATACTCCCCCTAAGTACCTGCTGAAATCTCTGATTGAGCTCCCCCTTTGTATATGCCAAGATGTACCAATCCGTCCATGCTCCCCCTGAGCACATGCAAGGTCTGCAAAAGCATAACATGACTCTATACATACATCAATCTCCCAACCAAGTGGGAATACACAAATGTTTATACATGACTCAACAACAAGAACCATTACATCATCCATCCTATGCATAGTGGGGTGACTCACAAAAACCAAGGACCTAAACATGACCATGATAGTTATCAGCAATTATCATACACCATATGATCTACACCATAAGAATCTTAACCTGCAATCCATTCTCTTGGTCAATCAACAATCAGTAGCAAGATGTGTCAATAAGCATCATCACCAAGGACTTCTAACCATAATGCCAACAATGAATTATTCAAAGCATATTCTCCCCCTGAGCCTATGCCAACCATCATATACTATGATAGAACCATTTCCTGAGTTTGTTCTGCTGCTTTTCTTCAGAACTCCATATACATGACTATGCAACCTATTACTCGCGTATATACGTGACTTACCTTCATAATATCAACATATGCAAGTTGGAATACTGAAGGTCTACACTTTCAGTTTCCCCTGTGTCTGTTATGTCAGCTAACTGAGTTATGTCACACCTTTTTGTCTCTAATTCTGTCTTCTTCAATACCTGGAATTGTGATGATGTATAATCCTCTTGCTTTGGATTTTGAATTTTGCTCCTGCATTCCCTTGCTTTATGTCCAAACTTGTTACATGCATAACATCTTACATGTTTCGTGTTCCTTCTATGGCAAGCAAAACAATATCCCTTGAAGTACCTGGAATGTGATGATCTTGTGTGACGGTCTTGAACCATTCTACTTCTACATCTGGCTACAACATGTCCAAGATTATGACATAAATAACATTCAACATTATTCATCAGAAATAATCGTCTATCACTTCTATAGTTAGGAGTAAAAGATTTTCTTTTAGGAATTTCTTTCCTTGGCTGTTGATGAGGTTTTCCTCTCATTTCCTTGTTGAGCATTTCAGAATTCTCATTAGAGTTCCTTGCCTCACCTTGTGAGCTAGATTCACCTTCAACAAATTCATAAAAGCCAAGACCAGTTTTGATAGTAGGGGATCTTTGACTACCAAGAATGTCATCCAAAATCTTAGTACTGTCTTGAAATCATAACAGTTTATCCTTTTCTTCTAATTTACTTTTTAAGATATTTACCTCAACCTGATGTTGTTCTTGCTTTTCCAGATATTGCTCCTTATGTTTTCTTTAGATTTTCTTCCTTCTTCCACTTGTTGCCTTAATTCAATCACTTCATGTTCTTGTTCTTCAAGAGCTTCTTTATTCTGCTTCTTTGATTCTTTAAGATCTTCTTTTAGAGAGAGGATCTTCGATTCAAGTCTCTGAATTGTTATGCTCTGATCTTTTACTACATCCTGCAACTGCTCCCTTACTCTAGTTATTGACTCCAACTGTTCTTTTAATATGGTAACTTCTTCTGTTTCTACGTCCTTATTTTCATATGCCATGAGAAGTCTAATGTCTTCATCACTATTAGATGAGTCATTACTTTTATCATGGGTATAGTAACTTCTATTACCTTCTTCAAACATCTTTCCTTTGTTATGAGGGCATCTAGCAGCGTAGTGACCAACTCTACCACATGAAAACCATTTGAAAGGTAGATTACCTTTGAACCTTCTAGATCCCCGTTCAAGATTCTTGACAAAATTTACCTCATCTTCTCCTTCTGAAATGTATCCTGATTCATTTTATGATACTTCGAATGTGGCTTCTCTCATATCTGATGGTCCTCCTTTTCTCATCTCAAAAGCAGTTAAGATTCCGTGAAGCTGCATCATAGTGATTTTTTGTAGATCCTCCTTTTCTTCTATGGCAGACACTTTGGATTCAAATTTAGCAGACAAGGATCTCAAACCTTTTCAACTAAGACAACTTCCTTAATTTTTTCACCCAGATTCCTCATACAATTAACAATCTCATCTATATGCAAGAAGTAATAGCTATGCTTTCATTACTGTGCATCTTAAGAGTTTCATACCGTATTCTGAGAGTTTGAAGCTTTGCTCGTTTTACCTGATCATCTCCTTTGTAGCTTAGAATGATTTTGTCCCATATTTCTTTGGCTGATTTGAACTGCATAACCTTGACAAATTCTGATTGTGACAAACTTCCCAATAAGACAGTAACCGCTTTGGCATTGAGTTCATATTGCTTTCTCTCTACTGTATCTGTAGGAATTGCTGATGGATATGTATATCCTCCTTCCACGATTCCCCAAACATCTGTTCCAAGTGATTGTAGATATGTTGTGGTTCTTATCTTCTAGTAGACAAAGTTGCTCCCATCAAAGATTGGTGGCCTGATGGATGCCTCTCTTTCTTGATTACCCATTCTGATGGATCTTCCTTCAAGCGATCAAGCTTCTTCTGAAGGACCTGCTCTGATACCAATTGTTGGAAATAATACTTGGGGGGGGGGGGGGGTGAATCAGTATTAGAAAATCAATAATCTTTTCATTTCCTTTATCAGATTCATATATGCTACTTTAGTTAATGATACCGGCATGTATACACAACTGTGATTAATGAAACTAGCGTATATATAGTAAACTTATGATTCAATTAGTTCATCTTCATTGAGTGTATCAAAACATTATTAACCATATGAACAGTAAATGGGTGTAGTAAAACAGAACAGATCATCACACATAAGAAGCACGCATGAACACCATGATATAAGGTGGAAACCCAATGTGGGTGAAAACCACCTGCTGCAATTCATCTCTATCTTCTTTTAATAAGAAACTTCTTTTTACAATGGTTCTGTACTAGTGCAGTCTTATACCAGTACGCAGGCTTCTACCTGCAGAAGGCTACAACCTTCTCTCATTCTCTAGACTCTCCTGGAAGGGAGATACAACCCCCTTAGCTCTTGTACTAGCTGATGTACTAGTATGTAGGTGCTGGCCTACAGAAGACTACAATCTTCTCTTTTCTTCCAGGGACCACGTTTCATAAATTTTCAGACTGGATCCATAGATACTAAACAATTACCACTGCAATACAATCATCAACTATACCTGCATCATTAATCTATGAATCACCCAATATTGAATCATTGAAACACTATCATCAAAACACAGTTACCAGAACACAGAGCAGAGCCCAGAACTCTACAACAGCCACTAGAACCAACAACTACCTGAAATATCAACTCTCATAATGTATACGCTACTTGACTGTGTTAAAGTAGCGTGTACATGCACTTTCACCAGAGAGAACCCGCATAGATCTAAAGATAATTACTTATATCTTCGCTGCAATTACCAACTTCAGATATACCCAGACCATAAGATATAAAGGATAAAACATGCGTTAGTATTCAGATCTATTCATGATCATACCATATAATGATAATACATTTTAGTCTTCAAGATTCCAGTCCATCAACCTTTATCAATCGCATAGGAGCCTCCTTGATTCAAATCAAGCCAAGCATTACAAACCCATAACCAATATACTATATCTCACACTTTATCAGATATTCATCACACACTTGCCTCTTGGCCTAATGATCTTCTCCTTATATAGGTTTAGGCCTCTCTCAATACCATGGTCCAAAACCATGTAGAACCGATACCTTGCACCCAATACCTGGGGTCAACACTTCGGACCAAATACCATGGACCAATACCAAAATACCATGGACCAAAACTTAGTTTTCCAACATGTACACGCCTTTCCTTCTGTGAACCTGCGTGTGTACCTATATGCACCTTTTGTTCTACTCACCCTTGTGTATATGCACTTTCATTAAGGTTAACCTGCATATACCTCTCTCTTGACCTGTTGTATTATGATTTGTCATCTGATTCAATTGCCACCAAGGAAAACACCTGTATCATACCTCTGAGTGAGTTGCCATCAAGGACAACACTTGTATCATAATTCCAACACGACGTGCAGGGGAGATGTTGAGGACCTCAGAGTTGGGCTTAAGGGTTCAAAGCCAAGCAGTGCAAAGTGGATAGAGATTGGACAAGTGAGACAATTGTACCCTCACTTAGTCGATGCTTGAAAACCAGATTTTGGTGGTCCAAAAGCTTTTTCAGTGGGAAGGCTGTGATCCGAATTGGATCCATGAAAATTATCAAAATGCTATGACTGTATCAAATCATGATAGACTTAAAAACTTATGAATAAAGAGCTATTGGGAAGACCTCTAGACAGTGGCAGTTTGTAGCCATCAAGGAACAATGAGGACCTCAGTCAAATCGCACTGATCGAGGCCCATGGAGACCGCGTAGGATGCAAACTAGCAATTAGGAAGTCTGGATCGGAAAACGGAGGTTGTTTCTGATGCGTGATTAGTGCTTAGTGCTTAGCACTAATCGCACATCGCTGGGCAAAACCCCTCGAGAAGGAAAATCCCCGAAGCACTCGGTCACATGGGAAGCTGGGAAACCATAAGGAAAGCGCTAAAGCAAAAGGCGAGCCCTGCACTCCAAAACCAGCGGAATATCAGAGGCATATTGGGCAGTAAGTGGATTTGGCAGGAGAATGAGCAATTCCATACATTGCATGATGCCTTTCCAGTGGATGAGAGAGAAAACCGCCTCTCATCGTGGGCTAATGTTCGAGCAAGTCAACTGCACAATAAGAGCAAACACCGTAGGATTTGGGGGCTCCAAATCTAACAGCGGATATTGCACCAGATGAGAAACTGGATCTGAAGGGAAAATAAGCTACAACACATAAAGTTTAAAGTTTGATTTGACCGCTAAGTTGGCAGATAAATCATTGCACAACGTAATTGAAATACCGAACCGTTGAGGAAGAGCTGGCACAGTTCATGAGAGGACAAGTGGCCACTTCCCTGTGAGACATTGGCGATGACGCAAAGGCAGGGAACTCCAAGTGAACAACAACAAGTAATCCGAAGGGGCAGAGGAGGAAGCGAATAGTCATGAGACAAATTGGCTTTAAGCCCTGAATAAACGGAGAATAGAACGAAGGAGGAGAACAAAGATAAGCGAGAAAGAGGTAGTGAAGCAAGAATCAGAAAACAGAGAGTTGATCTGACCTGCAGAGTTAAGGCAGCGTCGAGCAAACAGAACCAGGCTTGAGAGGTTTAAGCAATCCCTGTGAGGATATCTGTCGGGAATTGGGCACCACATTGGACTTATCTCATTAAAGACTAGAGAGATCGAGACTTGGTAAGGAAAGGGTAGTGCACTCTAGTGGCTTGGGGAATCCAAGAACCACCCTACTGAGCATCACCTAATTCAGGAGACTCAAATTGAGCTCCTCACTGTAAACCTCTACTTTAAGGACACAATAAGAAAAGGCCACCAGTGAAAGCTGGACCGGAGACGTAGCCCATGAGGATTGGGTGAACTCCTTTTTAATTTGTTGTGTTCTTGTATTTACTTACTGTGTTTCTCTTACTGTTTTCCATTTTCCAGTGTCTGTGTATTTTGCAATCTGATCAATTCGTTGCCTAAGATAACATAAACACACACCAACACATGAGTCTATAATACCTTCATTCATTAATTAATTAAATGAGATCACTTACAAGTGATTTTCAGATCATTCCATCAAATTTAGGGAGAAAACAAGGTCAAAGATATCCCTTTCTGTGTCCATGAGGTAAATAAGAGTTGTAGAGTTGATCAGGGAAGCTTTCATTGACATTTTTAATGGATTGAGTGGGTTAAAACAATGTGTAAATACCTGGATATTGAATTCTAAGGTTTGAATCCAAGTGTGATAATATGGAAGACGTGGACGTGCTTGCAGATGTGTGGAAACAGAACAAAAAATGTGCATTCTGAGAGTGGAATTTTCTTTTTATGGGAAAATGAGAAAAGTGCGAGGGAAAATGAGATTAAATGTGGAGGTGACAGATGTATGGAGTGATGTGGCAGTGATGATGTCTATGATGTGATAGGGGTGACATGGTGGGATATGTTGATGTGGTGATGAGATTTCAATGGCGAATAACAGTCGCGCTCACTTGCCACACACCAAATCTTGTCCATTGATAGAAAGTTAGCTATCTGGAATTGACCCGTTTATAGAGACACCCCAATACATATTGTTTACACAAGTTGTGATGTCGAGTTTCCTCCATGGGGAAGGCATGTCATCACTATTGAAGTGACACAACGAACATGCCAACCATTTAACCCTTCATGCATTTGAGTCTTCTTTAAATCCTATCGAGGCCCCACCAATAACATGCTTTAATAAATGTTGCATCATCTTAATTTAGCATTAACCAACCTTTATTTTTCAAAAACAAAATCTTATCCTAAATAAAATTTTGATTTTGATTTTTTGTTTATATATATTTTTTTCTTTTGAGATATATGATTTTTCTTTTCACATTTTTAACATAGTGAAAATGAGATACAACATCCTCAATGTTTGAGCAATTTTTAATGCTTATGTATAAAGTTCTCATCCTCCCATGTGGAATCTTCAATGGGTAATTTCTTCCACTTAATGAGCTACTCTGAAATTTATCGATTCCCAAGATGTCAGGTTCTTGTTTCTATGACTCCTTCAAGATCAAATATGATTTTTCCTTCTTCGCCAATTTCTTCCAACATTATTTGAACTAGAATCTTATCACCTATAACCTTCTCTAAGCATGAAACATGGAAAACTAGGTTCACTCGAGAAGATGCAGGCAATTCCAATTTGTATTCCATAGTACCAGTATTTTGCAAAAACCAGTAAGAACCATAGTACTTTGGTTATAATTTATTATCCCTCTTAGCGTGCTTGAGAGAAAATTTTTTATATGGTTGTAGCCATAAACATACTCAGTCATCCACATCAAAACATATTTCACTGCGATGTGGATATGCCTGTTATTTCATATGATTTTGCACCAGAGTGAGGTTATCCTTTAAGAGTTGGAGAGCTTGCTTTTTATGCTTAATGTGATCTTCCACTACCTGAACCTTATAATTTCTCTTAAATATGATGTGATGGATGGCGTATGATATCCATAAAGTGCCATAAATGGAGTTATTTTTGTTGTGGTATGGAAGGAATTTTTATACCACCATTCATCTAGAGGTAAGCACTTGACCCATTGTGTTTCTTTATCAAATACAAAGAAGCAAAGATATCCTTCCAAACATTTGTTCACTATCTCAATTTTCCCATCAGATTGAGGATGATAAGAATAAATATGAGATAATTTAGCACCAAGACAAGAAAATAATTTCTTCCAAAAATTGGAAGTGAAAATGGGATCTCTGTCAGTTACTATAATGTTTGGTTTTCCATGAAGCTTTTGAATTTTTTCCATAAATGCAGTAGCAACTATACTAGCTTTGAAAGGATGAGATAATGCACAAAAGTGTGCATACTTGGTAATTCTATCAACTATCACCATGATGTCTCTCTTTCCTTCAAACTTGGGTAAACATGTGATAAAATCCATTCATTAAGACCTCCTCCCAACGTTGATTTGGAATGGCTAAAGGTTGTAACAAACTTGGGGTCTTAATTGTCTCAACTATATTTTGTTGGCAAACCAAACATTCTGCCACAAACTTTTGAATGTCAAATTTAGGGCCATCCAAAAATAAAATCCTTCTTGACCTTATGGTAAGTTTTTAAAAATCTTGAGTGCCCTACTAAGGGAGAGGTGTGCAATTCCAAAAGAATATTTTACTTAAGTTGGGAATTATTACAAATATATAAGTGATATTTATACTGTAATGAATCACTTTTCCAGATAAATGTGTCAGATGTACTCAGATCTTGATGCAACTTCTAAATAAGTGACTACACCTCTTCATCATTCTTTCATTCATCCCTTACTTCATTTATTCACTCAAGTTGGATAATAGAAATGGCACAAAGAAACGCTTCCACATCCTCATACTTTCTAGAGAGTGCATTTGTAACAAAATTTTGCCTCCCTTTTTTGTAGATTATTTCAAAGTCATAACCCAACATCTTTGTCACCCATTTTTGCTGCTCTTCTGAAGACAATATTTGTTACAAAAAGTGTTGAAGACTATCATGATCTATTTTTACCTTGAAGTGTCTTTCCATTAGGTAAGGCTGTCATTGCTTTAGTGCATGTAGTATTGCCAAAATTTCCTTCTCATAAATAGGTTTGTGTAAATAATTTCCTTTGATTGGGCGAATTTCGAAAGAAATGGGTCTTTCTTCTTGCATTAAAAAAACACCAATTCCATTTCCTAAAGCATCACATTCCACAATAAAAGTTTTTGTGAAGTCTTAAGTAGCTAATACTGGTGCTTTACACATTGCTTCTTTAAGATGTTCAATGACCTTTGTTGCTTCTGGAGTCCAATAAAATGCATCTTTCTTTAGTAATCATGTTAGAGATGTTTCTATTCTCCCATAATTCTTAACAAACTTGCGATAATACCCTATCAACTTGAGAAATCCTCGAAGTTGCTTTATGTTTATTAGGATTTTTCATTCCTTAATGTCTTTAATTTTGTTAGGATCTAACTTAACATGCTCATGAGATACAATATCACCCAAATATTCTGCCTACTTTAGTCAAAAGAAACATTTGGAAGTTTTTGCATATAATTGTTTCTCCTCCAATAGTTTGAGCACCCTGACAACATGTTGAACATGATCCTTCCAAGACTTGTTGTAGATTAGTATATCATCATGTTGACGGTGTTGGAAATACATCAACTAAGGCGATCTCCCCGATATGAAGTCCCAATTAGACCTCACACCATTTGGTGTAGGATTCCTATCCAGTATAAGGGCCCAGTTTCCAAATCCTTAAAGGCTTGTCTTGGCTCTAGCTATCAGCAGAGGAGAGTGATGTAATGGTGTCTTCAAAAAGCAAGCTGGGAGGTGTGCTTAGTGAGTCTCCAGATGCAATAGTGTCAAGGTTCTTCTAATGCAAAGGGGAGAGAAAAGTGAACCTCTAAGTGAGAGGTAATAATACTACCTAGGAAGAGACACACATGAACCAAAAGGCTCCATCTAACATCCAAAAGAATAGTCCACAATGGGTGCGGCAGTCGTTACAACCAACAAATAAGGAAATATTTGTATAGTATCCTACGGAATAGTCCAAAAGGATGGGACAACAATAATTACCATTACAATACATTCTCAATAATATAAGCATTAAAATAACCGAAATAGTTAGCCATCATAGTACATGTGAAAGAAAACATGAAATACAAATGTCCACAAAATAGTCTTATAAACATTCATAGTTCATGCATGACGAATGTTTTGGCCTTAAAAGGCTTATGTTTTTAAGAACAATTTCTTAGGCACATGTTTACAATGTACATCACTAACCCCAGGAATGGGACATTGGAGCCACTCCTTTCTCCTCAAAATGATAGTTGAACTCTCTAATGCCTTGTCGGAGGAGCCAAGGTGGAAAAGTCCTCTTCTCATACAATGAGGGGGTATATATAACCAAGGGGTGATGCTGGCCCCTTGTGACTCTTTGATTAGCCTCATGACTATTGAACTTATTATGAATTTTAAAATTACATGACACTTCAAATTCATGCGTGTCCTTTGGACTTCCACTTTACAATACATTTGGATACAATACACATGGCCCACAATAGTGATCTGGCATATGACTACTCATGAAATGGCATGACATGACACTGCTGACATGGAAAACTTGATGATGTGATAATATAATGTCACTATTGTTGTCGAGTGCTAGATGTTTTCTTGGATATGCTTCCTCTTCTCCTCTGCATGGCTTGGTAATGCAGAGTCTTCAATGATCTTAAGTATTTGATGGTAGTTGCAAACTTGTGTCCCTTTGCTTCCCCTTGATAGATCCTCTTGTGATTTCAACTACAAGAGAGTCTTTAGGAATGCTTCCCTCCTCCTTTTACTTATTCATTATCTTTCCATGACTTAATAGTTTACATGTTCCTACAATTCACTCATGACAGGATGACATCAATCGGAAAACATGCTAGTCTAAGATGATGCATTATTATACATGAACTAAGCCTGGGACAAGTCACATACTGGGATAAAGAGCTTAGTGAATATGTATTGTGCACTTACAATAGAAAAATGGATACCTTGATCACTAAGACTGTGCAGTGTGCAACGCATGCTAGACTAAGAGAAATTTTTGCATTGTCCTCACTGAGGGGAAAATTTACGTAGTGGCCACTAAGGGAAAAAATTGCGTAGTGGAAACTGAGGGAAAAATTTGCGTAGTGACCACTAAGGGAAAAATTTGTGCAGTGGCCACTAAGGGAAATTTTTTTGTAGTGCCCACTATGGGAAACATTTGTGCAGTGGCCATTGAGAGAAAAATTTGTGCAGTGGCCATTGAGGGAAAATATTGTGAAGTTCAAGCATGCAATGGACACTGCAGGATGTGGCCCTGGGAGGACCAACTATGCAGTTTCAGGAAGCAAATGGGGACTAGGCAGAAGAGAGGCCTGAAGGGTAGATCTCTGTAGGTCCTTAAGGCAGTGAGCTCCAGCAAAGGGAAGGGCACTAGAGGAAGAATTTGTGCATTTTTGGAGGCCAAGGAAGGCTAGTCTCTTTGTGCATTATGTAGTTCCAATAGGAAAGGGAAAATATTTAGGTTTGAAGGTGAAAAGTGTGTAGTTCAAGGTAGACTAGGAGGAACAACTGTGCAATTCTGGAGGATAAGGGAGGCTACTAGAGTCTAGAATTGTGCAAAACAACATCCCTAGAGGAAAATGACTGTGCACTGCATAGTTCCACGTAGTAGGGTCACATATAAGAGGGTTGAGATTGCGTAGTGCGAAGCTCAGTTAGGGTTCGATGAAGCTAAGTTTCCCTGTTGGGAAGATTTTCTGAAAATGTTTAAGTGCGGGAAGGGAGATGGTCTCATGATGAACTTGAACAGTGATAACACACTTAGCATACTTTGATTTCACAACAACATAGATCATCAGAACAAATAAAAAAATGATTCCCCTCTATTTGACTACCTCATGAAAAGATGCGACAAGTGCAACACTTAAGATAGACTTTGAGACGACCATGACAACACTTGTGTGACAACCCTCAAGACTTTGTGTATGGATGCAAAAAATGTTTACATGGTTAGGAAAAATCATATACACAAATACCAACCTTTGAAACCAGTAGAAAAAGGCTTGAAAACATTATACAATAGACAAACATGCCAAAATATGATAGTTAATCCAACAAGAAAAAGGTGCCAAATAACTTCAAGAAAGGTCATGGAATTAACTTGAATGTTTGCAACAATTAAGGAAAAGACCATGGAAGACTTCAAAATTTGAGTGTAAGCCAAAATTATGGAGCGTGTTACAGCAGCTGCAACACTTGGTGATGCACTGGTTGAAGTCTAGCTTCTTTGTCTTGGTTAATTTCTTTTATGTAGGGCCTTGGTTCCTGAGGGTGTATTGATTCATCGTGGAATTAACTTTTGTCCTCCCACTTACCCCATGGGTAGGCATGGTCCCCTCTATACCTTCTCAATTGAACACAACATAAGATTCAACATAATCACAATGTTTTGAAATGGGAAGGGTATTTTAGCTTGCAAACTTAACATTTTCAGAGTATAGTTTTTAATCGTCGGTGTGTCTCCACTCTCAGTAGGCATGGACCGTACCCCAATGGAGTCACATAGGAACACAAACATTTATTTGCTACCAGCTAGCTTGGACAATACCCCAACATATTTTCTTACTTCACCTCTATGTTGTAGAAGCCTTTCACTTCTTTCATATTTATTTATTTAAAGATAATTTTGTATTGAAACTTATTTATTTTGGGGCAGAAGAGGGATCCTCATTTATTAAGAGAAGAAGAGGTTGTTCCTTTAGAGAAGCATATAAAGACCTTTGATTTAGGTTTGCTCATTTAGATTTTTCCACTTTTCCATTTCTAATAATTGGATAATCTTGATAACACCAGCAGAAAAAATGCATTTAGGCATGAGGTTCCTAGACTAGGCATGGGTTCGCAGTTGGATGAAAACTCTCCTTATAGATGGATCAAATTTTTTGTCGAAACTTCATCGGCCAAAAGGTGTAACCAACACAAGGAATATTGACAGAAGACTAGCCAAATTTTGAAGTGTCACAAGACTCTTTATAGTTCGGCCACACACATACTAAGAAGCCAAAGTAGGTCCATGCACAACACTTATTCACGTCATGAAAACACGAGGAGAAACTCACTAAGAAAGAAAACAAGACAAAAAGAAAGAAAACACGCAACAAGGAAACAAAACCATAAGATAAGATAACAAAATGGCTAAAGCAAGCATGATGTATAACAAGAATAAGAAAAAAAGGATAGATTGCAAGTAACGAGTGCAAGAAAGGGAAAACTAGGATGCAACTAATCCTACTCCTAACTTAACAGTTAGAAGGTCATGGTCATGCATAATGAAATTTCTAGTGAAGCCACTGTATTCATTCCCAACCTGCATCCACAAATATATGAACAATTAAAATATATAAAAAGCGATGTGCAACAGAAGATAGAAAAACTTGAAAATATTGTATAAGAAAAGGAAGATCTTTCCTGTGGGTGGAAAAGTTTGTCACACCCACTACTTTCATCCAATTCCCATGCTTACCTTTTCGATGAATACTATTTTCAACAAACCTCGAAATCTTCTTGCGAATGTTTCTTCATCTACACTAAGCCCCTTAGCAAGAATGGGGAAATATTGAAACTTGTTATTTGCTACAGAGCTTTCACGGTAAGATTGTTCCATACATTTAGTGATTGAATCATAAAATTCATAATGGCCCTTTTAAAAACCCCAAATATTGGAAAAAGTGAATTTTCAATTAGAGGAATGGAATCATGATGGGAATCTTGTAAGGGAAAATAGATCTAATCATTCTCATTAGTCATGCCAAGACAATGAGGACCTTCCACAACCATCAACAAAGGCTAAAGTGCTTCACATGCTTGAAAAGGTGTTGAACAATGAAGATCAAGGGGTGTGAAACAACTACCATTGGATGTGATGATGGGAAGATGATAAGCTGAATGAGAGTCACCAAAGATAGAATAATGATCAGATGAGCTCATTAAAGCATCGAATTTCCAGTTTGTGACAAACAGAGAAAAATCAATTTGAACGGTCTCATGAATGCTCTAAACAATCAAACCAATTTCCTTGCAAGACAAATATGACAGACCATTTTCCTGCAACTAGTGGCAAATTTTACAACCATCATAGTCATCAAAAGAGTCAAAAAGGGATTCCAACAACACAAATACATGAGGCTAGTTGCGACATGGTGAATGGATAATAACTTGATTTGTGAGACAACTTGTGCATTCATAATCACTCAAGAGGGTTTCTAGTGTGATGAGAGGACATATTTTCAACATAAAATTTTCAAGTGACTCTATGAGAGATGCAAATTCCCAACCCGATTTTGATGCAAGAGACTTGCATGAATATGAATGAACTGTAATAGATTCTTGAATTCAATCAGAAGTAAAATATTGAAAATTTGAAAGGTCACACCTGAAATACCAAACATTTTTCACAAGGAAATTTACATTGCGTGAAACCATGCCAAGAGATGGACTGTGTGAGAGAAACTAGATCTGAATTAGTTCGGGGAGCTTACTAGAGTCACGAGATCCTAACATAACCGTCAACGGTAGTTGAAGTGCCTCGATTCCTTGATAGGTTCTAGAACTTTCCAAGATTGTAGAATCACATTTTGAAGCTTAAACCAGATCATGCATGGTTTGAGAATAGATGCTATTGTTGGTTTTAGTAAGACCATTGCTCATCGTATATTAGACATCTTTGTCACAGATTTTACCATATTTTTCAACTTCAATAACCAGATTGCTCAAGTCGGAAGACTATTCTGATCGCAAATTCAAAGATAAATGAATCGATGAGATCCCATGAGAATGTTAATTTGAAGGGTTGCCCTCATGCAAGAGAAGAGATGATGATGGGTGGGAAGGGTTCTCTATGATTTGACTATTTTCAATTTCATCATGGAAAACCTCACCACCTTGTTTCCATTGAGGGGATAAATCATTAGGTGAAGAAACATACAAGAATGGAGTATCTCTGTCACAAGTAGATGTGTTGCAAATGGTAGGACACAAAGCATAGTGAGGTGAAGAGGAAGTTTCGATATGAATATCCTCTTTGAAAAAACCATATTTTATATCTAAATTAAAGTCTTCACAAGAATCTAAAATATCACATGTTATGCTTGGGCATTCATCACGACATACAACAAAAAAGTATTCGTCATTAGAATGATTACTGCCCAAGGATGGGGGTTGATTGAAAGAATTGATTGCATTGGATTGTCTACCAAGATTAGAAGATTGAGAATCATCTAAGCATGGAAACTCATTATTTTGACATGGAAGATTCTAAAAAAGAGAGGAAAGATTGAAATCATCTTCACCTTTCTTCTCCTCTACCTACTTAATGTGACTTCTTTGTACCTGATCACAATTTGAGCAAACATCTTGAGAATCAAGATAATTTTAAGAACTAACCAGTGGAGTAGATTGATCAAGTGGGTCATGGTACAAAGAGTCTGGATATGTAGATGAAAGAGGATAATAAAAATCTGGATTAGCTTTGAGACTAGAGTTGTGAACAATGACATCATCCTGTGGAATGGAGGAGTGAGTCTTCACTGTAGGCTTCATGATCCCCTTTTGAATTTCCTCCATTGAATCTGAATCATTTAGAGTAGAAGAAGAATAAGAACATGGACTAGAGATTTCATTTGCATATCCCCCAGTTTTACAACCACCACAAGGAGGTACCCACATTGGGACTAGAAAGGGAGGAGGAGAAAGAAAAAAAGGGTAGTAAGCTCCTCCTCTACAATTTTAGGTGTCTCATGATTCACAAGAGTTGGGGGAGCAGAAAAATCAGCGGGTTTAGGTTCACCATATGAAGAGATAAGAACCAAGTGATCAAACTCTTGATTCAAGAAATCCCAATTCAGGCGATTTTCAGGAATTTCATAACAAAGGTGAAGGAATCGATTAGAAAAATCCTCAACTAATTCATCAGGATTCATTCTTAAAATGTTGATTCTTCCATAAACATCTCGGTAGTTATACTTATCAAAGGCTTTATGAAGCTTCTTGGTGAGTTGGTTGAGTGAATGCATATAAGCAATGGGTAATGTATGAAAATTTCGATCAACATGAACTTCAAATGTGAGGGTGAGTAATCTAGCCATGAAATATTTGCAACGTATCCTATTAGAAAGACAAAGATGGACAAATTGAAATAGATGTTCACAAAAATTTGATTCACCCTCACCATCGAACTTAAATTTGGACAGGTTAAGAATAAATTCCATAGGAATGGTACAATTAAGATCTTTAAAGAAACATTATGGGATTAGGATTTGGGAAGAGCTATTTTAAATAAGAGATGAAAACTAGACTCAATGGGAACAACATTTCATAGGGCCCTCCTTCTAGTGCCATTTTGCTGATGATGCTGTAAATTCATCAACCAAGGGAATATCCCTGATATGATGTCCCAATCAGACCTCACACCGTTTGGTGTAGGAGTCCCATCTAGTATAAAAGTCCATTTCCAAATCCTTAAGTATTTTACTTGGCTCTAGTTGTCAGCACAAGAGAGTGATGCGATGGTGTCTTCGAAAAGCGAGGGAGGTTTTCATGGTGAGCATGAAGTTGCAACTTTGTCAAGGTTCTTCTACTACAAATGGGAGAGAAAAGTGAGCCCCTAAGTGAGATTTAATAGTACCACCCAGGAAGAGACACACATAAACCATAAGGCTTCATCTAACATCCATAGGAATAGTCAACAATGAGTGCGATAGTCGTTACAACCAACAAAAAAGGAAATATTTGTCTAGTATCCCACAGAATAGTCCATAAGGATGGGACATCAATAACATTCATAGTCCATGCATGAAGAACATGCTGGCCTTAAAACTCATCTGTTATTAAGCAAAATTTCCAAGATTCATGTTCACAATGTACATCACTAGCCCTAGGAGTGGGACATTGGAGTCACTCCTTGCTCCTCAAAGAGCTAGCTGATCTCTCTAATGCCTTGCAAGATGAGATAAGGTGGAAAAGTCCTATGCTCATACTGTTACTAGCTCACAAAAAGATAGAAAAGATAGATCAATGACTTAGAAATCAGCCTCTTCGAGCTGAAAACGTCTCACTATCCTTTGTGTCCTACCATTGATGAATTAAAACCCATTTGATCCAAAAACATGTTGAAGCTCGGTACCAAATTTCAGATCTTGTTTCACTATATTTGTGGAGATACAATCCAAGACATTTATGATTTCTACATGCTCCCGAATTACATCCCAAATAGGTTACCTTGGGAAAATTGTCATAACATTCTCTCTGAGCATCAAATTGAAATTTAATAAAACCTGACAGAAAGAATACAGACCATAGTTTTTTGGGTATCATTGTCAGAACCTAAGGTTGAAACAATGGCACGTGGCACTTCGTACAAGTTCACTCTACTGAACCATTCAATAATTAGGTCATTGCGGGAGATTGGGCATAACTCTTTCTTCGGGAACCCAATTGTGATCAGACTTGTGGGGTTAGAAAGAGGACTCAAAGGGCTATAATAGGCCTAAATTTTAGAACTTAAATATCCAAAATTATAGATTTACATTCATTTCTAGATCGAGCTCATAAAATCAAGAAAAACCGATATGAGGAAGTTTGATGACAAGGATTCGGAAAATTGGATACTACAGATGGAGCAATATTTTGATCTACATGAGGTGAAACTGTTACAAAAGGTACATATTGCATCTTTATATTTAGAACCGAATCAATTTTTATGGTATAAAGGGCTTTGTTCTCGTAAATCACTTGTCACTTGGTCAATTTTCACAAAAGAAATGATAACACATTATGAGGATACAAAGAGTAACACCTTCTTTAGCCAATTGATAAATCTCGAGCAAAAGGGTTCAATGGCAGAGCACATTGAGGACTTACAAAAATTGAATATAAGGGTAAATGATATTCCATAGAAGAAAAGGATTAATGTCTTCATAGAGACTTTAAAGGATAACATTCAAGATGAGGTTCATCTTTCGGAACCTGATTCATTGGAGAAGGAATTCAAGTTGGCAAGAAAAATTGAAAGCAGAATTATGGAAACAAGGAATCCTACCACTCACAACTATAAATATGGAAGTGTTTTTTCTCCTAGCCTTCCACAACCTACAAGGTTTACATGACAACAATTGGAAGAAAAAAGAGAAAAAGGGCTTTGTTACAGTTGTGATAGAAAATACACTAAAGATCATAAGTGTGCTGAGAAGAAATTATTTTACATAGATTGTGAAGAGGAGGAAGAAAAGGATCAAGAAACGTCAAAAGAAGAGGATATACACCAAGAACCAACCCCAGAGAAAGAAGAAATGAATCCGACCATATCTTGTAAAGCATTGGCAAGAATTACCACTCCTCAAACTCTCAAAATAAAAGGACATATCAAGAAGAAAAAGGTTCAAGAAGTGAAAGATCACATCAAGCATCAAGGAATGAATTTGAAAATATCTTGTAATGCATTGGTTAGAATTACCACTCCTCAAACTATCAAGATAGAAGGACATATCAAGAAGAAAAAGGTAATAGTGTTAATTGATTCGGGCAGTACCCATAATTTAATTCATTGTAAGATAGCCAAGGAATTGAATTGCTTCCTATATCCAACACCAGAGTGTCAAGTGATGGTTGCAAGTGGAGGAACCATAAATTTCTCTGGAAGTCTCATAATATCAAGCTATCCATGGGAGAATATGTATTGAATAGCCCAATGCTTTCCATTCCAATGGGTGGTGTTGATGTTGTACTAAGAGTCCAATGGCTACAATCCTTGGGTACAATAGCTTTTAATTTTCAAGAACTTTTCATGAAATTTTCTTCAAAAGGAAAGGAAGTTGAATTAATGGGTGTCACAGGGAAATCGGGAAAGATAATCAGCTCTAATGGAATGATAAAGCTTTTAAAGAAATAAAAACAAGGGTAATTGCACAATTATGTTCACTAGAGGTTCCCACATCGAAATAATCTATTTCTCCAGATCTCCAAAAAGTCTTGGACAATCATTCCAAGGTATTTGACACTCCCAAAGGCTTCCCACCTACTCATGATCATGATCATTCTATTCATTTGATTTCAGGAAGTGTTCCTCCAAACATTGGGCCTTACATATATCCCCATGCACAAAAGAGTGAGATTGAACGTATGGTTGCAGAAATGCTAGAGGCAGGTATAATTCAACCTAGTCAAAGTTCTTTCTCTGCTCCAATAGTATTGATGCACAAGAAGGATGGGTCATGGCACATGTGTCTAGATTATAGAGAGCTCAATGAACTTAGTATTAAAGATAAATTTCCCATTCCTATCATTGATGAATTATTGGATGAATTGCATGGATTAATTTACTTCACTAAGTTGGATCTTCATTCAGGATATCATCAAATAAGAATGAAGACTAAAGACATTCCAAAAACAACACTATTAAATAAAGATGCATTCTCATGAACTCCAGAAGCCACGAAGGCCTTTGAACATCCTAAAGAGGCAATGTGCCAAGCACCTGATCCAAGTGGATATCGGTGGCCACCTGCCAAGTCCACTTGGACCCCCACCATTATTTCTTTCAGCTTTTCAGTTTCCTTAATTGTAGCATAGTTTACTATTTTTAGTATTTTTTCGGGTCCTAAACTTCTGGAGCCGTTCTAAGGCCCTAAACGACATTTTTTGGGAAAACTGGGAGAAACATGGGTCCATGGACTGTTGTTTCTCTTCCCAAAGTTCTATTTCTCATATAAATCTTTCTAATGAGATATTGTACGCATCAAATGGAGATCATATGCCAAAGCTACGACCCCGGGAAGTTGATGTACCAATTTACCCAAACAGGGCCCACAGTTTGGTGTTTCATCTTCTAGAGTTATATTTTTACCTCTAGGATGCTCTGTTATGCCACCTGGGTCACCTTTGTGTTCCTTCAAGCAAGCGTGCCAGGATGATTTGGTGTTGGCTTAGTGGGGCCTAACCTAGGTTTGGAAGTGATTTAGCCAAGCAAATCCCAGTACTACTAGCCCTTTCGGCAATAGTCCGCAGAGCACGGACTGAGGTCTCACCCGAAATAGTATGGGAGGGTGCTAGAACCATGCACCCTATGGATGTTTGATATGAGGTGATTGGTACATGGTCCAACCTTCGCACTTGTTGTGCTATGCACACCTGCAAACACCTTGCGCCTTGTGCTACTATCTTCACGTGGTTCGAGCCATAGTGCAACCCATGTTATTTACCCAAGTCTTCATTAATTAGTCTCCATTAGCTGATTCCTTAGATTAAATTCACATATAAGCATTCATACGAGTATTCATCAAGTGCATGCAATAAAAAAACAGAGTAAAAGTAATGTATAACATCAACATAAAACTTCCAGAACAGATGCACAGAATAAACTTCTCTTTATTATCTTTCAATCCCAAGTATAGACCCAAATCTGTCCTATGCACTCAGCTACAGGGGTCTGCGCACTTAGCTGCAGACTCTACTAAGCCTTTGTGCACTCAGCTGCAGAGCCTCTTCCTACCACTAAGACCCAGTACCCTTCAAATTCGTCTCTATGCTCTAACCATGCCTTCTCTATTCTATCTATTCTCTACTAAGCTAAGTTGTCTTTACTCTTAGTGCCTTGCTCTATTTATACAATCCCATGGTCCGTAGACCATGGGTAGCCCGACACAACTTTACAATATTTTAGGGCAGACAACCCTATGACTCATCCTAGACCTCGCGCTCTGCACCCGCAATTCATGGAGTCTTACAATACAATTGACCAAAACTTGGGCTTTGAGCCGCAAAACATGCTCCAAGGGATCCCATGCCCAACAAGCCCCCAACACAATCATTATTACTCATCCCAAGTCACTCTGCTGGTGCAGCGATCTTGGCATGGAGCCCCTCCAACTATGCCTATGCTCTGTGAAGGTCCGTAGTGCACTGTTCTGCTGTCTATTGGATCTTCTCTACTCTTTCTGTCGAATGCTCGCTATCAGGGGCAAATCCTGGACTTACGACATGCCTCACCTTTATCTTTGCGAGCTTTCCTTCAATATCAGAAGTGATGAGGAAGGCATCATCAATCCAAGGCTAGATGCACACTTTAAGTACAACCTCTTTCTGTCACGCAGTATCCACCTGTTCCTTCAATGCCTTCGCCTGTTGTAGCTTCATCAGCTGCTTAGTCTTGAAAACTGCCTGCACCATTCTGTGCACACTATAATACTGCACTTGAAGCTCCCGCGTCTCTGTTTCCAAGCTCTGTATGGTGGTGTCCTCCTGGAAGGAAGTAAGGACCGTGAAGGATTCTTCCAACATACTCGTACAGGTCTGCACTGCCTATCCTATTTCCTCCAGCCCTTTTTGGATAGTGTCAGCGTGTTGTTCCCAAACTTCTGGGGGCGTGGATGACTGCGCCTTCAATTGCAGTTTAGCAATCTAAAGGTTTAGGTTCAACTGTATCCTTGTTGCTTCTTCCTTTTCCTCGCGAAATCCACTAGATAATCTATGAATTCTCTCTCGTACTAGTAGATCCGTCAGGACAGCTAATTCCAGGACAATTCTATAAGCATCATCCACTGCCTGCACCAATCCTTCAATCCTCTCCACGAGTTCATCACGTTGTTGGCTAACCTATTCCATATTGATCTTTAACTCGCTCATTACCTGTAGCACATGACCTTCTCTGGTGCGGAGCTTGACTATGACCCCATCCTGTAATTGGTACAAGGTTTCTTGCAGAAGGGTAGCCACGTTTATGCTCAACCCCTTAATCCTACCCACCATATCTTAATCAACTTCATTTTTTGCCGCTAACGCACCCTTGGGGAACATGAAAGTGTTGTTCACACGGGCACGTAGCATCTATTCCATCACTGATGTACCTGCTGTGGCATATGGGGCCATCATTCCTATTTGCGGGGGCTGCACCTGTAGTCCTTATAATTGTGTTTGTAGTGCCCCAAAACATTGTTCTATTCCATCCTCACTTATTGGAGCATGTCCTTACTGTGAACCGTCTCACTAATGTCAAACAAATCACCTTTTGTAAGTGTGGTTGGGTCAATGGATGTCTTAGATGCCTTCATCTTCTTTCTGGGGACCAGTTTCTCAGGGACATGCGGCCATTTCAATTGTCGTGAGGTAGTTTCTGGACCCACGCACTCTTTTTCCAGGTTGATGTCCTCAGCCTCCTACCCTGTGGACATTTCATGTCCCCCCTCTATCTCTTCTGGTGTGGTTTCTGCCATTTGCGTAGCTGCTGCTGCATCGGTCATCTTCTGTTGTGTGGCTGCTTCTTGTTCTTGGCGCCTCTTTTCGGCTAGCTACTCGATGCGCAGCTTGGTGTCCTTCTTCCTTTGCTGGGCTATGACCTTCTCCATTTTTTCCAAGTCCCAAGCATGCCACTCTGGAGGCCATGTTTCTGATGCTGTAAAGATGGCATCATCCGTAACAACAAATGGAAGCTTTAACCATTCCTTTGTTGGATCTTTCCGTGCTCAGACAGGAATGTTGTGCATGTCTACTTTAAACTCTGCAAAGCTCCGCACCCAAACATCAGTTATGCACCCAAAACCCTGCAGAATAGTCAAAGGCAGTTAAAACAAATTTTAAGCAGGGATCGCAACTTCACTGGTATAGATCTGCGGATATCTGTACTACCTCCGCACCTGCACCTTCTGTGGCACCGCGACCACCGCACCTGCGCCTTCTGTGGCGCCTCTGCACTGCGCCTTCTGTGGCGCCTCCGCACTGCGCCTTCTGTGGTGCCTCTGCACTGCGCCTTCTGTGGCGCCTCCGCACTGTGCCTTCTATGGCGCCTATGTGGCGTCTCCGCACTGCGCCTTCTATGGCGCCTCCACACTGCGCCTTCTATGGTGCCTCCGCACTGCGCCTTTTGTGGCGCCTCTGTGGCGTCTCCGCACTGCACCTTCTGTGGCGCCTCCGCACTACGCCTTCTGTGGCGTCTCCGCACTGCGCCTTCTGTGGCGTCTCCGCACTGCGCCTTCTGTGGCGTCTCCGCACTGCGCCTTCTGTGGCGCCTCTGTGGCGTCTCCGCACTGCGCCTTCTGTGGCGCCTCCGCACTACGCCTTCTGTGGTGCCTCTGCACTATGCCTTCTGTGGCGTCTCCGCACTTCCGCAGCTGCAGCGCTCGAGAGATCACCCTTCATAGATTCTCTTTCAACTTCCCTTTCATAGATCAAAATTTTAAAACAATAACCCAATATTTCAGATCTTAAGATATTCGATTTGCAAGAATGAATTAGCCAAGTGATCTCCTTTGCTTTATATAGGCAAGCTTCTTCCTAAAATCATGGATCAATACCATAGATAACCAATACAAGGGGCCCAAAAACATGGGGCTCAATAATACCAAGGACTAACCACCATGGACCAAAGGTAAGTTCTCCAACATATACACACTTTTGACGAGGTACCATGGTCCAAAACCATAGGTTCAAATACCAAGGACTAACTACCATGGACCAAAGGTAATTTCTCCAACATGAAAGTGCGTGAACTTTTTCTCTACATGAAATAAACTTTTCTCTACATGAAATAAACTTTTCTCTGCATAAAAGTGCGTGAACTTTTCTGTACCTGAAATAAACTTTTCTCTGCATATAAGTGCATGAACTTTTCTCTACATAGAATAAGCTTTTCTCTGCATATAAGTGCGTGAACTTTTCTGCACTATAATTTATCATCTGAGATGAGTGGGTTGCCATCAAGTACAACATATGTATCATAAAGCCATACCAGAATCATAATGCCAACAATCTCCCCCTTTGGACTTGATGGCAACCTCAAAATCTTTAGCTCATTCTCCCCCTTTGACATCAAGGGCAAAGGGTTATGCTCCCCCTAAGAGCATGCTCCCCCTGAATATGAACCAGATGTGTAAAGAAGAAACATAATCCACCAAACACCATAAATGACCATGAAAGAGATAGATTGCAACAATAATCAGACCAGCATCCAAGATCTCCTTCTGTATGTCCTCCATAATGCCAACAATGCATTATAAGCTCCCCCTGAGTACTTGTTGAAATCTCTGAATGAGCTCCCCCTTTGTATATGTCATGGTGCACCAATCTGATCATGTTCTTTCTGAGAACAAGCTGAAATGTCTGCTCTACTATATAGTGTTGTTCATGCTCAGGCTCCCCCTGACTGTAAGAAAGGTCTACAAAAGGATGTTCTACATCACAAATGACCTTCCTAAAAGATTCAATACATATATCCATCACCCAACCAAGTGGGGATATATCAGAAAAATGAAAACCAAATACATTACATCTTCATCCCAGGCATAGTGGGGAAACCAACATAGGTCGTTACATGACCTGAAGAGATGACACTATTACATCATGAGTCTTGATATGACATCACCTAAATAAGATGAACATCAGCAACAACACTGTATGATCTGCTCCATAGTATCTGTCAACAGCAACTAGACCAGCAACTTGTATTAGTGCATGAATCATCAAGGTATGTCCGCATCAACAGAATTTCACATTCTATGTGAGAAACATCATAGCCATCCAGATCTACATGAATCAAGTATCATCAATTGGGAAAATCTGCATTAATCAACATATGTATGAAACAATCCTATCATCATATAGATAAGAGCTCATTATCATCATGTCTCCAACAATGCAACTTTGAATAATCATCCCTGTATCCAGCCAACAATCCTCATCCATTTGTGCCAAGAATGAAAGGAATCATAACTGTAATATATGATCTTTATGCATATGACGACAGCAGCATATGAGTGACTCAACATCAAGAAGATGTGAATTCAAGCTAAGTGCTTCCCATGCAAGCATCATTAGAGAATCAACCATAAATCTGATCCGAGAACCATGTGAACAACTCATAACCATAGCAAGATGAATCATTTATCCATATAAGTATCATCACCAAGGACTATTAACCATAATGCCAATAATGCATTAAGTCCATATGCCCCCTCTAAACCTGTGCCATCTGTCTGATCATGCATATCAATAAGAAGTATCAAGACATCATCAATATCAAGTTAGAACCAAAACACTTCTAACCATCATATCCACACATCATTATTATTAACTAAAAAAAAACTGATCCTTCTCTTGAATCTGTCCCTACTGCCTTTCTTCAAACAATCATATACGTGACTGTGCAGTAACTAACTCGCGTATATATGCAACTTTCCTTTATGGAGTTTGCATATGAGATTTAGGACACTAAAGTTTTGTACTTTCAGCTCCCTCTAATTCTGGTATGTCTGTACGTTGTGCAGTGCCGCCTTTTTCTGACTGTACTTCCTTTTTCCTCCATATCTTCAAGCGTGATGATGACATTTTCTCCTTTTGATATGGTGCCCACACTTTGTTCCTGCATTCCTTAGCTATATGTCCAAGCTTGTTACATGCATAACATCTTACATGTTTCATATTCCTCCTGTAACAATCAACAGCTTTGTGACCAAACATATTGCAAGCAAAGCAATATCCATAAAAGTACCTTGAATGTGATGATCTTTCTGCATAATGGTCTTGAACCCTTCTTCTTCTACATCTAGCTGCAACATGTCCAAGATTATGACATACATAACATTCAACATTATTCATAGGAGGAGTAAAGGATTTTCTTTGAGGAATCTCTTTTCTTGGTTGATGATGAGATTGATCTTTCATTTCTTTGTTGATCACTTTAGATTTCTCTTTAGAGTTCCTTGCCTCACCTTGTGAACTAGATTCACCTTCAACAGATTCATGGAAACCAAGACCAGTCTTTATAGCAGGAGACCTTTGACTACTAAGAATATCATCCAAGACTTTAGAACTATCTTGAAATCGTAAAAGCTTATCCTTTTCTTCTAGTTTACCTTTCAAGATATTTACCTCAACCTGAAGTTGTTCTTCCTTTTCAAGAGATTGCTTTTTCAAATCTTCTTCAGCTTTCCTTCCTTCTTCCATTTGTTCCCTTAGTTTGAGAATCTCCTTTTCTTGTTCTTCATTCAGATCCTGCTGCATTTGACGAACTCGGAAGGCACATTCTAGTTGAGATTTTAAGCTGGTGACTTCGTTTTCTTGTTTTGCAATAGCTTGGAGTAGATCTGTATTCTGCTTCTTTGATTCTTCAAGATCTCCTTTTAGTGAGAGGATTGTAGCTTCAAGATTTTCATAGTAGCTGGATCTATCTTTGAGTTTCTTGATGGTTGTGCTTCTTTCGTTGACTTCTTTTCTTAATGATGTCACTTCATGCTAAAATTTTTGACATTGGTCTTCCTTGTCCTTGAGTAGCTTTCTTACCTTGTTTCCTTCTTCTAGTTGGGCCTTTAGTTTGGTAGCTTCTTCTTTGAAATCACATTCCCTTTTGTTCAATAGATCTTGTTGATCTCTAATTTTGTCTGTCAGCCTTTTAAATTCTGCCTCTATTTGATATCTTTCTTGTTCACCCATAAGAGAAAATTTAGTAGTTTCGCTATCACTTTCATCTCTTCTAAAAGAAAAGATAGTTGGAACATCAGAGGATAATATATTCATACCTGATAATGATTCTGAATCTGATTCTGAATCTGAAGAGCTTCTTATACCTAATCCCCAATCGATTCTCCCACTGTCATAGTTCTTCTGAGATGACTTCTTTTTCTTAGGTGCTTTCTTCTTAAGCTTCTTTCCCATTGTTCCACGGATCTCCTTCAAGCGATCAAGCTTCTATCAAAGGACCTGCTCTGATACCAATTGTTGGAAATAATACTGAGAGGGGGGCGTGAATCAATATTATCACATTAATAAAACTTTTTCATTTCCATAATCAGATTCATATATGCTACTTCCACAACTTCTTATGATTAAGTTAATTGATCTTCAATGAGTGCATTAGAACATTATCAACCATATTATCAGATAACAGATGCAGTAATAGAGAATAGATCATCACACATAAGGCACACACATGAACACCATGATATAAGGTGGAAACCCAATGCGGGAGAAAAACCACCTGCTGCAAGTCATCTCAATCTTCTTCTTAATAAGAAAATCCTTTTACAATATTTGTACTGGTGCAGTCTTATACCAGTACGGGAGCTACAACCCCCTTTGCTCTTGTACTAGCCGATCCATTTACTAGTACGCAGGCTGCTACCTGCTACAATTCTCCAAAGATCTCCCTTAGCTTTTGTACTAGCTTAGATACTAGTACATAGGTGCTGGCGTACAATCTTCTCTCCTCCAGATACCACGTTTCATCAATTTTCAGACTGGATACACTGAAGCACAACACATAATCTGAAAGGCCACTTCTCATCCAATTTTCATACTGGACCTAACAACAACATTGAAGCTCATAATCAAACAACCTTCTGAATCACCCAATCACCAGATCCATACATATACAATGATATTATGAGAGTTATCAACCAAATCTAGTACATAAAGATAAGTCATTAATCGTGCTATTATCTGAACTCAATACCAGTAACCAAACATCAGTTATGCACCCAAAACCCTGCAGAATAGTCAAAGGCAGTTAAAACAAATTTTAAGCAGGGATCGCAACTTCACTGGTATAGATCTGCGGATATCTGTACTACCTTCGCACCTGCGCCTTCTATGGCGCCGCGACCACCGCACCTGCGCCTTCTGTGGCGCCTCCGCACTGCGCCTTCTGTGGCGCCTCTGCACTATGCCTTCTGTGGCGCCTCTGCACTGCGCCTTCTATGGCGCCTCTGTGGTGTCTCCACACTGCGCCTTCTGTGGCGCCTCCGCACTGCGCCTTCTGTGGCGCCTCCGCATTGCGCCTTCTGTGGCGCCTCTGTGGCATCTCCGCACTGCGCCTTCTGTGGCGCCTCCGCACTGCGCCTTCTGTGGCGCCTCTGTGGTGTCTCCGCACTGCGCCTTCTGTGGCGCCTCTGTGGCATCTGCGCACTGCACCTTCTGTGGCGCCTCTGCACTACGCCTTCTGTGGCGCCTCTGCACTACGCCTTCTGTGGCGTCTCCGCACTTCCGCAGCTGCAACGCTCGAGAGATCACCCTTCACAGATTCGCTTTCAACTTCCCTTTCATAGATCAAACTTTTAAAACAATAACCCAATATTTCAGATCTTAAGATATTCGATTTGCAAGAATGAATTAGCCAAGTGATCTCCTTTGCTTTATATAGGCAAGCTTCTTCCTAAAATCATGGATCAATACCATAGATAACCAATACAAGGGGCCCAAAAACATGGGGCTCAATAATACCAAGGACTAACCACCATGGACCAAAGGTAAGTTCTCCAACATATACACACTTTTGATGAGGTACCATGGTCCAAAACCATAGGTTCAAATACCAAGGACTAACTACCATGGACCAAAGGTAAGTTCTCCAACATGAAAGTGCGTGAACTTTTTCTCTACATGAAATAAACTTTTCTCTACATGAAATAAACTTTTCTCTGCATAAAAGTGCGTGAAATTTTCTCTACATGAAATAAACTTTTCTCTGCATATAAGTGCGTGAACTTTTCTCTACATAGAATAAGCTTTTCTCTACATATAAGTGCGTGAACTTTTTTGCACTATAATTTATCATCTGAGATGAGTGGGTTGCCATCAAGTACAACATATGTATCATAAATCCATACCAGAATCATAATGCCAACAGAAATTCTATGAATTAGTTTCACCATGATGGGAATCAACTCCTCTAGCCATAGATACCCATCATGCACCAGGCACAACAGCTGCCTGATGATGAAAATGGTGATGGGCACACAGTGAAAGTGGGGTATCCATTGTAGATGAAGTATCCTGGCTTTCTCTACACCGCGCAGCCAATTTCACTATTCCAACGTGATCACTGGCCCTTCTGACTTCTGTGTCATCAATCTTTTCGTGGTCAGGTGCAGGAAATTCTCGTAGTCTACGAGGTCCCAATCTTCGAACTTCAGGGTAGGCACTTGGCAGAGGGGCGGACCTTCAAAATTAATTCTGTCGGGGAGGAGCAGGGTCTAGAGTGCACTCTTCGTGGCCTCTAGTTCTTTGGCCTCCTTAACTTTCCCTTTCCATATAGGGACGTACGTGGGTAACATTTTTGTGAAAGGAAATGGTGGGACATCCTCCTCCACATTGTCTTATGCCTCTATTTGATCAATTAGAGCCTGTAAGTCTTCCTCCTCTACATTTGATTCAACGGTGACGACTTTTCCTTTCTCTTCCATTGATAATTTGTCGAACCATGGATTTCTTGGGGTTACACGAACTGGTCCCATTGTCTTCTTATCTTTCTTTGGCTACGGCGTTCATGGTGATTTTGGAACATCTAGCACACCCACCATATCTCTAAGCTCCTCATGGGCCATATGGGGCTTCGCGGCCTCACCAGTGGTATCTTTGGAAAATTGCACTCCTAGTCTGGTAGCAGTCATCGTGTTTTCACAGGATCTGTTCGGTCGCATAATCAAAGGTGGTAAGAGTGCTCGACGCTCAATGCTCTATAACTACTCAAATTTCAAACAACCAAGTGTGGTCTCGTGGCTAGCCCCGGGGATTTTATAGTATCTTTTGAATTTGAATTCGAATATTCCCCCCGTTTTTGAGTCATTAATGCCTTCTTGGTAGCTGATCGTCCCAATTCTATCTCTTAATTCGTGTCTTAATTGCCCGCCACCCACTCCTCTTTGTCTTAAATTGGATACCTTGTCATGAACAATGACACCAACGGTCACTTCCCAGCCTACCTGCGCGGCAGCACAATCCCCTCTGTGCAGGCACAACCCTTGTGACATACTGATCCTACGCACAACCTCCTGATCACGCAGCTCCCTCATGGAATCTTTTATAGTCCCGCGCTCTCTTTCAACTACTTGGAGTGCTGAGATTGTGCTTCCTACAGATAGTCAAGTGGTCACACCACCTGTGTGAAGCTTCAATTCACCTTCCAGCCCAGTCCATGGGCACTCCTCAATTACCCTCGTGACAATCAATGTCATGCATTCTTCCTTATGCAGTGTGCTCCCCTGGTTACTTTGTCTGGTAAGGTGCGATCGTAGCCATGGTAGCAGAGTCACAAATTTTTGGAGACAATCTTCTAATGTAGTAGTATGGTTGTTTATATCTTGTCTTGTCATTCTTAGTTTATCGACGCAACATGCTTGCGTGATTTCGTTATCTAGTATTTTCATCTCTACTTCCATTAACATGTTTTTCTTCCTTATTCATACCCGATATTCTTCGAGTTCACGAAGATTAAGGTTCCCTCACTAAAAGGCTTCCTGAATCTGCATAGGTTTGTCCTCGTGTAGCTACATAATTCCTTCGTCCTAGTCTTCACGTACTGTCCCAACTATGGGAGCTATTACGTGAGGATTCCTTTCCTCCAAAACTATGGTCTCGACTCTACTCCTCAAATTTAGAATTGTCTCCATGCTTAGGTTTTTGCACATGGCCCTATAGGCCCATTGAATCACTGGAATGCGTAGGTCCCAATCCATTTGTCTCGCCTGGTGAACCCTGTTCAAGACGCTGCATACCTTATTGAATGCTTCCATGTGGAACTTTTGTGGTGTGTGTTGCCTTTCCTGCTACTGCGTCCTATTCCAATTTTCAATCCTTAGTTTGGGGTGTGCTTGAGTGGATTGCACAACACACATCTATACCCATCGACACATGTGGGCACGCAAGTTGCTCCATCCTTGCTGCCCAACTCTCCTTCTAAGCTAGGGGCTTCCAAACCATAGGCGTATCATTGTTCTACATCCGCGCCAGTCCTCAAAGTTTCTTTGATGTGTACCCCACCATTGTGCGGGTGTTGCACACAGTGCCCACTTCAATGCATCGAACTGCTGTTGTTTCGGTACTACACTTTTAAATTTGCTCAGGAATTCATCCACTGCTGTCAATCCATCATATGTCAGAAACTCTCTTGCTTCTATTTTCATGCAGCGCAGTGACCTAACCATCATGTTGCAATTCAGCGTTGTCACTTCGTGCAACTGATTCTGCCATCGCTCTACTTCTTCATATGAATCCGACATGCCGCAGCTTTCGCACTCCCACTAGATCCTCCCATCTGCAATTGGATTCACCAAATCCTGGTCTCATGCAATTATCTTGTAAATACAATTGATATCATCGTCATTATCATCGTCGCGCACTGGTTTAGTGTAGCGCTCTCCTTCGGCTGGGTCTAGTGGGACTACCACGCATAGTGCCTTTTTCTCAAATATCATTTTGCACTTCTTTAGGTTGATGACTCCATTCATATCGATGGCCCAGTCTATTCCTAACAATGCGAGATAGGGATTGCTAACATCGACAATCTCTATTACTTCAATAACCACCTACGCGCTCGCGCCTTCAATATCAACTGTTACCCCTTGCAACCTTCCCATGGGCCAAATCTTCTGTTGGTTTACCATTCATAATTGAATCGGGGACCATTGCAACGTGAGCCTGCCCATGTGTTCCCATGCTTGCTTTGATAATACATTCACATCCGAACCTAGATCTAGGATTCCCTGATCCATTTCATACTCATCAATCTGTGCAGTCAACCTCAATTCCCTTCCAGTGCATAATGCATTCTTCCCCAATTTCCAGATGACACACGGTTCCCCTGAACCCGCGCATCTGGTGATCAGTTCCTGTAGTCCTTTAACTGCCTTGTTGTCGTGCAGCAGTTTCATGCATGTCTCCAGAAAGGTAGTGAGCATTGAAGGATCCATTCCTGGCTCTAGTTGATCCTTACTACCTGAAGTGGAGGCATTTGCGAAGCTCTTCTTATCTTCTGAGCATCATGTTTACATTCAGGTCTTCTTCACATGGCTAAGACCTCATCATTTGTATATTTTGAGTCGGGGGAGGCTGGAACACCCCTTTTTCGTACATCTTTGTGATCAACATAGGATAGTCTATTGTTTCAAGATCAAACTGAGCACAATACGAATAGGATGTCCTCATCGGTTTGGTACAATCACGGGCATGGTGTCCTGGTCCTCCGCAATTATAACAAATTAATTGTCTGCAGCCTCTTCCTAGTCCAATTTGACCTTGCCCCTTAAATCCAGTGTGCGCCATCCCCACATCTGGGTCGAGGGCTTTCATTTCGTTCTGCATCCTATAGGCTGGGGTCCGACCCATCATTAGCTCATAACTGCGGCAAGTGCGCTCATCGTGGCCTACTGACCTGTAGAAATTACAAAACAATTGTTGGGGTGTTTGTGTATATTTCTACAACAAATGACAATTGTTTGTCGTTTGTTTCCCTCCTATCTGACAGATCGCACACCATAAAGCAGTTGCCACACTCGGCCCTACCTACACCTCCAGTCTTAGCGACATTGGCCCTCCTCCTGCCAAATAGTTCACGAATACTGGGCAGTGATCCTTGTCATGGCCCTGGCCTTTTCAATTTATCCACCATACTTCCTCACGCACCTCTAGCTGCGGTGCCCTATCCTGCTTCAAGCTTTGGATTTCCAAACATAAATTTTGTAGTTGCACGTGGATTTGTTAAACTCCCAACCCAGGGTCATGTATCAAGGTCTCATGCAATCTCATTTCCATTTCCAATGCTTTGGCCTGGGTGGAAATTTTCTACTATGACAGTGTCATCCTCAAGTGCGATGCCAGACATGCTACAAAACATGCACGATGTTGTCCATCTATCAACGTCATATTGGTTTCGCGGATCATACTCTTCAGCCGTTGATCCAGATCCCAGGGAGTCTCACTCGGGAGCATCGTGATATTTTTAAACTCAATGATTAATTGTGTTTCTGACTTTGGTTTGCTAAATTCCCTATTCAGCGCGTTCTAGATCTCTACTATCCCTACGTTTGGGTGGTCGTTAGAATGCTTGATATACCATGTTAATGTGTGATCTTGCAATGCGCTCACCAATGTATCTTTGTTAATATTGTTATTCATGACACTTGTTCTTACCATACCGCTCTTACCATGAACCCGAATTGGTCCAGATCCTCATTCCCTACTCCTCTTAATACTGGTAGTTTGATCACGCTCGCCATACTGAACTGTGGAGGCGGTGGAGGTGGAGTAGGTGGAGATGGAGGTGAGAGAGTTGAAGCGGGTGGCAGTGTGGGTGGAGGTGGTAACCGTAGAATCTGCTTCCTTATCAAACTAACCACGCTTCTCGGAGAAACCTTCATGAGCTCGTCCTCACTCTCCCACGAGGGTGAAATTAAGGGACTGTTTTCTACTTCTTCACTACTTCCACTTCTATAGATCTTTCTGCTCCGCGTAGTCCCAAACATCAATTTATTCGCATAACCCGCTTTTCACATAACAACATCTTAATCCAGGTGTTCAAAGATTTAATATACTTACCTCGTGGTCCCTTGAGAAAATGTCACTCTGCCTCATTATAACTAACGATCATGTCCACTGCAAACTTAGTGATAAATCCTCCTATGATTAGGTCGAGCCAATGGTCCACAGATCGCGCTATCTTATCCTCTGAGGCTTCTAGTTTGTGCACTAGTTCCGGAGTCCACACTATTGGTTTATTGATCTTACACCTTCCTTGGCTATCTGCTAGCTTTGTGATTCACTCATACAGCTCAGAAGGAAAGGACGCAAAGAAAATCTCATGGATTTCCATATACACGTAGTGCTCCAACCACTTTTTCTCAAATACTTGTAGAGTTCTGTTTTCCTGTGTTCCGAACTCGTGAATATTCTTGTCCAACCACTCTTCAATTTCCTTCTTTGTTGGGTTTCATTGGCATGACATCAAGCATCCCTTATGCAAATCCCAGTCCCAGCAATAGAAACATTTGTTGGCTTAGTGGGGCCTGACCCAAGTTCGGAAGTGATTTAGCCAAGCAAATCTCAGTACTACTAGCCCTTTCTTCAAAAGATTTGCAATTACATTAGATATGATTATATTTCATGCTTTTCCTATGATACCCCTTAATTCAACTTCCTTTCCTTCCCAAAAAAATTCAAGAAACATTATTGAAAATTGAAAGCTATCATACACAAATATTGTAACCATTGAATTCCTATTACAACATCGCACAACCCATTGGAATGCAAAGCATTGGACTATTAAATGAATATTCCCCTAAGGTTAGCTTGATATTATGGAACTTTCTAGAGTAATTTATAGTTCTTCCATTTGTAGACATCACCTAAAACTCTAGTGTTGGGTATAGGAAGCAATTCAATTCCTTGGTTATCTTATGATGAATAAAATTATGGGTACTACCCAAATCAGTCAGCACTATTGCCTTTCTCGTCTTGATACATCCTTCTATCTTGAGAGTTTAAGGAGTTTAAATAGATACCAATGCATTAAAACATATGTTTGGATTCATTTGTTCTTTCTCTTGGGTTGGTTCCTAGTGTATATCCTCCTCTTTTGATATTTTGTGTTCGTCTTCTTCCTCCTCTTCACAATTTATGTAAAATAGTTTATTCTCAGTAAAATTATGACCTGTAGTGTATTTTATATCACAACTGTAACAAATCCCTTTTCCTCTCTTTTCCTCCAATTTTTTTGGTGTCAACATTGTAGGTCGTGGAAGTCTAGGAGAAACAACACTTCCATCTTTACAGTTGTGAGTGGTAGACTTCCTTGTTGCCATAAAAAAACAAAAAAAAAAAAACAAAAAACAAAAAACTTTTCTTGCCACCCTGAATGCATTCTCCAATGAACCAGGTTCCAAAAGGATAACCTCATGTTGTTTTTTATCTTTTAAAGTCCCTATGAAGACATCAATCCTATGCTCCTCTGGAATATTGGTTACCGTAATATTCAATTTTTGGAATTCTTGAATGTGCTCCACCATTGAACCCTTTTGTTTGAGATTTATCAATTATCTAAAGAAGGTGTTTCTATTTGTATATTCATAATGTGCTATCATTTCCTCCTTAAAAATTGACCAGGTGAAAAGTGGTTTATGAGAGCAAAGGCATGTATACCATACAAACTAATTGGGTTCTAAATATAAAGATGCAATACATACCTTTTGTGAGGGTTGCACATCTTGTAGATCAAAATATTGCTCCATTTGTAGTATCCATGTTACTAGATCCTTGCCATCAAACTTCCTCATATCGATATTTGGAATGTGGTAGTTCTTAAACCCCAAATTGGAGTCTTTGAAATCATAATTCATATTCCTTTTGTCTTCATTATGATTTTCATGGATTACCTTGTCACCACCGGGAAGCCTTTCTTGCAACAACTTTGTCAAACCTTCCATGTATGCTTTTAAATCATTCATATCACTTTTTAAACCATCCATGTCACCTTTTATGTCTAAATATAAACCATCCATGTCCCCTTTTAGTTCATCTTTGGTTGCTCTTTGTGAGACCAAAATTTGTTCCACTTAGTCTCGTAATTTTTATATATCATGTTGTAATTCTTCCTCTTCATGCTTAATAGTAGAGCTTTTGGAGGGCTTAATGGGTGTAGAATTATTTTTATTTGGAGGAATTTTAGAACCCAGTACTAATATATATATTCTTCAATATTCCCTTGGAATCTCTTCAAACTTGTTTTCCAAACAAAAGTTACGCAATTTTTAAAACAAAATACACACCTTTTTCTTTCTTTTAGGAGCTCGATCTTGAAATGGTTGTAACGCTATAACTTTGGATCTACATGTTTGGAAATTTCTTATTTTCAACCCCATAACTTAGGCTAAAATTGGATTCTTCAAGAAGTATTTATGCCAAATCACCCATGATGACCTCATTAAGGAATAATTCAGTAGAGAGACGTTGTACGGAATTCCACGTGTCATTGTTTCAACCTTTGGCCCTGATATTGATACACGAAAAAACACATTCCATTTAATTTCATCCACTTTTTATAGAATTCAAATCCGATGTCTGAAATGACAGTTATGACAATTTTCCTTAGGTCACCTGTTTGAGATTGAATTATGTGTAGGTTTTAACCCTGTACAGAAATTACCTGCATACAAATTCTAAAACACAGAAAATAAACAATGTGAGAGCATAACAAATAAAACACATATACACAAAGATTTTCCCTTGGATCCCAAAACCAGGAGTACCAACTTGATTTTTCATTATGTTCCTCTCAATGTTACAATACATATTTATACATGAAGAAGCATCCAATACCATGGATCGAAAACCATCGCAACCAAAACCATGGACCAAAAACCATCACATCCAAAACCATGTGCAAAAAACATGCACAAAACCATAGGTAGGTCCGCCCAACCTAATATAGGGTCCAAAAACAAAATTTTCTGGGGCGCTTCCCCAAACTCCATAAAGGGGGGTTACCTGCACCCCTCAAATGCCTTGTGACCCCCCGCTATGTAATCAGCGCAATGAATGTGGGCCTTCACCCCCTACTAACCCCCTTAGCTCACTATGTGGGCTAGTCGTGGAAAGAATATAACACAACCCAACATTCTCCCACTTGTTGTTTTCTTTCCACAAGGGAACACAAGACAACTTAATCATTTATCCATCCCTGCAATGGCCATTGTTTCTCTACACAAAGAGAACTTCTCAAAGCTCACAGATTTTGTCAATTCATATGCAGTATTCTTCAAAGTGTCCACCTTTACCAGCAACACCTTTTTGTCTTTTATCATATCCCTCACAAAGTGATACTAAACATCAATGTGCTTTGCCTTTGAATGATATGTATGGTTCTTTGCCAAGAAAATTGTACTTTAGCTGTCACAATCTATCTTTATAGCTTTATGTACTAACCCCATACTTGAACACAACCTCTGCAACCAAACTTCTTCCTTGCTTGCATGAGTGGCTTCCATGTATTCTACCTCTGTAGTTGATAGTGCCACTACAGATTGTTTCTTACTCATCCAACTCATTGCACCTCCAAATAGGTTAAACACATACCCACTTGTAGATCTTCTCTGATCCAGATCTCCAACCCAATGCATCAACAAAGCCACGAATATCCAACACTCTAAATCCTGGTTTTCCTTGGTATCACAAATCATAATCACCAATTCCACGCAAATACCTAAAAACCCACTTCACTACTGTCCAGTGCTCCTTCCCTAGTTTTGACATAAACCTACTCAATACTCCCATTGCATGTGCAATTTTTGATCTAGTACAAACCATTGCATACATCAGGCTACCAACTGCACTTGCATATGGAACATGGTGATGCAGGAGCATTCAGCTCAAGGAAAATCATTGTATTTTAGTAGACATAGGGGTATTGTGTTTCCAAGGGAGTTGGGTTCCTAAGTGTGAATTAAAAGTAATTATTAATGTTTTGAGTGATTTTAATGAGAGAAGATAGAATAGGGATTTAATTGAATATAGTGAGGCATATTTGTAAATGTTCTCGAATGTAGGAGAACATGAGAGAATTAGGATAGTTGAGAGATTTAGGGATTTGAGAATTAATTGTACAACTCAGATTAAGAGTTAGTTCATGATTTTATGGATTAGAGAGGATCCTTAGGGATGAGGAAGAGATTTTAGGATTTTGTTGAGGAATCTATGGATCTAAACGAGGAATTGGGTTTAGAATCCATTTGTATAAATGTAAGCCAAAAAGGCAAAGGCAGGGGTTAAAAAGTAAGAAATTAGAGGCTAGATAGATAGCTAAAGTGTGGATTTAAGCCTACGGGCAGAGTGTAAAGAGAAGCCACTGATATTAGAACATCAAGCCAGAGAGACAGAGTCTCAATATGTAATAATTGTTATATGTTTATATATATACAGGGGTTGATTCGAACCTATATAAATGTGTGTTTCGCATACAGAATGATGAATTTGTGTTATCAGAGACTTACATGATATAAATGTGTGCAAGCAGAGTTCTATAGAATGCACAGAGGAGAATATCAAGCCAGAGGTTCGTAATGGATCTTTGAATCCATTGAAGGATCAATAATTGATCTGGGATGATATCGATCAAAGGAGCATGAGAGGTTAAGCCAAGAGGAGTCGCGTAGTAGAAACAACGAAGAATGGGAACCTTTGAAGAAACCCAAAACCACAGAAGAACTAAAGAAATGGCATAAAAAACCAAATTAAAGAGGCAGACGAAAGGATGAAAAGTTGATGCACTTCAACCATTGGATATTGGAGATCAACGGACGGGATGGAAGGAGATAAGTGGCCAGGATTAACTCGCGTAGTGTAAAGTCAAAGAAGTGAATGGCAGAGATCAAAGATCATTGCAACTGTCAATGGTATAACATCTATGGTCAGCGTGTGTTAAATAGATCAGATGTTAACTGTAAGGAGTGGACTCGAACTTTTATAAGTTAGGAATTTATAATTCCCATCGGGTCCGAAAAGGTATTAACTCTCACGTAACTTTTTCACCTGAAATTATTGTGGATCATTGGATCAAGTGAGGTGAAGATCTATAGCATAGGATCAAAAATTATTTTCATTGATCAGATGCAATGTCAACCATCGGATCAAGTTTAGATCGACGGTCAAGATTTGATCGGGGGTTTCAGAGATCGTTGTGCCATCGTGGAAAAGTAATAAGGGCGGACCCGATAGAGTTATATGGCATGGTTAATGACATTTGAAATCTGACATTGCATTATCGCATACCAGACGTGGTAGTGGCATGTGTTAGTGGAACTTGCGGAGGAGTGATTACCGATTGCGATAAAGGTGCAGCATTGAAAAACATACAAGGGTCGTATAAAGGCAAAAAGGTATGTTTATGGTTAAATTTCTTTAAAAATGGTTATAAAGGGTTAAGCGCGCATATATGAGGTTTTATATATGTTAGGTCTTCGATTGACCTCAAGCTGAAAGGATGCAATTCTAGGGTAACCACATACCACGCTTAACCTTGTAGCTAGCCCTACAAGGCTGGGAGAGGGCTCTCTCCTTATGGATTTCAGTCAAGATGACTGGATCAGATAGGGATTTTAGGCTAGGTATAGTAGCTCTTGGGTTTTTGATTGATTTTTTTGGGATTTTTGCTGGATCAAATGGAGCCAGGCAGTTTTGGGTCCGGGAAATTAAGTCAGGATGAAGGGTGTTCTATTGGGCAAGGTAGGTATAGGATTTTACACTTGAAATTGAGTGATATGAGAGGTCTAAGACTGGTGAGGAGCTGAGGAGGGCATGTAAAGATCATGTATCCTTCTCAAACAATAGAAGGCATAGAAAACTGAATAGCTTCCCAAGGCAGAGCACTGTAAAAAATGAATTCTACCTATATACCTTGATGTCATTCAACTAGAAGTAATGAATTAGAATGTGGAATACGTCAAACATGTGAAAAACTGGTAACAGAAGAAGAAACTATGCAAAAAACCATACCACAAGTATCCATAAGAATAGTTGCAAATCCTATTTATTTCCTTCCCAAACTGCTGATAATGATGTACAATGTAGCTCAAAGCATCCAAGTGACAAAAAAAATACATCATATAGACATCAAACTACCTATGCTAGCCATCAGGGGTTGAAACCAAGAGAAAAGGAGTTGTTACAACTATTTCCAAACAGGGACCAGGAATATAGGCAATGGAACAACTTACCTCTATAAGCATGGAAACTAATTCATTGACCACAAAACCACCTCTAACTAATGAATCTACCCTCTAACATCATTTCACTATTACATTTACATGCCAAGTAATTAATTACATCATCAAAATCATCCATGAGGAGAGAGAAAGTGAATTTTCAAATAATATAGGTGAAATTTGATTTTTCTGGCAAACTGGCCAAAAGCGCAGCGCCATTAGCCAAAAGCACAATGCCGCTTTCCACCCACTTTTGGAGGCCTTCCCCTTAGCCAAATTTATCCCAATATGGCTCATTAGAAAGGTCTTCCTATCTAGTTTTTGGAAAATCTTGAACTTTTGCATTTGGAGTTCATTTTCCCCCTCAAAACTTGAATCTACCAATGCATCTTTTGTGTGTCCAAAAATAGGCAGAAAGGTCACTTTTTGATAGTTTTTGGACCTTTTGGTGGGCCAGTTTTGCTCCAAAACTAATTTTTTGGGATGGATGCTCTCATCATGCTGAGTCCAAAAATATAAACTTTTTCCTCGTTCGATGTCCCAGGGAAAAGGTCAATTTCCTCTGTAAAAAATTTCAAGATTGCAAAAATGCAAAAACTCTTCAAAATTTACCCAAATTTGGCATGGGACACCACCATCAGCTACTTTGATGGGCTAGAGAGACTTCAGCCAAAATTTTGAAATTATCTTGCTCTTTTTTTCTCTTTAAAGCCTTCCTTGACCTATCTTTAAGCTTCCTGATCCTCATGTTACAAATTTTGTTGCGGGTCATGTAATGGTAGGCCATGTGGCGAAGCATCTTCTTATCCTTGTTGGCCTTCTCAATCAGCCCTTCGAGATGTATGTTGACCCTCTCAAGCCATGTTTCCCTATAATTCCCAATCTCTTGCTTAATAGGGGTCGATGGAACATTAACCTCCTTGATAATTTTCCTTTTTTCTTTGACTATTTCCAGCTCCATGAGGACTTGTTTGTCACTCAGTTGCTTGTTTTCCTATTCCAAGTATCTAATAATAAACTTGGTGCTCTCTAAATTATCTACCAAGGATTATATTTCAACTTCTTGTTCCTTTATGATAATGTCTTTGACATTTTCCGAATCTTGAGTTTCCAAGTCAATGACATCAACTCCATGATAAGTAAAGTGTTGTTGTGACTCCTCATGCTAAACAAGATTAAAATCTCTTTCCTTCTCATCACCAAGATCTTCTTCTTGCACCTTTTCCTTACCCTTGCTTTGCTGCTCAACCTGTACCTATTTTACTGAAGAAGAAGGCAAAGCCCCTTCCACACCTTGTGGAGATAATACTCGCCTAGTAGCTGCAAAAAGATTCCTAGTACCCCTCTTATATGTCACAAACACTAGCACTCCAACAATTTCAGTCTCTTTGACTTTTTCATGGCTTGAAGGTCCACCTTCTTCATGATGTACTGATGAAAATATTTGTGGGCCTTTGAACATCTCATGAGAAATGAAAGTCTCCCATGGCATGTTAAGGTGGCTCAGGTGGTGAAGAACAATGATTTTAATCAAAGAGTAATGCTAAATGTTATTCAATTTCCAGGGGTATGGATTCCTCTGTACAATATGTGCTATCTTCTCAATGTTTCTAAACATGAAGTAAGGGAGATTCATCATCTTTACTCTAATGAAATGCATGAGAAGCCTAATGTGATAGGGATATAACCAGGAGAACCTACCTTCACAAGTGAAGTACTTGATAATGATTTTCATCAATAGGGCATACCTATCTTCCAAAAACTTGAAGGGGAATACTCTTTTCATTTGGTCTCTGTATCTAGCCCTGATGTAAGGCTCATAGTACTCCTTATCAATATCCTAACCTTTGTACCAATTTTCACCCACATCTGGAATTCTTGTAGCCTCTGAGATGACAGTTGGTGATATGGTGAAGGTTATTCAGGAAAGGGTTACTTCATTACTGTGCAAATGAGTCACAAATAGCATAGCCAACTCATGGTGAAACCTGACTCTTTCTATCATTTCACAAAAAGCAAAGCATGCCTGGTGTTTAAAGCAAGAAATGGTAAGTGGGCAAGCTTGTAACTCCCTCAAACTAGTGGGATCTTCTCTGATAATTCTTCCTCCTTTATGAGGCTTCCTCTGCTGCTTATGTCTCTCCATGGAACTATCACTGAGTGTCTCTTCCTCATAGTCATATTCACTATCTCTTTCCACTGTTTTTCTGTGGTTGTGAACACTTATGGTTTTATATGAACAATGATGGGATAGGGTGGAGGAATGAAATGAACAGAGTGAAAATGAAGGAATATGTGAGAGTGTGATGTGTGAATAGGTTTTTAGGGATGAGTAGGGTTTTAGGGAGAGTGGGTAGGGTTTGTAGGGTTGATAGAGAGTGTAAATAAGAATTTAGGGAAAAATTATGAGGGGAATGGGATTTAGGAAATATGGTATGTGGGAAAGGGGTTTAGGGAGTAATGGAAAGTAGACAGGGTAAGTAAAACACTAGTGAAATGAGGAAAACTTAGGGTTTCACCCTAGAAGCTATGGTTTTAGATTTAGGAATGTGAAACACCAAACTTGGCAAAAAAACCATTAAACATGAGATATGATAGATGTACTTACTTGTAAGAGAGAGAAATTTGAAATTTTTGAAGTGAATTGGCAGTGTTGGAACGATTTGGGCGATTTGGAGTTTGGCTGGGCAGAAGCACAGTGCCTCACACAGGTGTGCAGTGCCACTTTGAAAGAACAACACCCATGTAAAATTAGGGAAATGCTACCAGGAGCACAGTGCCAATTCAAAAACGTATCGCCCTCCTCAAAAGCACAACAGTGGTCAAATTTGTCCAAAAACGTAGCGACTCACTTGTATTTTCCCAGTAATGCTTGAAATCGACCCTTAGCTCTCCTTTTGGCACTTTGAAATTCAACACTAACACAATGAAATGATAAATAGAAGTATGGCTTTATATAGCTTTCACATTTTTATTTTTGCTGGTGAAAACCCATTTTTATAATGTCTTTCTACTTTTTCCAATACTTTGTTTTTTAATGCTTGGTTTCTTTGCTTTGATAGGTGGACTGATGCTCAAATCCTTTTGAGTTTTTTGCAGTGGCAGTACTTTGACAACATCACCAAATTTCCAGGAGCAGCATGGAACCATTATTACATACGAGAACATTAAAATTACATCAAATTTAAAAATAAAATACAAATGCTCTATTTTCACCTCAAAACTAGTTTTGAGGTGAGAACTTCATTAAGCTTACAAATTAACAAATTATGACTTTTCTGATCATTACTGTCCTCCTCATGTGCTTGCTGACCATTATTAGCAATAATCTCTAAATTTTGACCATGGTGGAAAACCCTAAGACCTAATGAGACCAAACCTTAGGAGTTAATAAAATGAACTGAAGAAATCAACATAAATCATGACTAAAAAAAGTATGAAAGGAAGTCAGCAGGTATATATCATGAGGGAAATAATGGAGTAAATCCTACCATCAGTGAATCCATGACCTAATGGAATGCAACCTCATCAGAATGAGACTCCTACTAAGAAATGCAAAAGAGTAGATTTTGATCATTGATGGCAGTGTGAAGACACTAACACTAACATTGGCTCCAATGGGGATGGTAGCTCCTTGGAGGGGCCAAGAACCATAGATCTCTACGAACATGTAGATTAGTGCCTCATCCATTGGAAAATAGGGTCAAGACACTTCAAAAATTGAAACTGACACTATGAAAACTGACTCAAACTTTGACTAAAGAATATTTAAAAACTGGCAAAACATACACATTCATTCAAACTTTATAGCCTTCACCTAGGCCCCCAAGATGGAGTGACTGTGTACCCTGAAATATTGCAAAGAAAAGGGAAAATGGTATGTACAATGATCACATCATGATTTCAGAAATCACCTTAGAAGAAATAGTGCTTCAAGAGCCTACCATTAACTGGCCCTCCTGAACAATCTTGTCCATCCATCTCCTTTAACAGGAATGCATTTTGTCCTCTGTATGCAGAAATCTTATAAGATCCTTTCCATAAGTTTTCAAACTTACCATGCTTGCCCTTATCTTCATTCCTACCATCCCACTGCAACACTACATCCTCAAGCTGGATTTTATCTGCTTTTGTTTTCCAGTCATAGATCTTTTTAATTTTTTCCGACAATCTAAGAGTGATTTGGAAAAATTCCTCCCTTGTTTGTTGTAAATGGACAATCTGATTTATTCTTCTCTGAAAATCATCCTCCTCACTGCCAGCCTCCTATAAAAGTTTCACAATAGAAATGACAAGAGAAGTTGGAAAAATTGTGTCAATGTTGTAAATTAGTTCAAATGGAGACATACCTATGGACTTCTTTTGGCTCACTCTGTCAGCCCACAAGGCATTAACTAACTTTTTATGCCAACCTTTCTTATTTGTTTCTAGCATATTCTTGTTGATGTTCACCAATGACTTATTGGATGATTTAGCCAAACCATTTCCCTGCGGGTAATAGGCTGTAGAATGACCCAAAGTAATATTATACTTGCTACAAAAATCGATCATCTTATTTGATTTGAATGTAGCTGCATTGTCTGTGATTATTTTACTAGGACAATTGAAATGAGATAAAATATTTGATTCCAAAAATTGAATGATTACCGTATCTATGACTTGTCTGGTTGGAATTGCTTCAATCCACTTGGTGAAGTAGTCTATTGTTGTTAGAATCCATTTTTGTTGCGCCAATGATGTTGGATGGATTTCCCCGATAAAATCAAGTCCCTACTGCTGAAATGGTGTGTTAACACCCAGGTTGTTCCCTTTGACTCCTGAGGGAATACGGCCGGGGTAACCACTAACCAAGCTTTGGATTACAGGTTCTAGCCTACCTATAATCAGAGAGGGCTCTCTCTTTTAGTTTTAACTTTGTTCTATGAAGATTTTAGGCTAGCTGTGAGGCGAGAGTTTTGTTTAGAGTTTTGGTTGGATGATGTCTTCCAGTAGTTGAGATGAGATCTTCAGAAGGTTCATTCATTGGGCAATGGAGTCTGTGATTATGGGTTGTTTGGGATATTGAGTAAGATTACTACAACTGCAGGGCCATTTAGATATATCATGAAAAAAACTTAAAATTGGGAATATGAAATATGTCTAGCCAGCGAGAGGCAACTAAGAGTCTTTCACTAAGCTGGTGATGTGGGAAAAGGATATATCACTCAGGAGCAGCTTTGAATTCCTGAATAATACTCACTGTGAAAGTTTTAGTATGAAGGTGAAGCAACTAAGAATTACACTTTCATAGCTAATACTGAAGAAAACATTCATAACAGCATAGATTGAGTTCAGGGTGTTTAATGGACAAATCCTGAACTATTCTTTTTCTGTGCTATTAAACTGTGAAATATAGAGCATGAACGGATTATGATAGAATGAAATGCATAACAAGAAGGTTCAGGAAACTTATTGTGCCATGAAATACGCAGGAATCCTGTAGCAGTAAGCAATCACACCACAACACATCAAAACAACTCAGAACTTTAGAAATTCCATCAGCTCCCTATATTAAAAATCTGAAATTTACAGCATAAGTTCTCCAGAAGAGAAAATCAACAACCCCAACAAGCTTATGCGAGGGGATATATATACAATCAGTTTTACAAAATATCTGAACGCTGAGTCATTTTCTCAATAACTGCGTTCACCAACCTTTTGAATAGCAGATAAGAAAGTTATTGCTATTTTTAAATATACAATGAATACCCTTCAGTTCTGTCAGAAACATTTTTGACTTTTGGAGGCCACTGAGTCGGTTGGGCACTTTGTATTAACTCTGAATGATAAGCTCTTTATTGCTTTATCGTGATGTAGCTTTCTCGGCCCTGTCATCTGCATCTGTCAGTGTTGCTTTAGTGTCCAAATTTGTTTACTGAGTTGGCTCTGTCCAGTCCTCTCCAGTCGTAAATGAATGTATCAATTTTCTGAACATGATGATACAAGTTTTGATGAAAGTCTGTTTTTTACAGTAATGTCTGTATCATGCTTGTCCACCATTCCTGAGTAGGCAACTGATGTCTCAAAATTGTGCCTACTGTTTCATCTGCCTCAGTATATTTGTAGTAATTAGGAGGCACTTCAAACAGATGTCTGATCTCATTCATGAAAAAAACAAATTTTCTATTCTGTCATAGAGGCTCTGCCCAGATGCAGGCCCTGTTTCCTCTGGGGTACTTGATGCTGCAGTGATCTGATTGGTGTCAAATGTATTTACCCTTTTGGCATAGTTTTCATGGGATAGTAGCCTTCCTGCGCTGTTCAGTAAGCTGGGAAGGCCTCTGTTATGTAATGCTGTGAATTTCTCTGTGAACTTGTTCACCTCTGTCTGCATTTCCTGACATCTTCTATCCAATGTTTGCACAAGACTTCTTAAAGTGAGCACCCTTTTCACCAGTAAGATGGTGTCAGTTCTGTTGGGGATTCCTATTGCTGCCAGCTGAGGGCCTGTGCGATTGTTCAGGACATTGATCATCCTATTGGCTATCTCAGGCATATTGCCTAGAGATGCCCTTGCTCTCTGAATTTCCTTGTGGGCCCTGCCTATGAGATCCATGTGCTCATGAATGGTTTCTATATACTGCCATTGATCTGTTATGGATTGACCAATATTGGCCCACAGGACTTTCTTGATTTCTGCCACCACTTTGTCAAGAGAGAGCTCTTTCTCCAGCTCTTTTATCCTTTTCTCAAGAGCCTTCACCTCTCTTGTTTTCTCAGCTACAGTTTGCTTTGATTTATCATATTTTTCATTAAGTGTAGCCAATTTTTCCTTGGCTTCATTTAGCTCTGCCATTTGGGCCTCTAGAACTTGAATCTCCTTCATCATCTTCTGCATATCAAGGCTCGGTGCCTGATCTGATGTTGTTGCTGGTGCTGATGTTGATGGGCCTGTCCCAGCTGTTTGCTCTGTGGGAGGACTGATAATTTGAGGAGGCTCCTCAAGATTAATCACTGGCTGAGGGGGCTGAGATGTCTGGCCTCCTACTTTCTGTTTCAGGGCTGCCTGTAATGCACCCTCTGTTTCTACCAATTTCCCTTCTGTTTCCACCAATTGTTTGTGTAGTGTTAGCAGCATGGCTGCTACATCTTGGTCTTTTCTCTGCTGAGCAACCTCTTCTGTTTGAGGGTGAAGGGTTGCTGGAATCTTGACCATCTTCCTCAAAGCTACTATATCTGCATCTCTTACCTTTAATAATGCTTGCACAGCTTTGGGATCATTTGGGTCATGCCCAAGCTCTATAATGATATCTTCCAAAGACTTAATCCTGTTGTCTTTGGCTTGTGAAGATGCTTTCTCCAATTCTAATTGTGCAGTAGTATTATGGAGACTATTTTGCAATTTGTGTGCAAGGAAGGTTTTGTCTGCAAGAGTGGAATAGACCATCTCACCCGTTTGCTTATGAAGCTCTATCTGGTCCATTGGGTGGATGTCTTTTGCAAATACCTCCAGGTTGGTCCTTATATAATCTGCAGCTGACTGTGGCTGCAGCATAGTAGGCATGAAATGACTCATGGTCATCTTCCCCTCTGTTATGTCATATGCCGACATAAGCCTCTGCTGGTTTGTGGGAGCCATTTTGAGCAAGTGATTGTACAGCTGGAGTCTGACTGGCTCATTTCTCGTCTTGATGTCAATAAATTGTTGTTTTATGCTTGATTCTTCCCTTCTTTGCTGGCTTGAGGAGCTGACCTCTCCTCCAAGTGTTATTTCTTGTTCCTGTTGGAAGGAACTGGCAGATGCTTCCATGCTAGGGGGGCCCATACCCATGGATGGCCCAATAGGCATCTCTTCTTCAGAAAGAGGATTTAACCTTTGCCTTTTCTCCCCTTGTTGACTTGTTGAAGTAGTGAGGGGAGTTTCCTGCTCTCTATCCCTCTTCTTGGTCCTTTCTTCATTTAATGGAGTTTGGAGCACCGAGGCATCCACTACTGTTTCCTGCCTTGTAGGCACACTTTCCTGAGCCTGTTTCTCTGCAGATATTGGGGCCTCAGCCATTTCCTCTTGCTGTTTGGGCTGCTCTTTCTGCTGTTCTGCTGTTGGGGGCAGCTGATCCTACTCCATCTCTTTTCCTTTACCTGTGCTGGCTGCCAGAGGAGTAGTTTGAGCTGCTTGCTGGGGGGTTGTAGAGGATGAGACAGCTACTCCAAATTGAATTTGATAAGAAGAGGAAACCTGCCCACAATTTTCCAAGTCAGCTTCCTTCTCAAGATTCTTTGCTTCTTTTTGTAGTATTTCCTCTTTAGTACTTGCCTCTTCTAATGTGCCTTCTTTCCATCTTAACAGATTTGCATATTTTTCAATATGAGGCAGCCTGACATGATCATAGCTAGCCAACTTATACTTAACCCTTCTAAGGCTAATGAAATGATTGGGATCATAGGGTATCCAGAGGAAACTGGTTTGCAATCCGAGGCGTTGCAGGATCTTATCTGCTTCTTGCCATGCCTCTTCTCTTTTATTATAAATGAATGGGCCTAGCTGATTTCTGACTTTTAGTTGCACCTTCTTATTTTTGCTGTGGAAATGGACCATGTCAGCATTTCCAAATTTTCTGAAATACTCTAAGGCAAGGAGTCTCATAGGGACATATCTTGGTAGCCTATATGGGGCTAACTCACAGCCATATATTCTGATTACTGTATGGTGTTGGTAAAAGTACCAATCCCCAATGCTGTAGGCCTTTGAGAGCTGTAGGATTCTTTGCATCTCATCTGTTAATATTGGAGGAGGGGCACTCAACAGCAAGGACATGGCTGGATGGATAAACAGGTCTATGAATTCACAGTAGTTATATGGTGAAAAAGATATGTGATGGAAAATTGAAGACCAAAATATTACAGATCTTTGGTTCCCTTGGGCATCAAGCTTCTTGAGAGTAATAGGGAAGCTATCAGGTTGATATAATAGGAACAAGTGATAGATGTAAGAAGTGTATCTGAATATCCTTTCCCTCTCTAGATTCATCAATTGCTCATGAATCTTGTTGGCAATGTAGGCAGCATAATCATAGTGAACAGCAGGAGGCTTTCCAGGGGAGAAGATGGACAACATCGCCAGAATGGTTTCATCAGCATCCTCAGATGACCTATAACCCAGGACATAACTGATCATATCCACAAGCATCCTGCCCAACTCATTGAAATATACATTTCCTATGGGAGGAGTCCTCACAGTTTCAGAGCCTGATTGAATGAATAATTGATTGATCTTTAAAATTTGGGCACTAGACAGCTTGCCTCCTTTCTTTAGCAAGTCCATCATGGAGAGAGGAGTCAATGGCTTTGCAGTATGAAAGTGTAGCATTTCATTTATGGCCTCAGGGGTGACATGGAACAAAACTGAGCCTGAGGAATTGAGGACAGCGCTCTGACATGGGTCATAGTTGGCACTGCATCGATGTATTAAGTCTGGGAGGATATTGACCTGAGGGAGATTGAAAATGGGCAAATTGGAGTCCCAAATCCCTAGGATATCATTTCCACTGAGATGCTTGGCTTTAAGGTCATTGAGCACATGAATGTGGTATTTGCTGTAGTCTGGGATTCCCTCTGCCATTTGGTAGTCTCTGTCAGCCAGGGCCTGCCATTTTAGCTCTCTTTGTGGGGCATTTAGAGGTGTTACATTCAATGCCACTGGTGTTTCCATGTTTTGGTACTTTGAATTATATTTGACCTTAATTTTCTGGGCACAGCGATACAGAGTAGTGAATTTTGCAGTAGCTAGGAAACAGGGTGAATTATGGTGAAAACAAGTTGAAATGCTCCTCAAAAAGGTTTAATGAGCAAATGTTGGGACTTAAGAGCTGTTTTCCCGGTGAACTTGTGCAGCAGAGGTTTTAGTTTGCGAATGCGCAAACAGAGTGTAAATTTGTGGAAATTCGGCTCAATGCGGACAGTCTGTAGGTAAATTCGGCCTTTAGTTGGAGATAAATGATGGTCACCAAGTATTTTCTGGTAATTAAAACATTTTTCTCTCTTTTCTCGCTTGTTTCGGTGAATTTTGCAAAAAACCAGGTGCGGAGGGGAGATTTTGATAAATACCTGGTAAACCTCGGGCAATGGTGGCAATGCAGGCGAGTTGAGGGCGCCCACGGTCTTTAAATCAATTTCTGCAGGTTGGCGGCGAAATGGTCGTAAAATTGCATGCAGGGAGCACAATAGTTCTTTTGTCAAAAAGTGTGAAAAACCGTGATTTTTGGCCAAATATGGACATTTTGGGCTTTGGCGCGTTTTTTGGATGACGTCAGCATGACATCATCGAGTGGGGTCGGGTACGGAAAGGTGACGTGGCAGCCTGTGAGTGGTCCACGGGGACTGATGAGGTGGCGTACAACGTGGAGCAATGGTGGGCCATGCGTTGATGCAGGGTCGACTTGGCGTGACGTGGGCATGATGTGGGCAGGCGGTATACAGAGGGCGGTAAGCAGTATTATCGGACCGCTTATAGTACGGGAGCAGTTTTGGCAGGCGGCCTCCCGATACAATTTGGGAGCGACGCGTGTCATTGCCCTGACGTCATGGTCTGACACTTTTCGAGAGGTAACGTACCACTATCGGGGGCGGTCCAATATCACTGTGGGCCGTCGGATGGGAAAGCCCAGATCCGACGGTTGACGGGGCGCAAAGGTGATAGGACAATACGGCGGGACCCGGTGGTATTATTTTAATGATTTCTTTTGTTTTTTGTGAAATGCGCATCGTAACAAAACTTTGGATAAGCGGCAAAGTGGGTTTTTAATAGGTTTTTTGCAAATAGGCGCGGTTAAAGCATTGCGAAGGGGTTGTAAGGGGAAAAGGGTAGGGTTTAGGTTATTAAACCAACCAGGGGTTAGTTTAATCCCCGACTTTAAACAAACCATATACAACAAGACTTTGATTTTGCATGGTTTTCCAACATTTGAACATATGGCTATAATGCCAGAGGGGAGGGATATATACATATGTTGGGTTTTATACACAATAGTGTTATGGTAATAGGGAAAGGGGAACATAGGGAATTAAGTGTAGATAGAGTTAGTAGTTAGCATTGGAGGGGAATTGTGGAAGAGAGGAGGCAAAGACTAAGTTGTTAGGGAACAAACTTAGTTAGGAGAGTAGATAAAAATGAAAATATTTTTACACAAGAAATGTGGCTCTTCTATACAACAAGGATCAACAAATGAGTTTGACTTCTCTCATGAACAAAGGTAACAGTGGGATGTTAGCAAGGAGTTTGATGGGGAATGATTGGGAAGTTAGACATGCTCCACTTTGTTGCTCCAAAACTGCTGAATAGGAATATCTGCACTGGCCACCATGTGTTTCCTTTGCTCAGGCCAGTGATATGAAAGAAATCATGCTTCTGCAACCTCATCTACCTACCCATTCTATTGCCTAGCATTTTTTGTTACTTCAGGGAGGGTGCACTTAGACTTGCAAACCCTCATGTGCCTTTTTCTTTTCCTTTGGCATTTCCTTTTGATTTTCTATCTAAGGCTAGCCTTATTGCTTCCAAGGCCCAGATTAAACAGTTGGGAACCTTCATTCTCCACCTAACTACTTATCTGCCAAGATTGAACAATTTGGAAAGATTTCTTTCTCTAGTCTACAACAAAAAATTGAAACATGGCATGACCCAGCTTAGACTATTGGATCACCCATTCAAAAGTAGGACAGGTATCAAGCAACTGCAGATAGGTGTTTTCCACACAAATATGAGATCTTTGCACCATCAAAGTAGATCATATTAGCACTTCCCCTGCCAATCATGAAAAATGAAACCTATTGGTATAGGTAGCTAACAGTGGCTCCACTTGGGGATGGTTTTTCTACTTGAAAGACCAAGAATAGCAGGTGAGAATGCCTTGGCCCTTGACTTCTTCTCAAAACTTGGAAGCTTTCTCATTGGACTTCAACACTGGAATATGTCATCATTGTGGAACTTCTGAAATGAAGGCCTTTTCCTGATTGTTTACAAAACTTTTTAAACTGAACTATTTATATGCTGAAAGAAAACACTATATACAACTGACAATGTACAGGGCCGAGCCATGCTATATACATGGAAAGTAATCAAAATAGTGCTTTAACATCCGGCCATTTATAGGGCCCTCTTCTGCTTCAGTTCCATCCAAATTTTTCAAGAAATAAGTGTTATTTCATTGCACTGCTTGAATTACAAAGGGTCCCCTCCAGAGTCAAATTTGCCATGCTTTCCCTTGTTTTCTCTTCTTGAATCCCATTTAAGCACTTTATCCCCAATGAAGAAATCTTCAGCCTTAGTTCTTCTATCAAAGGCTTTCTTCAGCTTTTCTTGTAGGACTTGGACTCTGCTATACACTTGATCTCTGGTTTGTTGTAAACATATTATCTGGTTTATTCTTCTTTGCATGTCATTTGGTTCAGCTTGACTTTCTTGAAGTAGCTTCATGACAGGGACCCCTAATGATGAAGGGAATTTGGCTTCCATTCCATAAACCAACTCATATGGGCTGACCCCAATAGATCTCTTGGTTGTTAGCCTGTCTGCCCACAAGGCATTTACAAGCTTTTTGTGCCAATTTTTCTTATTCTCTTCCAGTATCTTCTTAATGATGTTGATAAGACTTTTGTTAGATGATTCAGCTAACCCATTGCCTTGAGGATAGTATGCAGTAGAATGGCCCAAAGTAATGTGGAATTTGTGGCAAAAGTTCACCATCTTCTTGGATCTGAAAGCAGCAGCATTGTCTGTTATAATCTTGTCAGGACAACGAAATCTAGAAATAATATTAGTCTCAAGGAACTGAATGATAGTAGAATCATTTTCTTGTCTGCATGGGACAGCCTCAATCCATTTAGTAAAGTAATCTGTGGCTGTCAGGATCCATCTATGTTGGCCTGAAGATGAAGGATGAATTTCCCCAATGAAATCCAAGCCCCATTGCTGAAAAGGCCTTTCTGTTGCAATAGGCTTTAAGGGAAGTGGTAGTAACTTTCTTTTTCCCTCAAACACTTGACACTTATGACATGTAGTGGTGAAATTTTTAACATCAGAGAACAGAGTGGGCCAATAGTAACCTACCCTTAATATCTTATCCACAGTGGACTTCCAGTACAAATGTCCACCACAATCACCTGCATGAAATTCTTTCATAACATTGTTAGTCTCATCCATATTCAAACAGTTCAGCAGTATACCTTCATGATTTTTCCATAGTAAATTACCATTTATAACACAAAATCTTGAAGCTTTCATTTTTAAAAATCTAGATTTGGTTCTGGACAATCCTGGGGGAGCACACAAGTTTTGCAATATATAACAGATATTAGAATACCACAGGGATTGTTCAAAGGCTGCATTAATCTTTGGAGTCACCAGCTCCGATTCATTGTCCAGTTGGTTAATATCCAAGGCTTGGAAGTTTGCTTCTGACATCAATTTAGCCAAACCTTGCCCTTTTATCAGTTTTGTAGGTCTGATTTCAATGTCAAATTCTAAAATGTTAGCAATCCACTTTCCTCTTCTGCCCTCTAAGTTTTCTTGAGTCAGTATGTCTTTCACAATGGGATTTGGCACATAAGCAATAACATGGGAGTATAGGATGTAGATCCTAAAGTCTTTGATGGCTTTGACCAAAGCATAAGCTTGCTTTTCCATGATCTGATATCTCAGAGGTGCATCTCTAAGGGCTCTACTAAAGAAATCAATAGGTTTTTCATTCCCTTGATCATCTTTCTGCAATAAGATAGCAGCAATGGTATGCTGGGAGGCAAAAGAGAAAATGATAAATTCTCTGTCAAATTGGGGATTTGTTAAGACTGGGATTTGGGTGAGGGCCAATTTAATACCTTCAAAAGCTTGATTTGCTTCTACTGTCCATTTCACTTTTGAATCCTTTTTTAGCATATTGTTTAGTAATCTGATCAATTCTGCTAGGTTTGGGATAAATCTCCTTAAAAAATTGATCTTTCCCAAGAAGGCTTGTAATTCTTTTATATTTCTTGGATGGGGCATTTGCAAGATGGCCTGTATTCTGTCTGGGTCAATTCTAATGCCCTCCTTTGAAATGATATGACCCAATAGCTTACCTTATTCCAAACCAAATAGAGACTTCTTAGGATTTAAGGAAATTCCATATTTCCTACATGTTATGAATATTTGTCTCAAGTGTTTCAGATGTTCTTGGTCGGATTTTGAGAAAGGTGTGAGGTCATCTAAGTAAATAACAAGGAACTCATGAATCTCTTTAGCAAAAGCAATATCCATTGCTCTTTGAAATGTAGCTCTTGCATTTTTCAACCCAAAAGGCATTTTGACATACTTGAAAGTCCCCCATGGGGTTGTGAATGCTGTTTTATCTTGATCATCAGGGTGGACTAGGATCTGATTAAAGCCTGAGAATCCATCAAGTAATGAGATTCTTGAAGCCCCCACCACTCTTTGGAGAATGTGATCCATTTTAGGTAGGGGATAGTTGTCTTTGAGGGATACCTGATTCAAATTCCTTAGATCAACACAAAGCCTAATCTCACCAGTCTTCTTTCTTGTGGGGACCAAATTTGAAATCCAGTCTGAAAACCTGATTGGTGCTATGATACCAGCTTTAAACATTTTTTGTACCTCTTTCTCAATTGAAGGGAGAAGCATAGGATTGATTCTTCTCAATTTTTGCTTGAATGGCTTTTGATTAGGCTTGAGAGGGATGGTGTGTTGAATAACAGAGGTATCATAGGACTTCAAATCCTCATAACTCCATGCAAACACATCTTGGAACTCTTTAAAGAGGTCAATGTATTTAGGCTTCTGGTCAGGAGGTAAAGATGCAGAAAATTTTATTATGTTGGGTTTTTCAATAGTTCCAATGTTGCATTCTTCTATGGCAGCATTAAGGGGTTGCATTTTTGGTTTTCTAGGAACATCATTTGAGTCAAAAATGTCCTCCAATGGAGTTAGGCCTGTTGGTAGAAAGTTGTCTTTTAGCTCTATAATTTTAGCCTCTGTACCAGCTATTTCATCAAAATGCAATTGTTCAAGTTCTTGTATTTTTTCCTTGTCAAAGTTTGTTGGACAAAGTATTTGATTTGCTGTTTTGGGTGATATAGCTATATGGTCCTCTTCAGTTAGTGGCTGTGTGTCTTTCACAGAATCAACATCAATGTTCAAACCTGAAAATTCATGCTGCAAGGTCAAGAAACTATTTATCTGTGTGTCATCCTCAAATACTTGCCAATCTTTAATGTTGTTTGGGATAGAAGGTCTGTGTTTTATCTCAGCTGTAAAACAATGGTTGGGTTCAAAAGGCAATTTGCATGTACTGGCAAATGTAGCTAAGCTGTGTGCATGAAGGTTGTGGGTCTTAGGTATCTTGGTCAGCTGAAATTCAGTGAAAGCCTTAAGTATTTCAATAGTAGCAGATCTGTATGATCTCAGTCTTTTGTCATTGGTGACAAAATTACCTTTCACTTGTTGAATAATTAGGTCTGAGTCTCCCATGATTGAAAATTTTGTGGTCTGTAAGGATTTTACCAGTTTGAGGCCTAGCAGAAGAGCCTCATATTCTGCCATATTATTGGTACATCTGAAATTAAGCCTATAGGCTCGACCTTGTGCATGATTGCTTTGTTTGTTATGAATCCACACTCCACCTCCTGCCCCTAATTTGTTGACTGATCCATCAAACTCAAGAAACCATAGGATCTCTTGATTTAGGGGATTTTCAACATTTTCTCTATGGCTTGGGATTACAAGTTGGAGTTCTTGTCTTTCACCTGGTTTGTCTTCTAGAACAGTTTCATCATTTGATTGCACAACCTTGATTTCTTGGGAACTTTATTGCTCACTCACCTGCATATTTTGTTCAAGTATGACATATTTGTTATCACTCATTGGACCTATATCATCATTGAACAGAATGAAAGAATCCATATCAGAATGGATTGCATAAATAGGGAAATTTTGAGGTTTTTCTTCACTGCTCACCATGTATTTCATGAGTGATTCTCTGTATATCCTCTTTGGCTGCCCAAAGACAGAGATAGTGGCATATGACATGTCCAATTGTAGGGAACCTTGGAGCTTAGCTCCCCATGATCTTGATAACAACATTCCATATTTGGGTGGGATATCAGCAACTACAACATCCATTAAGATTGTTTTATTTGGGTACTGGACAAGGGACACACATAGATCTTTTATCAGGCCTAAACACTTAACTTGGCTGGAGTCAAATGAAAATAGGTCCTTATATGGTCTTGTAATGTCTAGATTCAATCTCTCCATTACTGACTTAGGCATAAGGTTATGAGAAGCGCCTGAATCAAACATTGCATTGTGTAATATCTTATCATGAACATGCAAGCTGACATAAAAAGGTAAGATTCCAGTAGCTGTTGTCTTTCCATCAACCTCTGGACCGAAAAGCAATTCTGGGGTATCATCCAACACATTGACATCATCTTTGTTGTGGGTTAGTTGAAGGGACTTCTTGATTTGTTGTTTGTAAATGTTATGCTTGGCTAGCTCTGAAAGAGGAATGGCTATCTTTAATTTGCCAATTTCAGCTTCTAAGTCAAAAGGTTTTTCAGATTGGATCTTGGTGTTCTGGTTAACAACCTTTTCTTTCTCAATTGAGTTTTTAGAGGCTTCTTCTTGATTTTCAATCTGATCTTGAGGTTTGTCCTTTTTGCTCACCTTTTGAAAAGTGTTACTTGGATTGTGCTGTAAAGGAGGTGTAACCTTTGTTTCTTGATTTGAGGGAAATGGTTCGGTTACCTCTTCAACTGTTACTTCATCTGCAATTGAATCAGTTTTGTTAATAGGCTCTGTGACAATAACTTTCTTAGGCTGCAGGCTATCCTTTGTTTTCTCAGGTTGTGGCACATTTACAGTTCTGCTTCTCAATTTGTATTGTTTATGAACTTCAAAAACAGCTGTGTCATAGCCTTGTTTGAAATCAAATGATTCACCTGATCTAGTTTGGAACTGACTTATGTCTTCCTCTTCATGATCTTCTTGACTCAGAAAAACTTGCTGATCATCGTTCAGGCCCATCAAATTGATGTGGGTATCATCTATCTGCTCACTAGAAGTAGATGCTTCAGCATAGTTTTCTTGGAACGGAGGCCTTATGTCTGGTTCAGGGCTGGCCTTGCCAGCATTGGGATTTTGATTTCTTCTAAAATTGGGATTCCTAATTGGATTATTCTGTGGTGCTTCCCATGATGACTTCCTCTCAATTGATTCTACTCTGTCACCTAATCTATGCATACCAGTGATTATTGCATCTAATTTTTTATCCCAGCCTGAAGGCTCTTCTTTGAAGGTAGTCTTTCTTTCAGTTCTGGTCCTATTCCTCTTAGCTATCAGGTTGGCTTCTACACTAACTGCTATGTCTTGCATCTCAGCTAAAGTCCAGGGAGCCCTTTCTCTTAATTGGTATGCCATATCTGAATCAAACCCATCAGGGAAGGTATATAGAGCTAGATCAGGTGGGGGTCTGAGATTTTTGGGAATAGCATTGTAGACACTGTTGAACCGAGCACAATAATCCAAGACAGTTTCTTGGGGACCTCTTTTGATAGTATTGTATTCAGATAAAATATGAAGTGGATCCTTTTTCTTCTCCCATCTGTTGATAAAGGTTTGATACAGGGCTTCAGGGTCAGCTATGGAGTTTGCTGGGAGTGACCTAAACCATGATCTTACATCTCCTGTTAGGCTTTGCACAAAAATTTTCATTCTAACCCCATCATCATCTATCTCATAATTTTCAAAATAATCCTGCATTTTCTTAGTATGTTGAAGGGCTGGATAAGAGCTAGTACCATCAAAATATGAAATCTTGCTTTGGTAATCTTGAGGCATAGGCCCTGGGTTGGCAGGTAACTGCAGTGGAGCATATCTATTAGCCATGTTTGGTGGGACAATAGGGATAACAGGAACTAATGGGACAAGTGGAGGAAAGGGGATGAGAAGGGTATGTGTAGTTGATGGAGGGGTTGAAAGGACACCTTGTGAAGTAGATGAAGAACTAGGAGGTTGTGGAACGGTGTTATGAGGATGTAGAGAAACCTTAGCAGGGGTTGGAATATTAGTTTGAAATCCTGCTTCAGAACTCGAATTTGATAGAGTCCCTTCTGATTTGTGTCTCTTAAGGATTCTTGGAATCAAATTTGGGTTTTGGAACTCAGGTGATGGATTTGGATCTGGGTTAGATCTTGTATAGCGAGTTTTCTTCTTAGGAGCCAGTTTCTGTGATTTGTTTAGGAGAATTTTCTAAGAAGCATTGATATCTGACAAGGACTTGATCAAGTATAGCACAACTGTATGGAACTTAAGACTGAATAAAGATTGACTGAGGCAGCTTTTATGTACTTCTGCAAATGCAAAGCAGAGGCAGTTTCTAAGGCTGTCTGGCTGTCACTCAGGCTTTATCTACAGTATTAAGAATCAGACAGGGGGTTTATGAATTTCATTCAGTCCCCAGTGGAGTCGCCATTTATGTTAACACCTAGGTTGTTCCCTTTGACTCCTGAGGGAATACGACCGGGGTAACCACTAACCAAGCTTTGGATTACAGGTTCTAGCCTACCTGTAATCAGAGAGGGCTCTCTCTTTTAGTTTTAACTTTGTTCTATGAAGATTTTAGGCTAGCTATGAGGCGAGAGTTTTGTTTAGAGTTTTGGTTGGATGATGTCTTCCAGTAGCTGAGATGAGATCTTCAGAAGGTTCATTCATTGGGCAGTGGAGTCTGTGATTATGGGTTGTTTGGGATATTGAGTAAGATTGCTAAAACTGCAGGGCCATTTAGATATATCATGAAACAAACTTAAAATTGGGAATATGAAATATGTCTAGCCAGTGAGAGGCAACTAAGAGTCTTTCACTAAGCTGGTGATGTGGGAAAAGGATATATCACTCAGGAGCAGCTTTGAATTCCTGAATAATACTCACTGTGAAAGTTTTAGTATGAAGGTGAAGCAACTAAGAATTACACTTTCATAGCTAATACTGAAGAAAACATTCATAACAGCATAGATTGAGTTCAGGGTGTTTAATGGACAAATCCTGAACTATTCTTTTTCTGTGCTATTAAGCTGTGAAATATAGAGCATGAACGGATTATGATAGAATGAAATGCATAACAAGAAGGTTCAGGAAACTTATTGTGCCATGAAATACGTAGGAATCCTGTAGCAATAAGCAATCACACCACAACACATCAAAACAACTCAGAACTTTAGAAATTCCAATAACTCCCTGTATTAAAAATCTGAAATTTACAGCATAAGTTCTCCAGAAGAGAAAATCAACAACCCCAGCAAGCTTATGCGAGGGGATATATATACAATCAGTTTTACAAAATACCTGAACGCTGAGTCATTTGCTCAATAACTGCGTTCACCAACCTTTTGAAAAGCAGATAAGAAAGTTATTGCTATTTTTAAATATACAATGAATACCCTTCAGTTCTGTCAGAAACTTTTTTGACTTTTGGAGGCCACTGAGTCGGTTGGGCACTTTGTATTAACTCTGAATGATAAGCTCTTTATTGCTTTATCATGCTGTAGCTTTCTCGGCCCTGTCATCTGCATCTGTCAGTGTTGCTTTAGTGTCCAAATTTGTTTGCTGAGTTGGCTCTGTCCAGTCCTCTCCAGTCGTAAATGAATGTATCAATTTTCTGAACATGATGATACAAGTTTTGATGAAAGTCTGTTTTTTACAGCAATGTCTGTATCATGCTTGTCCACCATTCGTGAGTAGGCAACTGATGTCTCAAAATTGTCCCTAATGTTTCATCTGCCTCAGTATATTTGTAGTAATTAGGAGGCACTTCAAACAGATGTCTGATCTCATTCATGAAAAAAAATAAAATTCTATTCTGTCATAGAGGCTCTGCCCAGATGCAGGCCCTGTTTCCTCTGGGGTACTTGATGCTGCAGTGATCTGATTGGTGGCAAATGTATTTACCCTTTTGGCATAGTTTTCATGGGATAATAGCCTTCCTGCGTTGTTCAGTAAGCTGGGAAGGCCTCTGTTATGTAATGCTGTGAATTTCTCTGTGAACTTGTTCACCTCTGTCTGCATTTCCTGACATCTTCTATCCAATGTTTGCACAAGGCTTATTAAAGTGAGCACCTTTTTCACCAGTAAGATGGTGTCAGTTCTGTTGTGGATTCCTATTGCTGCCAGCTGAGGGCCTGTGCGATTGTTCAGGACATTGATCATCCTATTGGCTATCTTAGGCATATTTCCTAGAGATGCCCTTGCTCTCTGACTTTCCTTGTGGGCCATGCCTATGAGATCCATGTGCTCATGAATGGTTTCTATATACTACCATTGATCTGTTATGGATTGACCAATATTGGCCCACAGGACTTTCTTGATTTCTGCCACCACTTTGTCAAGAGAGAGCTCTTTCTCCAGCTCTTTTATCCTTTTCTCAAGAGCCTTCACCTCTCTTGTTTTCTTAGCTACTGTTTGCTTTGATATATCATATTTTTCATTAAGTGTAGCCAATTTTTCCTTGGCTTCATTTAGCTCTGCCATTTGGGCCTATAGAACTTGAATCTCCTTCATCATTTTCTGCATATCAAGGCTCGGTGCCTGATCTGATGTTGTTGTTGGTGCTGATGTTGATGGGCCTGTCCCAGCTATTTGCTCTGTGGGAGGACTGATAATTTGAGGAGGCTCCTCAAGATTAATCATTGGCTGAGGGGGCTAAGATGTCTGGCCTCCTACTTTCTGTTTCAGGGCTGCCTGTAATGCACCCTTTGTTTCTACCAATTTCCGTTCTGTTTCCACCAATTGTTTGTGTAGTGTTAGTAGCATGGCTGCTACATCTTGGTCTTTTCTCTACTGAGCAACCTCTTCTGTTTGAGGGTGAAGGGTTGCTGGAATCTTGACCATCTTCCTCAAAGCTGCTATATCTGCATCTCTTACCTTTAATAATGCCTGCACAGCTTTGGGATCACTTGGGTCATGCCCAAGCTCTATAATGATATCTTCCAAAGACTTAATCCTGTTGTCTTTGGCTTGTGAATATGCTTTCTCCAATTCTAATTGTGCAGTAGTATTATGGAGACTATTTTTCAATTTGTGTGCAAGGAAGGTTTTGTCTACAAGAGTGGAATAGACCATCTCACCCATTTGCTTATGAAGCTCTATCTGGTCCATTGGGTGGATGTCTTTTGCAAATACTTCCAGGTTGGTCCTTATATAATCTGCAGTTGACTGTGGCTGCAGCATAGTAGGCATGAAATGACTCATGGTCATCTTCCCCTCTGTTATGTCATATGCCGACATAAGCCTCTGCTGGTTTGTGGGAGCCATTTTGAGCAAGTGATTGTAAAGCTGGAGTCTGACTGGCTCATTTCTCTTCTTGATGTCAATAAATTGTTGTTTTATGCTTGATTCTGCCCTTCTTTGCTGGCTTGAGGAGCTGACCTCTCCTCCAAGTGTTCTTTCTTGTTCCTGTTGGAAGGAACTGGCAGATGCTTCCATGCTAGGGGGGCCCATACCCATGGATGGCCCAATAGGCATCTCTTCTTCAGAAAGAGGATTTAACCTTTGCCTTTTCTCCCCTTGTTGACTTGTTGAAGTAGTGAGGGGAGTTTCCTGCTCTCTATCCCTCTTCCTGGTCCTTTCTTCATTTAATGGAGTTTGGAGCACCGAGGCATCCACTACTGTTTCCTGCCTTGTAGGCACACTTTCCTGAGCCTGTTGCTCTGTAGATATTGGGGCCTCAGCCATTTCCTCTTGCTGTTTGGGCTGCTCTTTCTGCTGTTCTGCTGTTGGGGGCGGCTGATCCTGCTCCATCTCTTTTCCTTTACCTGTGCTGGCTGCCAGAGGAGTAGTTTGAGCTGCCTGCTGGGGGGCTGTAGAGGATGAGGCAGCTGCTCCAAATTGAATTTGATAAGAAGAGGAAACCTGCCCACAATTTTCCAAGTCAGCTTCCTTCTCAAGATTCTTTGCTTCTTTTTGTAGTATATCCTCTTTAGTACTTGCCTCTTCTAATGTCCCTTCTTTCCATCTTAACAGATTTGCATATTTTTCAATATGAGGCAGCCTGACATGATCATAGCTAGCCAACTTATACTTAACCCTTCTAAGGCTAATGAAATGATTGGGATCATAGGGTATCCAGAGGAAATTGGTTTGCAATCCGAGGCGTTGCAGGATCTTATCTGCTTCTTGCCATGCCTCTTCTCTTTTATTATAAATGAATGGGCCTAGCTGATTTCTGACTTTTAGTTGCACCTTCTTATTTTTGCTGTGGAAATGGACCATGTCAGCATTTCCAAATTGTCTGAAATACTCTAAGGCAAAGAGTCTCATAGGGACATATCTTGGTAGCCTATATGGGGCTAACTCATAGCCATATATTCTGATTACTGTATGGTGTTGGTAAAAGTACCAATCCCCAATGCTGTAGGCCTTTGAGAGCTGTAGGATTCTTTGCATCTCATCTGTTAATCTTGGAGGAGGGGCACTCAACAGCAAGGACATGGCTGGATGGATAAACAGGTCTATGAATTCACAGTAGTTATATGGTGAAAAAGATATGTGATGGAAAACTGAAGACCAAAATACTACAGATCTTTGGTTCCCTTGGGCATCAAGCTTCTTGAGAGTAATAGGGAAGCTATCAGGCTGATATAATAGGAACAAGTGATAGATGTAAGAAGTGTATCTGAATATCCTTTCCCTCTATAGATTCATCAATTGCTCATGAATCTTGTTGGAAATGTAGGCAGCATAATCATAGTGAACAGCAGGAGGCTTTCCAGGGGAGAAGATGGACAGCATCGCCATAATGGTTTCATCATCATCCTCAGATGACCTATAACCCAGGACATAACTGATCATATCCACAAGCATCCTGCCCAACTCATTGAAATATACATTTCCTATGGGAGGAGTCCTCACAGTTTCAGAACCTGATTGAATGAATAATTGATTGATCTTTAAAATTTGGGCATTAGACAGCTTGCCTCCTTTCTTTAGCAAGTCCATCATGGAGAGAGGAGTCAATGGCTTTGCAGTATGAAGGTGTAGGATTTCATTTACGGCCTCAGGGGTGACATGGAACAAAACTGAGCCTGAGGAATTGAGGACAGCGCTCTGACATGGGTCATAGTTGGCACTGCATCTATGTATCAAGTCTGGGAGGATATTGACCTGAGGGAGATTGAAAATGGGCAAATTGGAGTCCCAAATCCCTAGGATATCATTTCCACTGAGATGCTTGGCTTTAAGGTCATTGAGCACATGAATGTGGTATTTGCTGTAGTCTGGGATTCCCTTTGCCATTTGGTAGTCTCTGTCAGCCAGGGCCTGCCATTCTAGCTCTCTTTGTGGGGCATTTAGAGGTGTTACATTCAATGCCACTGGTGTTTCCATGTTTTGGTACTTTGAATTATATTTGACCTTAATTTTCTGGGCACAACGATACAGAGTAGTGAATTTTGCAGTAGCTGGGCAATTTACAGAGGAAACAGGGTGAATTATGGTGAAAACAAGTTGAAATGCTCCTGAAAAAGGTTTAATGAGCAAATGCTGGGACTTAAGAGCTGTTTTCCCGGTGAACTTGTGCAGCAGAGGTTTTAGTTTGCGAATGCGCAAACAGACTGTAAATTTGTGGAAATTCGGCTCAATGCGGACAGTCTGTAGGTAAATTCGGCCTTATAGTTGGAGATAAATGGTGGTCACCGAGGATTTGCTGGTAATTACAGCGTTTTTCTCTCTTTTCTCGCTTGTTTCGGTGAATTATGCAAAAAACCAGGTGCGGAGGGGAGATTTTGATAAATACCTGGTAAACTCGGGCAATGGTGGCAATGCAGGCGAGTTGAGGGCGCCCACGGTCTTTAAATCAATTTCTGCAGGTTGGCGGCGAAATGGTCGTAAAATTGCATGCAGGGAGCACAGTAGTTCTTTTGTCAAAAAGTGTGAAAAACCGTGATTTTTGGCCAAATATGGACATTTTGGGCTTTGGCGCGTTTTTTGGATGACGTCATCGGGTGGGGTCGGGTACGGAAAGGTGGCGTGGCGGCCTGTGAGTGGTCCACGGGGACTGATGAGGTGGCGTATAGCGTGGAGCAATGGCGGGCCATGCGCTGATGCGGGGTCGACTTGGCGTGACGTGGGCATGACGTGGGCAGGCGGTATACGGAGGGTGGTAAGCGGTATTATCGGACCGCTTATAGTACGGGAGCAGTTTTGGCAGGCGGCCTCCCGATACAATTTGGGAGCGACGCGTGTCATTGCCCTGACGTCATGGTCTGACACTTTTCGGGAGGTAACGTACCGCTATCGGGGGCGGTCCGATATCAATGTGGGCCGTCGGATGGGAAAGCCCAGATCCGACGGTTGACGGGGCGCAAAGGTGATAGGACAATACGACGGGACCCGATGGTGTTATTTTAATGATTTCTTTTGTTTTTTGTGAAATGTACATCGTAACAAAACTTTGGATAAGAGGCAAAGTGGGTTTTTAATAGGTTTTTTGCAAATAGGCGCGGGTAAAGCATTGCGAAGGGGTTGTAAGGGGAAAAGGGTAGGGTTTAGGTTATTAAACCAACCAGGGGTTAGTTTAATCCCCGACTTTAAACAAACCATATACAACAAGACTTTGATTTTGCATGGTTTTCCAACATTTGAACATATGGCTATAATGCCAGAGGGGAGGGATATATACATATGTTGGGTTTTATACACAATAGTGTTATGGTAATAGGGAAAGGGGAACATAGGGAATTAAGTGTAGATAGAGTTAGTAGTTAGCATTGGAGGGGAATTGTGGAAGAGAGGAGGCAAAGACTAAGTTGTTAGGGAACAAACTTAGTTAGGAGAGTAGATAAAAATGAAAAGATTTTTACACAAGAAATGTGGCTCTTCTATACAACAAGGATCAACAAATGAGTTTGACTTCTCTCATGAACAAAGGTAACAGTGGGATGTTAGCAAGGAGTTTGATGGGGAATGATTGGAAAGTTAGACATGCTCCACTTTTTTGCTCCAAAATTGCTGAATAGGAATATCTGCACTGGCCACCATGTGTTTCCTTTGCTCAGGCCAGTGATATGAAAGAAATCATGCTTCTGCAACCTCATCTACCTACCCATTCTATTGCCTAGCATTTTTTGTTACTTCAGGGAGGGTGCACTTAGACTTGCAAACCCTCATGTGCCTTTTTCTTTTCCTTTGGCATTTCCTTTTGATTTTCTATCTAAGGCTAGCCTTATTGCTTCCAAGGCCCCAGATTAAACAGTTGGGAACTTTCATTCTCCACCTAACTACTTATCTGCCAAGATTGAACAGTTTGGACAGATTTCTTTCTCTAGTCTACAACAAAAAATTGAAACATGGCATGACCCAGCTTAGACTGTTGGATCACCCATTCAGAAGTAGGACAGGTATCAAGCAACTACAGATAGGTGTTTTCCACACAAATATGAGATCTTTGCACCATCAAAGTTGATCATATTAGCACTTCCCCTGCCAATCATGAAAAATGAAACCTATTGGTATAGGTAGCTAACATGGTGCATTGACTTCAACCGGTTTCAGAGGAAGAGGCAACAACTTTCTTTTACCTTGAAAGATCTGACATTCATGACAGCTCATGACTGTTTTGTACACTTCTGAAGAAACAAACAAGGCATTGAGAAAATTAATCTAAGAGAGAAAATTTATGATTCTAGGTGAAATCTCTAAATGTTAATGGACAACTAAATCTAATGACTTTTAATGTTAGAATCTAATTTCTAAAGAAGGGATAAAATGAAATGAACATTAGATAAAAACAAATAAAAAATTTTGAATAGTTAGATTAATCTAAGCCGGCAAATGTCTATGAAATGAAAGCAAAAATGATAACAACTAAATGAAGTGTTTTATCACCTTACTACACAATTTTGGGAGAACTACCTCCTTGTGATGGCATTTTGAGGGATCCAATACTTCATTGTTCTAAGAAGAAGTAAACATAAAAATTCAGAGAAAGATTCATTCATAAATGAAATATTTCACCACTTAGTGAACCAAGGGCTTTCAGAAATATTCACTTACAACATGAGTTATTAAACTATGGAAAGAAAATACAAAACATGTAAAGGAAAACTAATCTATTGTGTGCTCATTCATAAATGAAATACTTCACCACTTAGTGAACCAAGGGCTTTCAAAAATATTCACTTACAACATGAGTTATTAAACTATGGAAAGCAAATACAAAACTTGTAAAGGAAAACTAATCTACTGTGTGCTTTGATGCTCCAAGCACCAACTGGAAAATAGGATGACTACTTTCTTGGACTATTTTGTCAAGCATAGATTACACAGTTAGATATGCTAATTTGAAATGGAAAGCAAATACAAAACATGTAAAGGAAAACTAATCTATTGTGTGCTCTAATGCTCCAAGCACCAATTGGAAAATAGGAGGACTACTTTCTTGGAATATTTTGTCAAGCATAAATTACAGAATTAGATAAATCTACAATCATCCGGTTGAACACACTTGCATGAATTAAAATTGCATGAATGGAAAATCTAAACTATTAATCTTGAAAACAATAAAATGACATGTTTGAATGAAATCAAAGCAAAACTACAAAACAAAATCTACTCTACCTTACATTCTAATATGCTCCATGACATCTACTTCATATCTCCTTCCGTGTTGAGAACATCAAAACTTTATTCAAATTCTTCAAAATTACAAAGTACAACAAGTTTAGCTAACAAGAGTTTACAAAGCTCTCCAAAAGCTCCAAAGCTACAAAAGCTTTCCAAAAACTACAAAGCTCTAAACTAACAAATGAATGAGAGAGATCTCCTATTTATACAAAAAGATGAGAAGTCATCTCATTAATGAGAGTCCATGAATCTCTCCCTATACCTCTAGAGTTCTAATGAAAATAGGAAATTATAAGACACATGTCTTCTTAGAGTTTCAATACAAATAGGAAATTTGACACATATCCTCATGATCCCATGATCCTCTCCACTCAAATTTGAATTTGGCCTGAGGGTGCCACATAAAGGTCTTCTAGAAGCCTCATTTTGACCTACACATGTCAACAATCTCATCCCACTTGTTAGGTATAATCATATGCACATTATTTTCTAATTTTTAACCACAAATTCACTTAAAAATGCTAATAATTAATAAAGTTTGGAAAAACATAAATGTGACCCAATGATAATGAAAGTGAGATGAATGCAGTGACATGGTAGTGAAATGAAGGTGAAATGGAGGTGATATAATGGAAATGAATGACAATTTCAAGACCCCACATACCCCCCAACTGAAGCTATTGCATGTCCTCATGCAATATATATTACATTAATTCTTTTGATCCTTGAGCTTTGGCTTAACTTTGCATGATATCATTTGATAACTTCATACTTCTGCAAAGTGTTTTACTTGAATTGCAACATGGTTGGTTCTTGTGTAACAACCATATTTTGTTGTTGCATTCAATTTTGATCTTTGAACTTCGCATATAATAATTTGATTATTTTTGCAAAGTATATCTTTATTGCATTGCATGATGGTTGGTTCTTGTGTAACAACCATGATTGTGTTTGTATCCAATTAACCTTTAAACACTTTTGAAAAGCCATTGTATGCTCATAATAATAATGTAATAGTTAATAAATTTTGGAAGTATGTTTGAGTATGATATGAACATGGAAAGATATGAATATGAATGTATCCCCCCCCCAATTGATGGTATTGAAAATTTTATGAAATGAGGAAAAGAAATGTTTTTCCAACAATTATCATTCTAGATTTTTATGAAATTCTATGGTCAAAATTTAGAAAATGACGTACCTTAACTTACCTTTTGGAAATGGATGAGTTGTATGTGTGGTGGATACAAAATTTTGATCATAATCTTCTTCAAGTGGCTGGACAAAAAGAATCATGGATAAAAGAGTCAAGAAGACTTTTTATTGCTTCTACTAAAACTTGTTGAATCTACTACTGAATAGTGCTGATCTATTTTATATCTGCTCTAAAATGCTGAAAATAATAGTCTTCATGTCTTCAAAACTCATTGGCACAATTCCTACTATGTAAAAAGATATTCTGATGTCGAACATAGCAGGAACTTGTTGACTTAGTGGTCATTAATGGATGCCACTAGTCAACACGATAACTCTCACCATTGATGAAAATGAGACTCAAGATGCCCAAACACATCTTGCTAGGTACAAATAAATTTTCTGATGTTGAGTCACCTAGAAGATCTGATGAAAAAGGGACATTAATGTATTCCCATTGTTTGTCGGCATGAGGACTTGCCATTAAGGCATGCAAGCCTCAAGGTGTTTTTGCAAGGAACTTAGACTCAAAGGACTATGGACTCAATAATTTGCATTGAAGCAGGGCTTATTTGCAAAATGAAAATGATAGGAAAGGGAAATTGAAAATGGAAGATGGCAATGGAAAGTAGACATGGAAATGGGCAATAAGCATGTGATTGAGCCTCTTGTTTTTATTTGTGGGTTATGAGTGGACAAAAAGTAATGGAAAGTGTATGTAAATGTAAATGGAAAATATGAAGGGAAATGAGATGAATGGTTTATTATGAAGTATGGATGTAATGGAAACAATAGTATCTGAACGTTTTTAAAGTGTTTGGATTTGATTTTGCATTAGCATGTTTCTTCTTTGTTGCTGATCATATTCTTATGAAACAAATTGGTCTCTTAAGAGAGACACTACTCACTTGTAGTCATTTGTCCTTTCTCTTGGAACCTGCAAGAAAACTAATACTTCTTCTACAATGGAATGTAAGATTATCAAAGGAGAGAGGTGATCAATCTCTCTAGTTATGATATTTACAGACAAAACTAAGAATTCATATTAATGAAACAAGTTCACAAAGGAAAACCAAAAGAATTTGTACCTGCTTCAGAATTGGTGCCTCAAGTTAACTGTTGTATCTTTTAGCAATTTATTTCATTATTTACTGTTTCAAATTCTAATAATGGATTTCTCATTGTGTAGATATCATTGATATCTTTCCAATGGCACTTGAATCATCGAAATCCGATTTCGTATGAGAAAGTTAGGCTGATTTGAATAGTGAGGTTTTTCAGTTGCAAAATTGATGTTTAGTTGTGGAATGGCTTTAGCTGCGGAACAGGGCCCAGTTTCTGTAGCTAAAAATCTTGAACATAAATTTAGCCATTCATTTTTCATCATCAGTCCAAAATTAATCAATACCTTTCAGAGAAATGAGCAAATAACCTACTTATTTCATTGATTCAAAGTTTTTATATTTCTTTTTTCTTTATTTATTATTATTTTTCTCTTTTTTTTCCTTGTCCTCGGTTGCTTGGAAAAATAAACCTTATTGGATTCTATTTGTGCAGGAGGAAAATGAATTCCATGGCCTTAAGAAACTGCTTCGGATCCCTATCTCTGAGAAACATGTGCAGAACAACGTCTTGTTTGTTACAGGTTTCTTTGTTTAACTTTCCTTTGACCAGGGTCTTCTTCATCGATCTAGGCCAGATGGATAGGATACAATCCACGCTCTAATGTTTTCCAAGCTACCCATATGGTCCTTTTCCTCTCTTGATACCTGTAACCTACAAAAGCATGGAGATAGCTGTAGAACATAACTACATTCCGTAGCTTAAAGACAGCGAACCATCAGTTTTCTGATTTAAGTTATTCTGATGAGCCCCAGAAATGGGTAATTATATGGGCTCATTTGGCCTCCTAATTTGATTTAATCCACCATTCTCTTTAGTTTATTGCATGTTTTTTATTATATTTATGCTAATAGAGTGAATTGGATTAGTCATTATGCCAAAAAGTCTAATGTGTGCTTTATGCAGATTTTGTTGAGATTGCAACAAGATGATGGAGCTTAGTGAAAAGAGTCGCCTTCTCTAAGTGGGCCCGCAGGCTATTTTTGGCGCAAGTCTATTTTTAGACTATGTCTATTTTTAGACATATGGATCATGTCTATGGATTGCAGGTTGTTGTTTATGGATGATTGTTTAAGTTGGGAAAAATAGATGGACTTCTATTTTTGATCAAAGTGTGAGTGATCAAAGTCTATTTTTAGACTGGCTGTCAAAAATAGAAAAGTCAAATATTATTATCTCATAATAATATTTGGACTATAAACTTGATCTTATTCTCTTGGAGCAATTCAGTTTGAGCTACAGAGGTGGCACATGCAGCTGTCAGAAGGAAATACGCTTTTCTTATGAGTCAGTTGAGTTGTTGCATGCATGACTACAGTTAGAACTCAATCAGTTCAGTTTGGTGGAGTTGATTGTGGAGTTGATGGAGTTGTGTTCAGTTTGACTTGGTTAAACTAGTTGTAATTAGTCTAACTACAAATAGACTAATGATGAGTTGTTAAACTAATTATGAACTCATGATGCAACTAATGAATACATCAGTTAACTTAGTTGCATGTCAGTGCATGTTTAGTTCAACAGGGACAGGTGTTAGAGAATCAGATTGCTATCAGTTGTGACTATAGTTGTGCACCAGATCTTGCACAATCAAGGGATTGAGTATGCCAATGAGTTTGCTCACGTATTTTCCCAGTATTGTAGCCTTTGATCACGTCCAACAAAGCGTGAGTGATTATTTTGAGGTGAAATACGAGTTTGGTAAGCCATTATCATCAATTCTTGAGCAGGTATTGAGCAGTGGAGGCAGGCAAGCAGTGGAATAGATTTGGAGATCAGATCTTAGCTGTATTGTGTGTAATAGGTGGAGCTGGTACTGGATTGCTTGTGATAAGCATTGTACTTTGTAATGTTACATGGTCTCAATCATTAATATACAGATAGTTGAGGTTTTTAGCGAGATGCTTTCCCCGGGATACATACTGTGTTAATGTGTGAATGCTCTTGATGTTTTATTGTTATTGATGCTGCTATATTGATGATCAACGTAGAGGAGCTTATGTATTGTGTATGTATTCCGCAATAGTACATGATCAGGATAATCTCTGTTGAATATGTGTTAAATTATTTAAAATTTCTACATGGTATCAGAGTTGTTGATCATCAGATCTACTATTCAGGAAGTGTTTACATTCTATTTCTTCAGGCAGAGTCTGTAATCGGGCCAAGTAGCCTCTGGATTCATCCTTCCTTTGGAAGGTGAGATATCCGGTGAATGCACATACAGTCAATCTTTGTACGAGAAATATTGTGTTCTCACGAATCTTAGATCCGAGGCGGTTGAGTTGGTTGCTGGTGGAATTCGAATTTGCAGCAGTGTTTTCTTGGTGACAACGCAGCAATGTCTTTCAACGGATTGCGATTGGAGTATGCTCTTGAGGGCAGCTCAAACTATATTGCATGGAAGGACAGGATGGAGGCAGTATTGGATGATAACGGGCTGAAGGAGTTCATAGATACGGATATCCCAAAGCCTACTGATGCTACTTAAGCTGATGCTTGGCAAAAGAAGACCGCAAAATGTCGAAGGATTCTATTGGAGGGCGTGAAGGATCACATTGTGTCCAGCTGGTTGAAGGGAAAATACCCCTAGGGTCCTTTGGGCTAAGACTCTACCAGACTGAAAATTGCTTATACAAAGAAACACACACACACAGCCATCTTTTTTACTTTTAAGCAAATTCTAATGTTTAGGGTACATACCTAAGGTCCTACGTCCGAGAAGACCGTTAGGGTGCAAACCCTTCTTGGAGTTCCCTTCTTCTTTCTCTGACCTGCAAGACAAACAAATCAAAGAACACAACAGTACATGTATAGAAGTTTATGTATAAATCATCTTTATGCTATAAAGTTAGTTATAAAAAATCTTTAAGTAACCACTTTCATAAGAATTCAACACAAGAATCTCATAAGCATAAAGAAAGATTATTCGGGAACAAAGACGTGTTTCTTTATATATAAAGGCAAATAAAGTACATATATCGGAAAGATATCACCTGAACACCTTCAGCAGGCTCCAAGCAAGCTTCCTCCCGGATTCGTTCCAGCCTCCAGCCTCCAGCAAGAGCTCCTTCCAAGTCTTACTCAATGATGATGTCAAGGATGAATGATCACCAATACACATGGAAACAAGGGTTTCCTATGCAAAATGGGGGAAGTGCAGGATGCACCAAGGACTTCAGACCTGGTCTAAGGGAAAAATCTCAGCATAATAATCTTGCTCTCCTTTCTCTCTCCCCTTGGCCTTCCCTTTGATGTCTTTTTATACCCTCTCCAAAGTAGTTTTTTAGTTAGGAGTTGGTTGGGAACAGTTGGGCCACGGGCACTAACAGGTGATCCAGCAGGTAAACCCGCGATCACCGCCCGAAAAAGAGGAAATTATATTTTTTTTAAGTGTTTTAATAGATACACGCGGGTTGGGTATGACAGACCCGCGTGTACACGCGTTTAACACAGGGCAAAGTCGCGTACAGGGAATAAAACACTGTTTTTTAAATTTTTGGACCAGGTCTGGAAGGAGGGGTTGCCCTAGGCCATAAGTGCAGCATCACAAACCATAAGAGTGAGATTTGGAGCTATAACAGATGCCCCCTAATGTATGAGGTCAGAAGGGGAACATGATGGCCGAAATACATTAAGTAAGTACAAGGAAAGGAACTCTGCCGAAAAACCGAGGAGGACTTCACCAGAATTCAGCCTGCCAAGCCACCGAAAGGAGATCAGAAAGAAACACTGTCTGAGGCGGGCATACCCATGCTCAGGAAAAGTAAAGCATGTCCGCATATCAAGTACAAGCGGATCCACTAAGTATACAAGTATAAATGACTGTAAAATACATAATGGATCATCTGACCATAATGAGTAAGTACATGTCTGAATATCACATATAAAACTGTCAATGATGCTGAAAGATGCAACGGATCACTGAAATCAAAGACTGATCCCATAAGGTACCAACTGAACATGATGGAATAGGATGGTACTACACTGCAAACTCAGGTGCCAGCATATAGAATGTCGCCATGACTGACTGCAACATATAAGGTGGAATGGTATCAACTAGCAGCAACAGGAGCAACTGTCAAGTGAACCAATGAATGCTGATACAACCTGAGGTCTTCACCGACCGCCGTGGTACATTTCTACACCATGGGAATAAATGATCTGAAGTCGACCATGTGAGAAATCGTTTGATTACCGGTCATTGATGTATACCGTTAACAAACGCGAGACTACTCACCGATAATGATAATGAGCGTCAAGGTACCCAGTACAATCTAACAAGTGTGAATAGATGAGCTGAAGTCGAACACCTGTAAGAATCTATCAATCAGGAGACAATGATGGTTTCCCACTGTCGATAGCGAGGAATCTGCCACTAATGACTGCAAACCCCAAGGTACTGCCAAATGGACTCTAGATCTTTGCCCCAGAGCAATGAGTCAGAGTCGATAGGGAAAGATCCGCTAGAAGGAAGGCATTAAGGCATCCTTCATCAATCTAGCGCGAGTGTAACCCGTAGGCCAATAATGTGGAAGGAATCGGACGAAAAGATGTAGTAACCCAACCGAAGTACGTTTCCGGCGTACACAAGATGTGGCTAGCGCACGGCAGAAACCCTCTGAACCAACCAATAATGAAAGCTGACACAGAGGCGAGGTATCCACCAATAGGGTCAAATGGAAACCAAGGTACTGCACGAATCCCAATGTGTGATAATGTATGCTGATGTCGAACACAAGGGAAACCACTCAGTCAAAGACCCATGATACTGATCGATGCTGAGCACAAGGTGACCTATCAATAATGAAAATAGGGCCAGGGTGCGGTCTCTAGGTCTGCCCTCAGAGCAATGTGTCGTCGTCGATAAGGACAAGACCCGCCAGCAAGAAGTCAATGGGGACCTTCTCAAACCGGCACGAGTGAAGGACCAATATAACTGATGTGATGATAGACATGACACTGACAACCAGGGATGGCCGACTGAAAAATGAGTCAAGAGACACCGCAGAAAGGCCGACTCAGGCTAACTTCCCTTGAACAAAAGCACGACTCAATGTGACTATGTGGCAGCATATAATGAATCTGTATAAGTTCGTCATGCAGGAGGCACGAACGAACCCTCCATATGATTGGAAGAGATAACCAATCGGGGGAGAACTAACTCGATAACAAGGTTTTGGCTTACCTAAGTCAAACTAAATCCCACCCATGCGGAGGAGACTTTGTTTTGAGTGCTTTGTTCAAGGGCGACACGACTGACTCTAGCTGCCAACAATAAATGGAAGTAATGTCCCTGTTCCCACTCTTTTTTGGAATATTTAATTTTTTTATCTTTTTCTGATAAGCCGGAAAAAGAATAAAAGAATGCTATGGTACAGTGGAAAGAATGAGTGTCGGTGAAACAGATGCTCTAGTTCCTGGGAAAGGAACGTTCCTATGCTCAATGCAGGGAGGTGAAAAACTGGTCAGTGACACTCAGAGGTATGTCCCTTCCACGGATCTGGGTATGCCAAGCTGCAGAGGTCAAGGGTATGCAAGGTTGATTTTTGCAGACGTCATGGTCAAAAGTGGGCTTAAACACGAGTCCAAGTGAAGCCGGCTATAGGCCAAAAGGTGCAAGTGGTCAACATGCAATGCAGAAGTACAACTCAACACACATAGGAGCCTCTAGGGTATAAGGCCAGAACGAAGCGAAGAAGCAAGGAAGAATGAGTCTTCAACGCATAAGTCATGGCGGGACTACAGAGGACTCCCGAGCCTACTCAAAACGAAGCAGCATGGGCAACAAATGTCAGTGAGGTGCTAACTAGGATGCCCATGTAAAAGGATGGCTCTACCATCATGTCATGATTTAAAGAATCGGCGAGTGAAAATGGCTTGCGAACCATAACATGATGGGGTCGACCCTACGGCAGATGTATCGGTCAAATGGAGGCTAGTATGCATAATGCAACGGAAAAATGGTGTCCCTAACCTATATGCCAGTGAGAACACGATACCTACCATGACGGGTCAGCAGTCATGGAACCGTCTCGAACCGTCGAAAAATGTCCAAAATGTCCTGAAAAACAACTCAATCTCGACATTCCAAGCTCCCAAGTTAAAAGTGACATGAAACCAAACAAAATAAAATTTTGAAAAAATTTTGCATTTTCAAAACTTATAAAAAGAAATTTTGGACTTACCATTTTCACCGTTTGACTTGGAGAGCAAATTGTGGAGCAAAAGGAGCAAACTTTCCCCGTGACTTATTCAACCGTTCAAACTTGCCGAAAACTTCCAGGTAAGCACTAAACTTGTCTTGCAATCAATTGTGATAGTTTTTAGGAAGTTTAATTAATGTTTCACCGTTAGATTTTTGCAAAAAATTGCTCTGCGGCGTACACGCGGGTTGGATGTATATAAATCGCGTATACGACGGCCCTACACGCGACTGTGTATAGGGTAAACCGCGTGTGCGCAGCGAAAAATTTTTATATAAAAAACTAATGGATGAAATTGATTTTTTCTTCCAGGATGACTCTCACATGGCGTGAAAGAGAGCACTCAGCTGTAGATAATGAAGTTATGGAGAATGATGAGGCATTAGATGCCTTACGGGGATGCGGATTGTTAAAATTCTTCAAGTTGCCGAATATGAAAGCAAATGTGCGTCTGCTCGAGAGACTTATTGATTATTGGGATGTCGAGGAAGAAGCTTTTATGATTGATCAAATGCCACTCAGGATAGAAGTGGAAGATATATATTTCATCACGGGCCTTTCCCGAAGGGGAGAGGTAGTCCACTACCGGGGCAGGACCCGGAATAGTCTCAGCGTAGACGACTATGTACAACTTTACTGCCCAGGTCATCGGAAGGTCGGGAGTCAGATCTCGATCCCACACGTGGCGAGTTTGTCACTGCGGATAATCCTGTTCACCATAGCTCGAGTGAACGGGTCATCTTCGCTACATCAGGCATCACGAGTAAACATGAGCGTAGCAGTGGACTGTCTCACCACGGTGTTTGACTGGTGTACTCCTCTACTTGCCAACATGAAGGAGCAGCTTGCTTCTATCAGGAAGGGACAGACCAAGAACTTTGGGTATGGAACCATTTTATGCACATTTTTCTTCGAGAAGGTTCCTGCACTTCGCCCCAGGGTAGCAGTTCCCATCAGTAGTCCACGTGATCCACGTATGGGCCGGTGGGCTGACTTGATGAAACGTCTGGGGGGTGGGGAAGTGCCCAGGAATGCATTCGACGACGACTTTTTTGCTTGGTGGGAGCAACAGATCATCGCCATAGATGACTACCCCTATGCTGGACTGGATTTCCGAGGAGATCCTGACCTAGTGCTGCCACCAGATGCAGCATGGGGCGAGATCGGTAAGATTTTTTGATTTTTATGATTTTATGATTTTTAGGATTTTTCAAGCATAATGATGAACTTTGAAAAATATATTTTTTTTTGATGAGATTCAAATGACTGATATGATGATCATGTTCCAGACATTGGGCCTGTGCGACCAGATGGATTCCCACGGCACGGACGGCGTGGCCGAGGAGCCGAAGAGGCGGCTGCGGATGCGGAAAGGACCCTCGCCAACGTCCAGCGACACTTGGCGAGATTGAGCTATCAAGTACCGATGGCCGAGATAGAGGACCTTCCTCCAGATATGCAGCGTCATGTGGTTGGGATGCCACGTGACTGGGTTCGCGTTTTTCGGCGCGTGGCCAATGCTATAGTTAGTTATTTAGCTGCTCATCCAGAGCCGAGGCATTAGATATGCCTGACATGATTATGGGCATTTGAGTCCCAATTTTGTATATTTTTGGACACACATATGTACACTCGAGACGCTTTGCGATATATATATATATACAGTTTGACTTTTTGATGCATGATTTTATGATGATGAATGATTGATATGCCAGTCTAATGCTTGATTAGCGATAGAATCAGCTAACCAATTTTGAGATCTTGGAATGTGCAAATAATTAATGTAAATAAATGATCTTTGCAACAACCTCACCCTTAAATATTGGCGATATAATGATGGATCTCTAACCCGATAAATGTTATTTAACTGAGACACTATCAATTGAGAATCAAGATAAACTACCAACGAGTCGATCCCGTAAGAGATTGCCTCGGATAATAAATTGATAACAGCTGTATACTCGGCCATATTGTTTGAAGCAGGACCGATACACACACCTCTCGATGTCATCAACTGACCAGTTGGGTAATAAAGTACCCAAGCTGCGGAAGCAAGATTCCGAGTGTGCCGACTAGCACCATCGGCGAATCCAAAATAAACCAAATCATCCATCAACACCTGCCAAAGCAGACCAAAAGTGCTGATATCAGAAAAACACTCGATAAGATATGTACAAATATACATAAAATACAAAGAAGCCATTGCCTGGTAAAACTAAGCAAAATACTTCTTTAAATAGAGCCCATTTCGGGGCTCCGCCAGCTTGTTTCCTTCGAAATCAATTAACTCATACGATCCTTTTTCTAAGACTCGTTTGATAATGAAAGGACCGTACCACATAGGCTTGAATTTGCCTGCCCCCAAGGCGTCCTTATCTTGGTCATAGACCAAGACAAGGTCACCTTCAGAAAAAACACGAGGTCTGACAGACTTATCATACTGAGTTTTGACCCTTTTCTTATGGGCCTCATTCGTCGTGGCGGCATCTCGACGCTGCTCATCGAGATGTTCCAGATGAACTAGGCGCTCCTCGAGACTCGAAGTCTCAGGAAGAAGCTCGACAGCCAATTTCAGAGATGGAATTTCACATTCGACCGGAAAGATAGATTCCACCCCGTAAACTAACTGAAAAGGAGTAAAACCAGTAGCCGTTTTAACGGAGGTTCGGTATGCCCAAAGAGCCGGATACAACATAATGTGCCAATTGGACCGATTTTTATCGATTGTCCGTTGGAGTATCGTCTTAAGAGTTTTATTGACCGCCTCGACCTGTCCATTGGCCTGAGGATAGTAAGGAGACGAATGCTCTTGACGGAAACCTAATTTAAAAGCCAATTCGGACATTAGCTGATTTTGGAAATGACTGCCATGGTCAGTGACAATCTCTCTTGGGATACCGAATCTTGAGATAACTTGATTGAAAAGAAACAAAGCTGCCGTGTCACTGTCGTTCTTATAAGTAGGCATGGCTTCAGCCCACTTCGTGAAGTAGTCTACAGCCACGATAATGTACTTGTGATTTGCCGCTGAAGGCGGATTACAAGTCGTAAAATCAATACCCCACTTAGTAAAGGGACCGACGGTGACAACGGGAAAAAGGGGAGCTGGATGCGCGCGCATCTTGCGAGTAAAAATTTGACACGGGTGACAGCGTTTTACCGCTTCCACACAGTCCTTAAAGAGTGAAGGCCAAAAGTAGCCGGCACGTAAGATGCGCTGGGCTGTAGCAAGCCCGGATAGATGACCACCACAAGCTCCACTGTGGCAATCATTAAGAACAGACTCTGCTTCCTCTAAGGTTAAACAACGTCGAAGAATTGAATCAACCCCTCGACGGTATAAAGTGTCACCAATGATAACATAGTTTTTAGCCAGGTGACGTAACTTGCGACGTTCATCCTTGGAGGAAGTAGAGGGAAACTTCGAAGTCTGGAGATAAACAATGATATCTCCATACCAAGGGTCTTGTGAAGAGATGAGGAATATATGTTCGTCGGGTAAACTTTCCTCATAAACAACATCCTCTCCACAAGGAAGCTCAGAAATTAGCTCCGCGAAGACCATAGATTTCTTAGACTTGGCGGACAAGAACTCGAGGTCGAATTCTTGTAAAATGACTATCCATCTATTATATTTGCCCCCAATCACTCGCCTACTGAGGACAAATTGGAATGGATTGACCGCCGCTAAGACAAAAGTTTTGCGTAGCAAAATGTAATGACGGAGCCTCTGGACAGCATGGACTGCTGCCAAGGCCAACTTCTCAACAGGAGAATAGCGGAGTTCAGGGCCTATCAAGCCTCGGCTCAAATAATAAATCACGTGCTCGACAAGAGCATCGTCTTCCTGAACTAGAACCATACCAATGGTAGATTCTGCTGCAGCGAGATATAAAAGGAAGTCTCTACCGTAATCCGGTGGACTCAAAAGCGGGGCAGAGACTAATGCCTTTTTCAAAGCATCAAACGACCGCTGCGCAAAGTCGTCCCACAGGAATGGAACTCCTTTCCGTAGCAAACGCATGAACCCTTTAGTGATCTCGGCATAGTTTGCTATAAACCTTCTTAAGAAATTGGCCTTCCCTTGAAGACTTTGAAGTTGACGAATTGAAGACGGGGGAGGCAACTGAACTATTGCCTCAACCTTGAAGGGATCAACCCGAATCCCTTCATTGGAAACTATAAACCCTAACAACCGACCTGATGTAACCGCGAAAACGCACTTATTAGGATTCAACCGGATTTTGTAAAAACGACATCGCTCAAAGACTAATCGAAGATGACTAGGATGATCAGTTCTCTTTCGAGAACGAGCAGCGAGATCATCTAAGTATGCCTCGATGATATGTTTGATGTCGTGGAAAGCGTAAGACATGGCCCGCTGGAAGGTGGCTCCAGCATTTTTAAGACCGAAGGGCATCTTTCGATATGCAAAGGTACCCCAGGGACATATGAAGGCAGTCTTATGCTGATCCTCAGGACGAATAGAGATTTGATTATAACCTGAGAAACCATCCATAAAGGAGAAAATCGCATTACCCGCACACTCGTCAATAATTTGATCAATAAATGGCGTGGGGTAATTGTCTTTTGGACAAGCCTTGTTTAAGTCCCTAAAATCGATGCATACGCGGATTGTTCCTTGCTTTTTGTCCACAGGGACTGGATTCGAAACCCAATCCGTAAGAGGAACAGGGTATATAAAACTCGCCCTTAGCAGCTTCTCAACCTCAGCTTTGATAGCCGCTGCTTTCCTAGGGTTAACCGGCCGAAGCCTTTGACGAATCGGTTTTGCGTTTTCGTACGTCTTGATCTCATGTTGGACTATAGAAGGATCAATGCCGGGCATTTCCTCATAAGACCAAGCAAATACATCACGATATTCCTTGAATAGGTCGGTGTAAATTTGAATTTCTTCAGGGGAACACTCACTTCCGATGAAGATATTCTCGATGATGTTAGGATTTTTAGAGATGTTTATAGGTATCGTTTTTGAGATTACCGACATATTACCTTCAGCACGTGTGTGTGTTGGAGCCAAAGGGTTCGATACCGTACAAACATCACTACCAACGAGCTCGGAGAATCTAGATTCTACTTCCTGCAATGGAGGAAGAAAATATGAGCGATGGTGTAAGTCTTCCCAAGGTCGATCTATACCCATCATAATTTCGAGGATTGCTTCTTCAGAAGGTAGAACCGAATCTAAGCAGTCCAAGGCAGAGTTAGAATCAAAGCTCCAAGCGGGGGCCACATGACCATCTAGCTCCTCTTCGGAAAAGGGAGTAGAATGGTTATCTGCAGAGTCTACGATAGCCTGATATCTAAGCTCAGCTGCAGATATAGGAAACGCCATTCCATTAACTTGCCCTTCAACTAATGTGGTCGTAGGTGAAGGCAAGGTCCAAGGGTCGGAAAAATGATGAGTTCGGAAGAACCCCTCTCGAGAAGATTCCTTGGATGATGAAATAGCATTGATTCTTGCAAAAGGAGAGGGAAGATCAAACGTACCCATCAATGAGGAATACATCCCTACTCCTAAATTCTCAGTCGGCGGGCGAGGGTTATCCACCAAAGGAACAGTAGAGTCGGAGGTTGCTTGAGGATCGATTGGAGCATAGTCCAATTGATCAACCTTAACGATTTTCCCCTCATGAGGAAAGCAAATGACACGAAACAAAGTCGAAACAACGGCTTCCATCTCGTACACCCAGTTCCTTCCTAATAGGAGATTATAGTCTAGGTTAGCATCTACGACTTCAACTTCGATATTAACGACCTTCCCTCCAACACATATAGGAAAGGCCGGGATAATCCCATGCGGCTTGTGAGAATGGCCATCAAATGCAGTTAAGACGGTTGGTGAAGGAACAGCCGAAGGTGAACCAATAGCCTTCCAACAAGACATGGACATGACGCATGTGGAAGCTCCTTCATCTATAACGGTGCGAAAAATATTGATTTTCCGGTATGTTGACTTTACTTGAAAAGCCATATGATGAGGGAGTCTCTTTTTGACATTTGACATGTCAAAAGAGAGCACTAGAGAGTTAGCTGAATCGACTGCTCCAATGGCGGAGAGTAAAGCACTTCTCTGAGACGGACACGACTGGAGAACTTCCAAAGCGGACATAGCACATGGGCTTTGAGCCAAATCCTCCACAATGGAGTAATTTTGAGCAGCTCTAGCATTGGGGTTAATTGTCGCGCGTTTGGCGGAACCTTTCGGTAACCTAGGTACAGTCTCAACAGGAGGTCGCTCAATATGAAGGTCATTACTTCCGGGAACCGTTTTATCCTTAGATGTTTCGGCTTCACCATAATCACGTGACCGAGTAGTCACGTTAACGTTTGAACCCATCATAAAAACATTTGATGCTTTTTCCCCTTCCTGGTTGCCCCCTGAGGAGGTACCAGGATTCGAATTTGCGCCAGCAAGAAGTTGCTGCCCTTGGGGAAACGGGTTAGTCAACACAGCTTGCGAACTAGAAGTCCCTTGCTGTGCTAACAAGCGCTGAGCGTCTTCGATTTTAGGGCAAAGATGAGTTAGATGGTCTCCACTGCATAACTTGCAAGGAAACTTGACTTTCTTTCTCGACTCACCCTTACCACCACCAGCGTTGTTGCCGGATTTATTTGCATCGGGCTTCCCATCCGAGTTCTTCTTTTTACCACGTCCTTTCTTTTTCCCATCGGAATTTTGATTTCCTTTGGGGTTATTGGATTGGACGGCGTTAATGGAAGAATTTTGGGAAGCAGGAGGATTAGACATTGTGACTTGGTTGTTAGGAGCAGTTTGTAATGACAACTGCTGCAATTGATTCAACAAGTTCACTGTAGTCGAGTCTACAGACCCCACGATACCATCCGCATGCGGACCTGGCTTTGGCTTAGCTAAATCAACCTTAGATCCAGGAGCATCTGGCAAGTACTTTTGGAGGATCCCAGACTGAGAGTAGATCAGTTCTAACTGCTGGGCCCTGAAAATGGCTTGCTCCTCAGAATAGACCCCAGACATGGAGACATCCTTGGAGATCTCAGGTTGCAAAGACTTCAAAAACCACTCTAGACGGTACTCCGGAGGGATTTCGGCTTTAATGAGCCTTTTTCTCCGTCTCCATTCCTGTATGTGATCAGAAATGTGGGTTGCCTTATCCTGACGAAAGGTAGCCAGAAGTTCAGTTCCGGCATCATAGCGGACAGGCAACTGAAAGTGATTCAAGAAGATATTAGCTAAGTCTGCGAACGATGTAAAGCTGCCCCCTGGCAACTCTATGTACCATTTAGCCGCATTACCAGTCAAGGTGCGCTGAAAAAGTCTCAACCTAACCGAATCTTCGATGAGGGAGTTAGATGAGCACCACAAATGGAATGTGGTTACATGATCGCCCGGATCTTCACCACTCTTCCCTTCGAATTTTGGGATGTCCGAAGGGAGTTTGGTTGGGACCGGAGGCCAGGCTGGATTGTATCTGATAGGGTCGTTCGTTAGCTTAGTGAGATCTGGCAAGTTTAACGTTGCCAGAAATGGAAGCCTAGGAGGACCTAGGGGATTCCACCCAGACTGGGCAGAACTCCCCAAGTTCTGAAAAGATTGTCCTGGGATTTGAGAGGCACCAGGCTGCCCCAAGTGACCAGTAGAACCAGCTGAACCAAAGGGCAAGCCTTGTGGTCCAGCAAAATTCGGAGTTTGACCAACTCCTGCCGTATAAGCTCCATAGCTTGCAAAGTTTCCTCCTATAGAATTGTAAGGAGTCGATAACCCCTGATATGGGTTCCAAGCCGAAGCGAGGGGAGGAATACTTTGAAACATGCTAACCGTGGAATACGGCCTACTTCCTTGTTGGCCAATGAATGGATTCGCAGTTCCTGCGTTACTAGCCCCAGGGTTATTCCAACCTTGGAAAGGATTGCTGCTTTGTCCTATTGAAGAAAAAGGCATGGATCCTACCGTTGGGTTGGAATGTGGAATATGACCACTTCCAAAAGGAAAACCCTGAAATGAAGCCGATCCGCCCATCATGGACGTAGCGGCATTGAACGGAACTGACGGAATACCCTGTGATTGGGTGCCAAAAAGGAAGGAACCAGTACTAAAAGCATTGGTTTGGGCATTTCCACTCGTGGACGGAATGGAGGTAGACCCAACCAAAGATGTGCTAGCAAACGATCCGAACAAGGAAGCGGAGGGGATGGAAATGGTTCCTCCCCCTTGCACCGATGTTGGGGTTTGCATAGTCGCAGCACTCGTGGAAGCCATGCTTCCAGTAGTGATCATAAATGGTAAGCGCGTAGCGTAACCTGGACTCGCTGGTCTATATAATGGAGGCCCAACGTATTGCAATACGTCTGGGTAACTAGATGGTAGTGGAGAATTTGGAATCACTAATGATTCTGAAAGTTCTTCTACCTCTACGTTATCCTCCGCTTGAAAGCGAACTTGAGAAAAGACTGGAGCGTCCCTCTCTTGTTCAAAAGTACCAGGCCTTGCTTGGCCGCTAATATCCCCGAGAGGAGGATCAATCCCCGATGCGTCAGCCGGCGTGGGACGGACCCCACCGGTAGTATTCCCTCTGCGCCTTCTAGGAGAAGGCTCTAAACTAGGTGGCGAGAGACCACGAAGTCTTCGAGACCGTCTTGGAGACCGGTCAGCCACTTTGAATTTTTTGTTATGATCTTATCTAAAGACTCAAAAAATTAAAAGCTAGGCCAACTAGGAGCACAGAGCACACACTAAAAAGTTCCTAAAGATACAGCCAGTCAAACAACTTTCAAGTATTTCCGCTCCGGGTGATTGAGACCGGACACCAAAATACGAGAAAGTGAATCAAAGGGCCTTCCGAGGATAGTCTGGGATGATGAGGGCCCAGTCCTATCAGCGAAGGTATCAGAGGAAGTTACGCTGACCTCCTAACAACAGTCTGCGCCGGTGCAAGCCCCCAAGCTTCGCAAGGGTGCCCTCCGGAAGTACTGTCGAGAGTGATACAACGTCGACCTCAGGTGCCACGGGATTCCCCTCCGCAGCCACCTATGCAGATCCCTATGAGAGGCAACTATGGGTACCAACTCGTCGCAGAAGCCAGGCGGAACAGTCGTGAGGTAAGTTCGGACAAGTAGGAGAGGGGGTATCTCTCTTCCCTGTCTTCACAGACCCTCGTGCTTAACTCCCAGATCCGGAGTCTTCCTGGTCTCCCTAACGCTATTGGATTTACTCTCTTTAATCAGACTCTTATGTTTGACGTTTTGTGTGGCCTTGGAGAGTTAACTCTCCACTCGCCTAATCCAAGGCCCTAAAATCCTAAACTTGTTGGTGTAATAACTAAAACAAAAAGTTCTAGTGGATTTTAATTAAGCGCTTGATTTTATTAGGCTGTTCTTTAAGTCAAAGGTAATGGAGGTGAAACTTGTGGTGTTTTATGGACGCAAAAGAAATTAATAAAACCTAGCTACATGCACATGCACTTTTGTTTTCGATGAATAGCAATTTCTATGAGGTTCAGAAGGCACTTGTAATATAAACAAAAAATTTTCCTTTTTCTTTTCAGACTCCACACTCACAAAAACTAACAAAACTAAATATGCCTAAAAAGAGATGCAAATCTTTCCCTAATGCAAGAACTAAATGTGGATGCACGATTCAAAGACTACTCTAAAAACAAAGAAGGAAAGTTGCTGCTTTACCAAATTTTGTCTTGCCACTGAAATGCTTAGATAGAAGATGATTTGTTACTAATCATTTCGTCCAAACAATAAAAACAAGTTTTAAGATAAAAAACAAAGCACTTTCACTTCGCAAAAAAGGAAATCAGATGAGAAGCAAGTTTAAGAAAGCGAAACTCAAAAACTTTCAAAAGATTTTCTTTCAATCAAACCAAAAAGTCTTTTTCAAAGGAAAAACTCTCAAAAATACTGACACCAATGATTGATAAACAAGCAACCAAACACTTTTTTGAATTGACACCAATGAAATGATGAGAACTCAACAAAAATAAAATGTGTTCGAAGTCGCTTTTGACAATCAAAAGCAGCAATGAAAGTCCAAGAAATCAAAAGACAAGTTTCAAGGAAATGGTAACAAACAACTTTCCCGAAACGAAGGAGCAAATGGTCATAAAAATGATTTCGTTAAGCAAACACAAATGTCATAAAAACAAAATGGACACAAAGATTTTAAGACAATCTTCCCACTCTGCCGAAACAGAGCAATCAAGATTCTTAAACAGAAACCTTGTGTGTCAAAAATCAATGACGCTTGCAATCAACGAAAAACAAGACTAGCACTCCTAGAGAGAGTTCGAAACAAGATGCCCCCTGTTAAACAGAGAACTGTCACTGGGAATTGACTGCTTTAAACTGACCCAAACCACCAGACAGACATTCAGCCAAAAGAAAAATTATAAATCTTGAAAATTATGTGACATACGCGCCTGCAATTATTTGCAGAATGCGTGTACACGCGACTGTAACTAAGGAAACCTGCGTATACGCGGGTTTACTTAGTGCAACTTGCGTATATACGCTTCTGTAATCCAGAAAAAGTGCGTATATGAAGTGTTTCAAGAAAAATAAAAAACACAAACTGAAAAACTGGAAAAGCTTGGAGTTCAAGAAAATATCAAACAGTCAGAACCAACAAACAGAGGGACTGAGCCTTGATTGGCTTGAGGACTACCCAAACTAGGAACAACAAGAATGTTGTCCCCAGCGGAGTCGCCAATTCTGGTTGAAGGGAAAATACCCCTAGGGTCCTTTGGGCTAAGACTCTACCAGACTGAAAATTGCTTATACAAAGAAACACACACACACAGCCATCTTTTTTACTTTTAAGCAAATTCTAATGTTTAGGGTACATACCTAAGGTCCTACGTCCGAGAAGACCGTTAGGGTGCAAACCCTTCTTGGAGTTCCCTTCTTCTTTCTCTGACCTGCAAGACAAACAAATCAAAGAACACAACAGTACATGTATAGAAGTTTATGTATAAATCATCTTTATGCTATAAAGTTAGTTATAAAAAATCTTTAAGTAACCACTTTCATAAGAATTCAACACAAGAATCTCATAAGCATAAAGAAAGATTATTCGGGAACAAAGACGTGTTTCTTTATATATAAAGGCAAATAAAGTACATATATCGGAAAGATATCACCTGAACACCTTCAGCAGGCTCCAAGCAAGCTTCCTCCCGGATTCGTTCCAGCCTCCAGCCTCCAGCAAGAGCTCCTTCCAAGTCTTACTCAATGATGATGTCAAGGATGAATGATCACCAATACACATGGAAACAAGGGTTTCCTATGCAAAATGGGGGAAGTGCAGGATGCACCAAGGACTTCAGACCTGGTCTAAGGGAAAAATCTCAGCATAATAATCTTGCTCTCCTTTCTCTCTCCCCTTGGCCTTCCCTTTGATGTCTTTTTATACCCTCTCCAAAGTAGTTTTTTAGTTAGGAGTTGGTTGGGAACAGTTGGGCCACGGGCACTAACAGGTGATCCAGCAGGTAAACCCGCGATCACCGCCCGAAAAAGAGGAAATTATATTTTTTTTAAGTGTTTTAATAGATACACGCGGGTTGGGTATGACAGACCCGCGTGTACACGCGTTTAACACAGGGCAAAGTCGCGTACAGGGAATAAAACACTGTTTTTTAAATTTTTGGACCAGGTCTGGAAGGAGGGGTTGCCCTAGGCCATAAGTGCAGCATCACAAACCATAAGAGTGAGATTTGGAGCTATAACACCAGCCTCCATGGAAAGGCTACTCCATATTTGATGTGGAAATCATTAACAGAATTATTCTAAAGCAAGAGCGATCAGAGGAAGCTGGCACTCAAAGATAAACTCAGAAACATCAAATGCGAGAAGGGTGACAGTATTCCCAAGTATCTCACGAAGTTCACTCAGTGTCGAGATGAGCTAGGAAGTGTGGGGGTTACTGTCGATGATGAGGACTTGTTGAGCTTGGCTCTCCTTGGTCTTTCGAAGAGTTGGCATTCCTATTAGGACTCTGTCAATGGTCGGGAGAAATTGCCAGGATGGGAAAGACTATGGTCTGATCTTGTGCAGGAGGAGATCAGGCGGAGTACCAGGGACAGATCTTCGTCAAAGGGAGCTGATGAAGAGAATTGTGCTTTGGTTGCCAAAGCAAAGAAAGGGAAGAGCAAGAAAGCTTCTCAGTCTGGTGCGAAAGGAAAGAAGCAGGATATGTCCAAGGTGAAGTGTTTTCACTGTCACCAGCACGGACACTATGCCACAAATTGTTCGCAGAAGAAGAACAAGCAAGCTGTTGGATCTGCAGGGGGAGAGGCCTTAGCTTCTTAGTTTGAGCTTGATTTTTCATTGATCGCATGCTTGGTTTCAAGTGTGATGGGATCGGTGTGGTCCTTGGACAGTGGTGCGTATTTTCACATGACAGGAGATAGAGATTTGTTCTCTGATCTGGAGGACAAAGATCTTGGAGTGCACATCGAGATGGGCGATGATGGTAGATACAGTGCGACCGGTATTGGTACCATTTCCTTTGAGAGGGAGTCCGGTAAACCATTTGTATTGAAGGAAGTCATGCATGTTTGAGGATTGAAGAAGAATCTCATCTCAGTGGTGATGTTAGAATACAAGGGGTATGATGTTGTTTTCAGCGAGGGAAAGGCCTTCCTGTGTAGCAAGACAACCGGTGAGACCCGGAAGATAGGGGTTCGAGTGAGGAACCTTTATCAGTTGCATGTAGATGGATGCACAACAATGGCAAGCAAGGCAGAAGGATTGGTGAGCCGGGATGATGGCGAGTTGTGGCACAGGAGATTGGTTCACCTTCACCATGGAGCCTTGAAGATACTGCAGCAGATCACTACAGGGCTTCCTAAAGGCACACTTGCACAGTCAGATCAATGCAAGGGGTGTACTTTGGGGAAGTTTGTGAAAGCCACCTTTCACGAGAAGGATAGTCGCGCCATGACGATCCTTGAGAGAATTCACACAGACGTGTGTGGACCTTTCTCAGTTGCTTCAACAACAAAACACAGGTATTATGTGATTTTTGTTGATGATTTCTCTCGTAAGTGCTGGATCTTCTTCATGCAGAAGAAGAGCGAGACATATTAAAAGTTCTGTGAATTCAAAGCACTGGTCGAGAAGGAGTCGGGGAAGAAGGTGAAGGCTCTTAGGAGCGATAATGGTGGTGAATACATCTCGGACAAGTTCAAGGATTTCTGCAAGGCAGAAGGGATTCGTAGAGAGCTCATAGCTCCCCATAACCCACAGCAGAATGGGGTAGCTGAGCGGAAGAACAGAACGATTGTGGGTGCTGCACGGGCAATGTTGCATGATCAGGGCCTACCCCTTCACTTGTGGGTGGAAGCATGCAATACAATAGTTTATGTGCAAAACCGTTGTCCTCATAGGATACTTGGCATGAGTACACCCGAGGAGGCTTATTCTGGTAAGAAGCCTGATATTTCTCATTTGAGGATTTTTGGTGCTAACATTTACATGCATGTGACGAAGGATGCCAGGAAGAAGTTGGAGCCGACCGTAAAGGTTGGGATATTTGTGGGGTACACTAATACGCCCCACAACTATCGTGTGTATTTGCCAGACAGTGGTAAAACTGTTGTGCGACGGGATATAAAATTTCAAGAGGAGAAATCCATGAAGTGTTCGCTTGAGAGGGAGCTACACTTGCATGCAGATGAGGAGCTATTAGTTCCTAAGGATGAGCTTCAGGATGTGGATCAGCCACAGGATGAGGTTCATGGAGTGGACGAGTCCACTCATGCAGTGCCAACCATCAGAGGGCGAAAGCGCTTGACAGAAGCTGAGCGACTGGCTCAAGATGCAAAGAAAGTTGTAGGACCACCTACAGCCCAACGCAGGCAGAGACAGTCACCTGATCGGTACACTAGATACATGGCTCTTATGAGCAAGTGTGTTGTGACTGAGCCATCCTCTTTCAAGGAAGCTGTGGAGGATCCCGCATGGGTAGACGCCATGGTGGAAGAGTATGATTCTATTGTCAGAAACAGTGCATGGGAGATTGTTCCTAGACCGGAAGGGAATTCAGTGGTGGGTTCGAGATGGATCTACAAACTTAAGCAGGCAACTGACGGGAGTGTGGAGAAGTACAAGGCAAGATTTATTGCCCGAGGCTTTTCACAGATTGAGGGGATCGATTATGAGGAGACCTTTGCACCTGTCGCAAGGTATTCTTCCATACGGACGATTCTTGCTCTCTCAGCGCAGATGGGATGGCACATTCATCAGATGGATGTGAAGACTGCGTTCCTCAACGGAGTCATTGAGGAGGAGGTGTACATTGAGCAACCCGAAGGCTTTGAGGTCTTCAGCAGCGAGTCGCATGTGTGCAGGCTCAAGAGAGCACTATATGGGTTGAAGCAAGCACCACGTTCTTGGTACACACGGATAGACAACTATTTCACAGGACTTGGATTCTCCAAGAGTGAGGCGGATCCTAACCTATACCAGATTGTGGTGGAGGGTAAGTTGCTTATCATTGTACTGTATGTTGATGATTTGATTCTAACGGGTGATGAGCTGTTGATACTGTGATGCAAGAAGGATCTTGCTACAGAGTTTGAGATGAAGGACTTGGGCCTCCTTCACTATTTCCTAGGATTGGAAATATGGCAGCGTAGTGGTGGACTGTTTGTTTCTCAGGGCAAGTATGCTCGGGAGATACTGGAGAAGTTCAACATGCATGGCTGCAAGCCTGTTGATACTCCTCTTCCTGAAGGTTGGAGGAAGGAGGATGCCACTTCGAGAGAAGAAGTGGATGCCACTGTTTATCGACAGTTGGTGGGGTCGCTGATGTATTTGGTCAATACATGACCTGATATATGCTATGCAGTTAACTAGATTTCACAAGCTATGGTTAAGCCTACCAAGCTCTTCTGGAAGGCGGGCAAGCATGTATTGCGCTACTTGAGAGGCACATCGGGATATGGTTTGTGGTACAGACAGGAGGATGAGGTGAAGTTATGTGGCTTCACGGATGCAGATTGGGCAGGGAGCCCAATGGACAGAAAGAGCACATCAGGAGGGGTCTTCAATATCGGATCGACAGTAGTTTCTTGGTACAGCAGGAAGCAGAGATCCGTGGCACTCAGTTCAGCGGAGGCCAAGTATATGGCAGCAAGTTTGGCTGCATGTGAGGCTATATGGATGAGGAAGATCTTGGTTGGTTTGTTCGGTTCTCATTTGGATCCTATTGTGATTTACTGTGATAACCAGAGTTGCATTAAACTGTCGGCTAATCCTGTATTTCATGATAGATCTAAAAATATTGACATCAGGTACCATCATATCAGAGATTGTGTGTAGCGGAGGATCATGTTGCTTTCATACATTCCAACGGAGGATCAGGATGCTGATATTCTGATGAAGGCTCTCACCAGGAGAAAATTCGAGTACCACCGAGGCAGGATAGGGGTTGCTGATAATCCATATCTTGTCGAGAGGGAGTGTTGAGATTGCAACAAGATGATGGAGCTTAGTGAAAAGAGTCGCCTTCACTAAGTGGGCCCGCAAGCTATTTTTGGCGCAAGTCTATTTTTAGACTATGTCTATTTTTAGACATATGGATCATGTCTATGGATTGCAGGTTGCTGTTTATGGATGATTGGTCAAGTTGGGAAAAATAGATGGACTTCTATTTTTGATCAAAGTGTGAGTGATCACAGTGTGAGTGATCAAAGTCTATTTTTAGACTGGCTGTCAAAAATAGAAAAGTCAAATATTATTATCTCATAATAATATTTGGACTATAAACTTGATCTTATTCTCTTGGAGCACTTCAGTTTGAGCTACAGAGGTGGCACATGCAGCTGTCAGAAGGAAATACGCTTTTCTTATGAGTCAGTTGAGTTGTTGCATGCATGACTTCAGTTAGAACTCAATCAGTTGAGTTTGGTGGAGTTGATTGTGGAGTTGATGGAGTTGTGTTCAGTTTGACTTGGTTAAACTAGTTGTAATTAGTCTAACTGCAAATAGACTAATGATGAGTTGTTAAACTAATTATTAACTCATGATGCAACTAATGAATACATCAGTTAACTCAGTTGCATGTCAGTGCATGTTCAGTTCAGCAGGGACAGGTGTTAGAGAATCAGATTGCTATCAGTTGTGACTATAGTTGTGCACCAGATCTTGCACAATCAAGGGATTGAGTATGCCAATGAGTTTGCTCACGTATTTTCCCAGTATTGTAGCCTCTGCTCACATCCAACAAAGTGTGAGTGATTATTTTGAGGTGAAATACGAGTTTGGTAAGCCATTCTCATCAATTCTTGAGCAGGTATTGAGCAGTGGAGGCAGGCAAGCAGTGGAATAGATTTGGAGATCAGATCTTAGCTGTATTGTTTGTAACAGGTGGAGCTGGTACTGGATTTCTTGTGATAAGCATTGTACTTTGTAATGTTATATGGTATCAATCATTAATATATAGATAGTTGGGGTTTTTAGCGAGATGCTTTCCCCGGGATACATACTGTGTTAATGTGTGAATGCTCTTGATGTTTTATTGTTATTGATGCTGCTATATTGATGATCAACGTAGAGGAGCTTATGTATTGTGTATGTATTCCGCAAGAGTACATGATCAAGATAATCTATGTTGAATATGTGTTAAATTATTCAAAATTTCTACAGATTTTTGGTCAATTTTGAGACAAAATCAAAGTTTTAATGAGCACTTGGCAGCGAAATTCATGGAAGAACAAGGGAGAGGATTTGTAGGAAGGTGTCCCCTTCATTTATGAGCCTTTACCTCAAATTCTCCATCAAAAACTCGGAGCACAAGGGGCAGCCGAGCAAGTCAAGTAACACTGTTGTTAACTGCAAGTTTTGGCAGCCGAGTTCCTAAAGTTTAGGAGGACTGTTGGGGTCCTTAATTTGTATAAATAAGAAGGCTTAGGGCCTTAATTCAGTTAGTCAGATTTTAATCACATTTTAGTAAGTAAGTTAGTCATTTTGTTAGTCTATTTTCGCACTTTAGTGCAGCTCTGTATCAGCACATTTTCGAGCTTTTTCTTGTAGACATTTTTTGGGATGTAACTATTATTTTTTGATCAATAAAGATGAATCCAGCTTTGCACCAACTCTAATCTCTCTTAGGAGGTTGTAGCTCTTGGGTTTGGGCCCAAACCAAGTGCCAGTACCTCCTTTGTGCACTTTTATGTGTCTTTGCTGCATTGATAGAATAATTTATGTTATTTAGGTTAAGATCTTGCTTTATTATTTAGGTTGTTTTTGATGATTAAAATAGCTTTTCATGCTTCAAGTTGATTTTAAAGTTTGGTGACAGAAAAGATCTGCAAAAAGGTCATCAAGCAAACATTGATCTCACTTCTCCCTCCTTGGGACCATGAGCTGAGACCAATACATACTTGCTACCACAAAAACACTTTTTTTGCCTTTCCATGCAATTGCTAGTGTTAGATTTTTAATTGGAAAAGTTGATACCAGTTGTACTTGCATGTTTAGATCTGTTCTTGCTTGTTTTCCATAGTTATCTTGCATGATTTCTTGTCTATAAACTTCTGTTCATCATGTTTCTGGTTTTTAGGTCAGATTAGGTCAAAATAGATAGATCTTTGGTTTTTCTAGTCTTTGTTCGATCAGTTTTGGAAAATAGTGTGCAGAGCACCCATAATACATTCTTGCCTATGCTTCCTCCATTATACAACCTGCACCAACCCCTAATTCAATATTTATTCCCTTCATTGACCACACTTTCCCAACTTGCCCTAATTTCTACATTCTTGTGCAGCATTGCTCCCTCCATCCTTGAACAAATCCAATCACCTTAATCACTCCTTAGCTTCATTCACCAGGTCCTGAACCCCTTCACATCCTCATCCAACCTCCATTTCCACTTTTCCACCATTTTTCCACCATCAACCCTCCACAATCATCTTCCGGAACATCCTGTAGAACATCTTGTAGAACCCCTGCAGACTTCTTGTAGAAGATCACGTGAGCAATTTGTTGAGATCTGATTGATGTGAAACTCTCTGGAAGGGTGCTAGGGACCCCTTAAGCCCTCTTCTCACCTTCCCAACTTGCAAGCATGTACCCCATTTCCTTTCGCCAGTCAATCTCTGCACAGTCCAAAAACAGTTAAAGCACATGCATAATAATTCTGCAAGATTACTCAAAAATACAAAAAGATGTTTTTTTTCTTTCAGATTTCACTTTAGAAGTAGCTTAGTCACATGCATTCCACCTTTCCAAGAGTCAATGGCATCTCTTTCAGCAACTTTCATCTCTTTTCTTGCACTAGTAGGGTTAGTCAGTAAAACTAGAGTTTGCATTTCCTTTCAGCTTTTAGTTTCTTTCTACAAGTAGATTAGCTTCTTTTGAGTTAGATTTCATCCATCACAGTTAAAATCTTCTTCTAAGAGCTCATAGAAGTTGGCTTAAGCTCCTAGCAGACTTGTGCCAGCTGATCAAGTGACAGCCTACGGCAAGAACTAATACTTGTGCATATAGCACCGTCGCTTCCAAGTTTGTTACGAAATACATGGTTGATAAAAGTAAAGAAGGGAGTCCTAGGAGTTCTAGCATTATTGCTGCAATACTGGAGTCCACCATCCTTTTGGCACCGTTGCCGAGGAAGCGTCAGAGTATTTGTGATTGCTGCTTTTTTTCTATTTTCTACTACAACCTTCTGCTAAGTAGTTTACTTCAGCAAGAGTAGAGTAGTTATTTCATTTCCATTCTGCAATTTCATTTCCACAAAAGTAGATTAGACATTTCCTGCTTTCATTTCAATTCTACCAGTGTAGATTAGCATTTCAATTCTGTAAGCATAGATTAGCATTTCAATTCTGCAAGCGTAGCTTAGCATTTCATTTCTGTAATTTCATTTCAGCAACATAGATTAGTCCTTCCCTACTTTCATTTTAATTCTACATTTTCATTTCAGCAAGATAGATTTTAGTTAGTTGCAGTTCAATCTATTTCAGTTTTGTAGATACAAGAAAAAAAGCAAAAATCAACCAAAAAGATTTCCTTTCATTCCTTGTAGGAGTAGAGATAATTCAGAAAAATGTTTGCAGAACACCCCCACTGCTTCACACAGCCAACCTTCTCTCTTCTTCGATGGCTGTGATGAAGAAGAACCCTTAGGTGGATAGCAAGACATATTTGAAGAACCTCTAGGGGAGAAAAAGAAGAAAATATTCCTTTGGAGCAAATGGCTGAAAATAGAAATGTTGGGAGCAGTACCTTTTCTTCCAACTCATCCATTGAAGGTGAAATTGGAAACATGTGGGAAGATTGCAAGAGCGAGATAAGGCAGATGGTTGCCATGCAAATGGATACCTTGCAGATCCAAAGGAAGCAAGAGGAAGCCGAGAGGGCTTTGGCCATCTTTTGTCCTAGGTGCACTAGAAAGCATCCTAGGAACAAATGTCCATTGCACTCTATAGAAGTGTGTTTTGTCTGTGAAAAAGACCATCCTACGAATCAATGCCCCTCCTTGCCCGGAATTAAAACTACATATCATAGGGCCAAAGGAGCCACTTAACCACTCTATTTCATGAACCAAAGGAGGCCACATGGACCCAGAACTTACTAGGAGGGAATGCAAGGGACATCCTAGACCTATTACAACCCCTATCAAGCCACTTTCATGCCTTCTTGGGGTCCCCCTGCTCATCCTTCTTGGTTCACACCCCCTCCTTGGTCTTATCCTCCTCAATATCATGCTCCACCAGCTACTCATCTATTTCACCCCTATGCTCAGCCACAACCTCAATGGAATGCACCTCATCAGGGATGGAGGCCCCAATACAACACTCCTCTCGCTCCTTTTCCTCCACCACCTACTCAACCGCAACCATCGCCTCCTGCTCCACCAAGGCAGCACCAAATGCCTACTCAATTGAACTCAAACCCAAATAATAGGCAGGCTCAGCAGGTATATAGTAGGAAACCACCTGCCCAACCACAACCCCATCTACATCCATCTCAAATATACACCCCCACTCAACTACTCGTACCACCATTTCCAAACCCGCACATTGGAGTGGCTCAACTCAATTACAATGCTGAGGCACAACGTTTCCAAACAACTCCTTTTGAGCTCAATGATATTCACCATAGCTCAGGAAGAGTATTGCAAGAAAGAGATTATATTGATATCATTGAAGGACCACATCCAATAGAAGAAGATGTAAAAGAGAAGAGAAAAGAACCATGGGATGCACTTGATGAAAATGAGACATCAAAATCGGAGATCAAGAGAGCTCCCTCATGGTTACCATCAAATCCTCCACGTATTCAAGAGAAAAATCAGCAAAAAGAGGAAGATGAGAAGTTCATGGTAGAAGGTAACATGAAGAATGATCCAGATCAGCAAAAGGACCAAGGATATCAGAGTTATATTGAGATATGGTTCCAAATAGTCACTAAGTTGTAGCAGTACTCTCTTCCTCAGCTATGCTTGATCTCTTAAAAGTCAAATCAATTGGTCTCTGAAATCTGGATACCTGTCAAAGCATACATTGCAAGCCTCCACATCAATTTGTCTATCATCTTGATGTGCACATGGCTCCATTGGTAGTATTTTTATACTTGAAAATGATTTTGTTTTTCAAGTAGGGTAGGGTAGGAAAAAAGAAAAAATAAAAATAAGAGGAAAATAAAAATCTAAGGTGAAGACCTCCTCGAAGGCACCTTAGATTGGCTCATTGATTGAAAACCTCCATGAGGCGGTCAGTGGGTTGGAAAGAAGAGAAAAGAAAAAGAGAATAAGATCCCTGGGTGAAAACCTCCCTTGGAGGCGCCCAGGGCAAGCAATTAGGGTGAAAACCTCCATGAGGTGCCCTAGTTGTTTTCAAAAAAAAAGAGAAAAAGAAAGAAGAAAAGAGAAAAAGGAAAATAAACCTAATTTCTGTTGAATAATTGCAGGTTGCAGGAAGGACATTGCAGGTTAGGAGGATAGCACAAAATAAAGACAGAGGTCAGCACTAGGCTGCAAGCATCCCTCACAATCCATTCCTCCATGACCACTACCCTTTCCCAAGATTTGGTCTCATTTGGGCTGAGATTTCACCTTCTACAGGAAGATCCTATAGAGCCTACAAACAAGCCAAGATTGATCTCTGAGGACGACCCGAAGGTTGGGAATCTGTCCATGAGGCCTGTAAACATCCCTACTTCCATCCATCACCATATGTCACCTTTTTCCATCTCCATACACCTCCATTGCACTCATTTTTTAATGTTCCTGCACAGTCACACATAGAAATCATGTTTTCTTCATACTGCTAGCAAAAACTCCTTAATGACAAATCAAGCAGCAGTTTTTCACTCACCATACCTATTACCCTCCGTCTAGATTCCTCATCAACCGAGACCCAAGTCTGCATTACAGCCCAAGCTCATTTTTTCCTTACTGTGCAAACACTGCAGAATGCTCTGATACAAAAATACATAGAGCAGAAATTTGTTTTTTCCCTAACTTGAAAACCGTGCATCCATTTAAAAACTATTTTATGGGGAGTTGTATAGGGATGATGGCAACATACCCAAAAAAAATCAGCGAATTCTAGTGCACGGTTTCTAAGAAATCAACCTCCATCACCTTCAACCATTTTTTCATTTTCTCCATATCCGTGCATCCATTTCAAAACCTGTTTCATGGGGAGATGCATATGGGTGATAGTAACCTGCCCAAGCAATTTCCTCCAATTCCAATGCATGGTTTCCGAGAAATTGACCTTTGTCACCTTCAGCCATTTTCAACTTTTCTCAAAATTTGTTCATCCATTGACCACAATTTTTCTATGGGAGGTGCATAATGATGATAGAAACATGCTCAAAAAATTTCAGGTCAATCTGATCTATCATTTGGGAGCTATGGAGAAAACAAGTCGTTGTCCTGCAAAAATCTAGCATTAATAGCATGAAGGTGCAAATCTAAACGTTGAAACAGACTCCTTCAGCTTAGATCCAGCCAAAGGATACATGCACAAGAAAAATAGCCATGTATCAGCAACCAGACCAGCATGCATCCACAGAAACAAAGGCATGCAGCAGAAGGAAAGGCCACAACACCTCACAGTAAACACATTCAACTTCCAGGTACGTGACTAAACCCGTTCCTCTATTGCATGAATGTAATTTAAGAACTGAATGGACAGTGAGATGGTTGTGATTAAACAAGATCAGTGGCTAGCTAACTATCCACCCTCAACTAGTTCAGATAGCACCTCACCTAGTTCAAACAATGCTCAGTGGGTGCAATCGGCACGTGTGCTCAGCCATCTCGGGAAGAAAACTGAAAACAAGTAATGGTGGCTGTTTAAACTCCAACGTAATTGATGGAAGTGCTTACGATCAAGCAGCATAAAATTTCATAACAGCACTGCAGTCTACATGGGGCCAACATACATCCGGCCACCTCATCTCCTCACTACGAATCACGCTAGCAGTTAAAAGACAGCTCAATTAACGCATCCATCACTCTTTGTTCAATGTGCCTTCACAGTGTTCTTGACTAGAGTACGCATATACCACTTCCAAAGTAGCTAACCAGTCGTCCTCTGCCAGATTTCTGCCTGTTTTTTTGAAAATCTCCCGCCTATCGGGCTCTACAGGAAGCACAGTTTCATTCTACAAGAACACTGTCTACAGGAAGATTTCTACAGGAAGGGTAGAGAGCAGTTCTGCAGCCAGAAAATTTGAGATTTTTGTCAAAATTTGAGCTTGAAAAGAGGTAGGCTCAGGAAACTGCTCTGCATATGATATATTTATATAAGGTGGAGGATTAAAAACACAATATTGGGTTGAAAGAAAGGAAATTGAAGCTTAAAAGTTTCCCTGTGTTTTTTTTCCTTCTCTGAGTTCTACACAGTCTCTCTGTTTTTCTACTTTGCATCCAAAATCTGCCTCTTTCTTTCTCAAATTATTCTAAAACAAGGATGCAACCATAGAAGCCAACCTGTGAAAAACCAAATTTGCAAGATTGTCCACTCTCTGAAGAAAAAAACATCGTGTTATAACTATTCTCTGTTCTGTCAAAAGTATTGATTTTTCTCAAAAACCAAGAAGCAAATTCAAGTTGGAAATAGTTTGAAGAAAAAATTGCAAATTGATCTTGTGTAAAAGAAGAACATGAGAAATTCCTGATTCCAGAAAGACAAACCTCAGCCATTTCTCTATTTCTTGTTTTAGAAAGTTTGTTTCCTCCCTCCTCACCTGAACATTTCCAGCAGTCACTACACATCATGACAAGGATATTTTTAGAAATATGGCAAGGGAAGATGAGGAGGAAATAGAAAAAGAGGAAAAGACCAAAATGGAGAAAGAAGAACATGAAACAGAGGAGGAAATAAAAACAGAAGATGAAAAGGAATACCTAGAACAGAAAAGAAAAAGACTAAAGCAGAGAAAGCAGAAACTAAACAAGATGAAAAGAAAACCAAAACAAAGTATGAGGAAGCAAAGCTAACAGAGGCAGAGAAGACAAAAGAAGAGGGAAAAAAGGAAGAAGAGACACACCCTGAGATATTAGGGACACAAGCAGAAACAGGAGGCATAGAGATTTCTAAAGGAAGTGAAAGAAAAAATAACAGAAAGAGAAATCCCCTGCAATGTTGGCAAGGGAAGCAACAGTTGTGCTTGTTTCATTAAGCACACCTACAAAACAAAAAAGGAAAAAGAAAAAGGTAGGCCTCCCTGTATTTAAAGGCCAGGAAAAGCACAAAAATTCAAACAAACGGAATATGAGGAGCAGTGGAAAGACATGGACAAGAAGGCAGAATTTTATGGCACACATGCGTAGACCACATCAGAAGCTTGGGATGATAGGGAGGCCACCAAGGCCATCCAGGATGAGGAGATGGATTAGTTGCTCAGAGGATGAGCAACACCTTCAGTAGGGGGGTGATGATGAGCCCCAGAAATGGGTAATTATATGGGCTCATTTAGCCTCCTAATTCGACTTAATCCACCATTCTCATTAGTTTATTGCATGTTTTTTATTATATTTATGCTAATAGAGTGAATTGGGTTAGTCATTATGCCAAAAAGTCTAATGTGTGCTTTATGCATATTTTTGGTCAATTTTGAGACAAAATCAAAGGTTTAATGAGCACTTGGCAGCCAAATTCATGGAAGAACAAGGGAGAGGATTTGTAGGAAGGTGTCCCCTTCATTTATGAGCCCTTACCTTGAATTCTCCATCAAAAACTCGGAGCACAAGGGGCAACCAAGCAAGTCAAGTAGGACTGCTGTTAACTGCAAGTTTTGGCAGCCGAGTTCCTAAAGTTTAGGAGGACTGTTGGGGTCCTCAATTTTCATAAATAAGAAAGCTTAGGTCCTCCATTCAGTTAGTCAGATTTTAGTCAGATTTTAGTCAGTAGGTTAGTCATTTTGTTAGTCTGTTTTCGCACTTTAGTGCAGCTCTCTATCAACAAATTTTCAAGCTTTTTCTTGTAGACAATTTTTGGGATGTAACTATTATTTTTTTATCAATAAAGATGAATCCAGCTTTGCACCAGCTCTAATTTATCTTAGGAGGCTGTAGCTCTTGGGGTTGGGCCCAACCCAAGTGCCAATACCTCCTTTGTGCACTTTTATGTGTCTTTGCTGCATTCATAGAATAATTTATGTTATTTGGGTTAAGATCTTGCTTTGTTACTTAAGTTGTTTTTGATGATTAAAATAGCTTTTCATGCTTCAGGTTGATTTGACAGTTTGGTAACAGAAAAGATCTGCAAAAAGGTCATCAAGCAAGCCTTGATCTCACCTCTCTCTCCTTGGGACCATGAGCTGAGACCAAGGCATATTTGCTCCACAAAAACACTTTTTTTGCCTTTCCATGCAATTGCTAGTGTTAGATTTTTAGTTGGAAAATTTGATACCAGTTGTACTTGCATGTTTAAATCTATTCTTGCTTGTCTTCCATAGTTATCTTGCATGATTTCCTGTCTATAAACTTCTGTTCATCATGTTTCTGGTTTTTAGGTCAGATTAGGTCAAAATAGATAGATCTCTAGTTTTTCTAGTCTTTGTTCGATTAGTTTTGGAAAATAGTGTGTAGAGAACCTATAATACACCCCTGCCTATCCTTCCTCCATCATACAACCTGCTCCAACCCCTAATTCAAGATTTCTTCCCTTCATTGGCCACACTTTCCTAACTTGCCCTAATTTCTACATTCTTGTGCATCATTTCTCCCTCCATCCTTTGAGTTAGCTTTCATCCATCACAGTTAAAAGCTTCTTCTAAAAGCTCATAGAAGTTGGCTTAAGCTCCTAGCAGACTTGTGCCTACTGTTCAAGTGACATTCTGTGGCAAGAGCTAGTACTTGTGCATATAGCATCGTCGCTTCCAAGTTTGTTACGAACTACAGGGTTGATAAAAGTAAAGAAAGGAGTCTCAGGAGTTGTAGCATTATTGCTGCAATAATGGAGCCCACCATATTGGAAAAGATATTTTATGCAGCCAAGTACCAGGGAGAAAGCCCAAGACCGCAACTGGTGCACAGGACCAATTATTCATGAGCTTCTTTGCTATTTTCCAAAAAAAAAATTCACTGTCTGTGTGGAGAAAACTGTGTAAATGGTAGTGGTACAACTGGTATAAAAGAACAAAAATGAATGGATATGGGAAGTAAAACAACTATGCATATGAGACAGGGCAGAAAAATGACTATGGATATGGGCAGCTGTATATTCAGGGTATACAAAAAACGGAGTGGCTGTATGTGTGAATCGGTGCGGAAGTTATATGGAATGGAGTGGTTGCCCATGTAAACAAAAAGAATAAAAAACGTAATGAATAATCCAAGTGCTTGTATACGTGGGAAAGCCATGGAGGTATAAGAGAGAAGGTCGGTAAAATAAATGAAAAATTAGTTTGGAAGAGTCGTATCCAACTAACGTCATGTAATCAGTCGTTAAACTGAAGTAACAGTAAAGTACGAGTTATTAAAGAGGGGAGGAATGTAATCATGACTGAATGCCACCACACAATAAGTTCGTAATTTGGATTTTCCCTCTCTAAGCATGCCGAGTTAAAACAATAGACTATTCATCAATTAAAATCTGTTTTTCCTCGCGCGACATGCAAAAAAAGGGTTCATAGAACCAAGAAATTATCCCAAACCGCTACAAATTTATTAAAACCATTTCTGGGTTATCTAACTAACCTTGTACTCAAAGAATCCCATGTTTTATTTTTTCCTAATTCATTTTCATTTGGCTGAATTGTGTAGTTAAAGTTTGACGTTTAATCAGTTCTGCGTTTTTGTCAATTACATCCTCTGTAAAATCAATTTCAAAAATATTTGTTTTTAGATGCAATCACAATGTAGAAAATGGCACCAACAATGATCCAACGAATCTTGGGAAATTCTTACAGAGATTTTACTGCTTCAATAACTCTCGCAAAGGCCTTAGAGAGTCCTCTAGATGACCATTTGAAGCCCGATTGAATGCATGTTTTGAAGTAGGATTTGATATCAACCGTGGTAACTGATAAGACATGGTGGATAAAAGAGAGCCAAAAAACAAATTATGGCACTTGATATAAATTCTTTGCTAGTAAATGACACTTTGAAATTTATGAAAATGCCACCGCACAAATGAAACTTGTCTTGCTTACACAAAAAATTGGATTTGTCTCTCACCATTATTATTTAAAAATCAACGTTTTCCTATTGAACTAAAGCTCAAATGATTTGCACAATTAGATTTTTCATTGACAGGTTTTGATGAAGTCCTAATCACAACAACAGATTGGAATCTAATGGCCCCCAATTTCAGGAAACAAAGGCTTCAAAGTAAATGTGCTAAAAAGGGGACTTTTCCTGAGGTCTTAAGCTGATTTTTTATTGATATGGGTTGGGTGACTAGGATAGGATCCATGTCAGGACAATTTCGGAGATGCCCATGTGGTCGGTTTCTTCATCGAATGCCTGTAACCTGCTAAACCTTGGAAACAATTGTGAAACACACAGTTAGCTACGGAACAAGGCTGCATTCCGCAACTAATTTGCAAAATCTTATTAAAACGAGACACAATGTTTTTAGGGTCACTACAAACCATAGTCAGTCAATCTTGGACAGCTGAACCTATCAAAGCAGTGTAATTTTTTTTTTCCATTGATTCAAATGAAATGATGAAATTATTATTATTATTTTTTTAAACATACCAAATCTTTTTCTGATCCTCTAGATCACACAAAGCGCAGGAGGAGAGCATACTCGAGAAATTATTATTATTTTTAGATGTAAGAAATAAGGTCTCCTAATTACACTTCCCCGACAACGGTGCCAAAATGTCTAGTCAATTTAGTGTCCTAAATTTCTCTACATAAATTATCAGTCTGGGTATCGTAAACTGATGAAGTGTGGTGCACTATATGTGCTTAGTTAACCTTTCTCTTACTTTGTTGTTTTATAGTTTATGTTGTTTTGGGGTTTTGTTTCTTATGCTTAAGAAAATTAATCTAAGAAATAAAAGTTATGCTTCCAGGTGAAATCTCTAAATGTTAATGGACAACTAAATCTAATTACTTTTAATGTTGGAATCTAATTTCTAAAGGGAGAAAATGAAATGAACATTAGATAAAAACAAATCAAAACTTTGAACAGTTAGATTAATCTAAGCTGGCAAAATGTCTATGAAACGAAAGCAAAAATGATAACAGCTAAATGAAGTGTTTTATCACTTTGCTATGCAATTTTGGGAGAACTACCTCCTTGTGATAGCATTTTGAGGGATCCAATACTTCATTGTTCTCAGAAGAAATAAACATAAAAATGTAGAGAAAGACTCATTAATAAATGAAATACTTCACCACTTAGTGAACCAAGGGCTTTCAAAAATATTCACTTACAACATGAGTTATTAAACTATGGAAAGCAAATAGAAAACATGTAAAGGAAAACTAATCTAGACTCATTCATAAATGAAATACTTCACCACTTAGTGAACCAAGGGCTTTCAGAAATATTCACTTACAACATGAGTTATTAAACTATGGAAAACAAATACAAAACATGTAAAGGAAAACTAATCTACTGTGTGCTCATTCATAAATGAAATACTTCACCACTTATTGATCCAAGGGCTTTCAGAAATATTCACTTACAACATGAGTTATTAAACTATGGAAAGCAAATAAAAAATATGTAAAGGAAAACTAATCTACTGTGTGCTCTAATGCTCCAAGTACTAATTAGAAAATAGGAGGACTACTTTCTTGGACTATTTTGTCAAGCATAGATTACACAATTATATTTTCTAATTTGAAATGGAAAGAAAATACCAAACATGTAAAGGAAAACTAATCTACTGTGTGCTCTAATGCTCCAAGCACCAATTGAAAAATAGGAGGACTACTTTCTTGGACTATGTTGTCAAGCATAGATTACATAGTTAGATAAATCTACAATCAACTGGTTGAACACACTTCCATGAATTAAACTTGCATGAATGGAAAATCTAAACTATTAAGCTTGAAAACAACAAAATGACATACTTTAATGAAATCAAAGCAAAACTATAAAACAAAATCTACTCTATCTTACATTCTAGTATGCTCCATGACATCTACTTCACATCTCCTTCCATGTTGAGAGCATCAAAGCTTTATTCAAATTCTTCAAAATTACAAAGTACAACAAGTTGAGCTAACAAGAATTTACAAAGCTCTCCAAAATCTCCAAAGCTACAAAAGCTTTCCAAAAACTACAAAACTCTAAGCTAACAAATGAAGTAGAGAGATCTCCTATTTATACAAAAATATGAGAAGTCATCTCATTAATGAGAGTCCATGAATCTCTCCCTATACCTCTAGAGTTCTAATCAAAATAGGAAATGATAAGACACGTCTTCTTAGAGTTTCAATCCAAATAGGAAATGTGACACATATCCTCATGATCTCATGATCCTCTTCACTCAAATTCGAATTTGGCCTGAGGGTGACACATAAAGGTCTTCTAGAAGCCTCCTTTTTACCTACACATGTCAACAATCTCATCCCACTTGTTAGGTATAAGCATATGCAAATTATTTTCTAATTTTTAACCACAAATTCACTTAAAAATGCTAAGAATTAATAAAGTTTGGAAAAACATAAATGTGACCTAATGATAATGAAAGTGAGATGAATGTAGTGACATGGTAGTGAAATGAAGGTGAAATGGAGGTGATATAATGGAAATGAATGACAATTTCAAGACCCAACACTTGGCTTTCTAGTCACACCATCTTAATCGAAAAGTTCTTCAAAAGGTATGAGGCCTTTAGGAATATTGTTGTCTTTCAGCTGCAATATTTCCATTTGATTCACCTCAATTTCCAGTTCATCGGTATCATAGTCAACATCTATGGAAGCATCCTTGTAGTTTCCCTCATTCTGCAAAAAGGTATTGATCTCCTTATCATCCCAAAACACCTGTCAATACCTCAAATTGTCCAGGATAGCAGGGCGGTGTTTCACATGGATCTCAAACTTCTTGTTGGAATTCATTGGAATCTTCAAATTACTTACGGTAATGGCAAGTGAATCTGCAATAACATTTTGAGCATGAGGTATTGCTATCAAAGTATAATATGGAAACATTCGTAAGATATATAAAACTGCATTTTGGTAGGCTCTCATCCATGGGTGTTTAACTTGATATTCTCCCTTGATTTGCTTGATTATCAGCTCCGAATCTCCATAAATTGATATCCTTTTTGCATTCAGATTTTTCAGAATTTTTAACCCTGCAATTAATGCTTCATACTCGGCTTCATTGTTAGAATAGTCAAAGGCCAATTTGTATGAACATATTCTAACATTACTAGGAACTTTATTCGGCTGGAAAACAGGGCTGCGAATCCAAATCCCTATGCTGACACCATCCTTACCTATGGCTTCGTCAAAATCCATGCTCCAAAGACCTGCCTCTTCTTCTAGATGCTAAAATTTTATGTCCTTCTTTTTCTCAATTTGACTAATCTTTTCATTTTGCTATTGTTCACTACCTTTTTGTTGTTGCTGGTATGTAGACTACTTAGAAGTACTTGCAATTTTATGTCTTTCTTGATCAAGGTCTGCTCTAAAATTTTCTGAAATCTCTAGAATATATTCTACTTCAACTAACTGACTATCAAAATCATTCAAACCACTATCTAAATATAGTACAAATGACTCTAAATCTATATGTACAACATTAATTGGATGATTAAGCGGTTTCTCCTTGCTGGTAATCATGTATTTCATTTTCTTCTCCCTGTATAATTTTCTCAATTGGCCAAACACGGGAATGGTAGCATAGGAGAAATCTAGTTGTAAAGTCCCTTTAAGCTTTGCACCCCATGATCTAGACAAAATCATACCAAACCGTGGTCGAATTTCCACAAAAACCACATCCATCGGAACATTCTTGGCTGGGATTCGATCTAGAGATACCACCCAGTCTTTGATATGACCAATACAACGGACCCTACCAAAATCAAAAGAGTTCAGGTAATGATACTTTCAAGTAATGTCAAGGCCTAGTTTCTCCATAATGGCTTTTGGCATCAGATTATGGAAATCTCCAGAGTCAAACATGGCATTGTGGAGGACATACTCATGCAGTCTAAGGCTTCTATAAAATGGAGGAACTTCACTACCCTTGGAGTGACCTTCTAAGGTAGAGCCAAAAATGAGCTCAGGGTGATCGTCTTCTACATTGACCATATTAGATAAAGGATCTATATGCAAAATTTTGTACACCTGGTGTTTATAGTTGTTGTTCTTAATCAATTCAGTCAAAGGGATTGAAACTTTTAATTTAGCAATCTCATTTTCTAAACTAAAAGCAAAAACTTTATCTACCTCTTTGACTAAAAGGTCCTTCTTTTTGACTTTTTCTTTTGTTGCACTTTGCTGATTGTTCTTCTCGCTTGCAATGCTATTTGCAGATGTTCCTTTGCTGGAAATCGAATTAGCAGGCTCTTTCCCTTTCTTCTAAATGTTTGAGGAGTCATTTTGGGTTGCACTTCATTTCTCTTTTGAACTGGACTGACTGGTATATCCCTGCTTCTCAATGAATATTTCCTTTGCTATGTTGTCAATGCATTCATATATCCTCGCAGATAATAATCTAACTCATCCTCGAAAATTGCCTCATTTGCTAGTATGTAGTCTTCATCCCTTTAGGCATCTGGGACCTTCGAATATTCTTCATTTTTCGTGAGAAAGATGGGTAAACCATCAACAGTAAAGAAATGATTTGCCTGTACCACTGGATCATCATCCTCTATTCCATGCACATAGTTTTGCTGCAAAGGAGTTCTGACCTACTACTGTTGTGATGACTGATCTTGTGCCTTTTGCATCCTTTGTTTAATCCTGAATTGGGGCTGTTGTTGTCCTCTAAAGTTGGGATTTCTGATTGTTGTTTCAAGTTTATCTGCAACTGTCAAACGGTTAAACATCTTCTCAATTTTTCAGAGTATATTATTTGCCTTAACATCTGAGGAAGATGATTCTTCCTTTATAGTCACTTTCTTTTCAGTTTTCATCCTTGCTCTTTTGGCCAGCAGATTTGCTTCTACACTCACAGCGTTCTTCTACATATCTTCAAGTGTGGTAGGATCTCTTTCTCGCAACTGATATGCCATATCAGCATCGAAATCGTCTGGAAATTTGATCAATGCTAATCCCATCGGTGGCTTAATGTCAGCCGGAATAGCATTATAAACTGCATTGAACCTTACACAATAATCTTGCACACTTTCACCCACATTCCTTTTGATATTTTCCCACTACAGATAGAATCTGTAGTGGGTTCTTCTTCACCTCCCATCGGTCCAGGAATTGCCTATGGAGAATCAGCAAAGTATTGATAGAGGCTGCTGGTAAGGCTCAAAACCATTTTTGAACCTCGCCTCCAAAGCTTTGTACAAATAATCTCATGGACACATTTTCGGCATCTACCTCATGAAGGTCAAAGAAGTCATTCATCCTATCGACATGTTGCTGTGTTGTAATACTTTGAGTGGCATCGAAAAGAGGTATCTTACTTTGGTAATCAACGGGCATGTCATCCAGATTCTGAGGTAGAATGAGAGGTGCATATCTGGCAGCCATGACTTGAGGTGGATTTGAAACTAGTGTCAAGGTAACTGGGGGATTTTTGACAACAAGCGGAGTTGATGTAACAGAGGTGATGGGTGTTTGAGGGGTAATGATAGGCTGATGAGGAAGTGAAGGTATAAATGGAGATGATGGATGATTCTCTTAAATATGGGGAAAATATGATGAAGTAATTGATGCTGAGGCTATTTCAGAAAATTCAGGGAGTCTTTCAGTAATAAGGGATGATTGAGGGGAGTTCTGCAGGTTTCGGTCACTTAGCAATTTGGCTTGTTGGATTTCAAGTTCTTTGGTGAATTTGGGTCTGGGACTATGTCCATTAATTCATTATCAGATGTGGTTCTAAACAGAGAAAGACCAAAATACTCGTCAAATGGGAGATCTTCAAGGAACAACCACTCAACAGGGCATGAATGAGATCTAAAAACTGGTCTAGGGCTTGGTGAACTTTCTTGTCTGAGAATCTGCAGAATGAGATTATGATTTTTCAAATATAGGAGGAGGATCAGGATCGGGATTGGACCTAGTGTATCTTCTTGAAGCCAGTGTGTTAAGAGTTCTCAATATTTTTATATTGCTTTACAACTTTCCACTTTTTAGCCTAATGAATTCCAAACTTATCATCCAAAAGTTCAGAACTTCTTAATAGTACTAGGGTGATTTGTCTTCCTTCCCTAGTATGGTCGCCACTATGTTAGGGCCTAGATTGACCTTAGGCTGAAGGGAGGCAATTCTAGGGTAACCACAAACCACGCTTAATCTTGTAGCTAGCTCTACAAGGCCAGGAGAGGGCTCTGTCCTTATGGATCTTAGTCAATATGACTGGATCAAATAAGGATTTTATGCTAGGTATAGTAGCTCTTGGGGTTTTCATTGATTTTGTTGGGTTTTTTGCTAGATCAAATGGATCCAGGCAGTTTTGGGTCAGGGAAATTAAGTCAAGATGCAGGTTGTTCTATGGGGCAAGGTAGGTATAGGCTTTTACACTTGAAATTGAGTGAGATGAGAGATCTAAGACTGGTGATGAGTTGAGGAGGGCATATAAAGATCATGTATCCTTCTCAAACAATAGAAAACATAGAAAACTGAATAGCTTCCCAAGGCAGAGCACTATGAACAATGAATTCTACCTATCTATTTTGACATCATTCAACTAGAAGTAATGAATTAGATTGTGGCATACATCAAACATGTGAAAAATGGATAACAAAAGAAGAAACAATGAAAAAACACCATACCACTGTAGGTATTAACCCCGTACAGAAATCACCTGCATACGAATTTTAAAACACAAAAAATAAATAATGCGAGAGCATAACACATAAAACACATATACACAGAGATTTCCCCTAGATCCCAAAACCAGGACTACCAGCTTGATTTTTCATTATGTTCCTTTCAATGTTATAATACATATTTATACATGTCGAAGCATCCAATACCATGGACCGAAAACCATCGCGTCTAATACCATGGACCGAAAAACATTGCGTCCAAAAAACATGTGAAAAAATCATGCACAAAACCATAGGTGGGTCCGCCCAACCTAACATAGGGTCCAAAACCAAAATTTTGGGGGGCGCTGCCTTGGACCCCATAAAGTGGGGTTATGGGTACACCTCAAACCCCCTGTGACCCCCCACCTGCTACAAAATTGACGCAACAAAGGGGGGCTCCGCCCCCCCTCTAACCCCCCGGTTAACTATGTGGGCTAGTCGTGGAAAGAATATAACACAACCCAACATTCTCCCACTTGTTGTTTTCTTTCCATAGGGGGCCACAAGAGAGCTTAGTCATTTTTCTAGCCCTGAAATGCCCATTGTCTCTCTACACCAAGAGAACTTCTCAGAGCTCACAGATTTTGTCAATGCATCTGCAGTATTCTTCAAAGTGTCCACCTTTACCAACAACAACTTTTTGTCTTCTATCATATCCCTCACAAAGTGATACTGAACATCAATTTGCTTTGTCTTTGAATGATATGCGGGGTTCTTTGCCAAGAAAATTGCACTTTGGCTATCACGGTCTATCTTTATAGCTCCCTGTACTAACCCCATACTTGAACATAATCTCTGCAACCAAACTACTTCCTTGCTTGCATGAGTGGCTTCCATGTATTCTACCTCTGTAGTTGATAGTGCCACTATATATTATTTCTTACTCATCCAACTGACTGCACCTCCAAATAGGTTAAACACATACCCACTTGTAGATCTTCTCTAATCCAGATCTCCAGCCTAATTTGCATCAACAAAGCCATGAATATCCAATATTCTATCCAATCCTGATCTTCCTTGGTAGCACAAACCATAATCACTAGTGCCACACAAATACCTGAAAACCCGCTTCACTGGTGTCCAATGCTTCTTCCCTAGTTTTGACATAAACTTGCTCAATACTCCCACTGCATGTGCAATTTCTGGTCTAGTACAGACCATTGCATACATCAAGCTACCAACTGCACTTGCATATGGAACACAGAACATGTCCTCTTCCTCTTCTTGTGTCTTAGGACATTGTTCAGCAGATAACCTCACACCTACAGGAATAAGAACCTTCACCGATTTACTATCTTGCATATTAAACCTCTGCAATATTGTCTCGACATGCTTCCTCTGCTTTAACCAGAACTTCCTCCTTGCCCAATCTCTTTTAATTTCCATGCCCAAAATATAGTTTGCAGCATGAAGATCTTTCATGTCAAATTTGGAGGACAATTGGGTCTTCAAATCCTAGATAATTTCTTTGTCATTTCCAACCAGGAACATATCATCCACATACAAGACCAGATAAATAATACGGTCACCAATTAATTTAAAATACACATAGTGATCTGCTTTGCTTCTGGTGAAGCCAAGTCCCCATATAAATGTATCAAATTTCTGATATCACATCCTTGGTGACTGTTTTAACCCATACAGAGAATTCTTTAACTTGCATACCAGTTCTTTCTTACCCTTCACCGCAAAGCCTTTAGGTTGCTTCATGTATATTTTCTCTTCCAGATCCCCATGAAGAAATGTTGTCTTCACATCCATTTTTTCTACCTCAAAATCAAAAGCAGCGGCAACAGATAAAAGTAATCTAATAGAAGTTACCTTGCCAATAGGAAAATATCACCAAAATCAATTCCTGGCACCTGGGAATAACCTGTTGCTACCAACTAAGCTTTGTATTTCTCCACCTTTCCTTTTGCATTTGTCTTCTCCTTGAACATCCATTTGCTGCCAATGGGTTTCCTTCTAGTCGGCAACTCCACCAGATCCCAAGCCTCATTTTTGTGCAAAGATGTCATTTCATCAACCAAGGCCTCTTTCTAAAGTTTTCCATCCTCTGATACTACTGCTTCCTTCACAGTTCTGGGATCATCGTCAGTAATAGATAAAGCAAAATTTGAATAGAAAGCAAATGGAATATACCTTTCTGGCTGCCTTCTTTCTCGAACTAATCTTCTCACACCTGGAGTTTGTGGCTCTTCATCTTCTAATTCCTCCTCTGTTGTAGAGTCTAATTCTTCCTCCTTAAGCTTGAAATCTATCTTCTCAGGTTCCTTTGGTTGAACTTCATGTTTAATAACATCTTTTACCTCTATGAACACCACATCTTGGTTGTACACAACCTTCCGTGTGACTGGGTTCCGAAGCTTATAACCCTTTAAACCATCCTTATACCCAATAAAGTGCACTTTTCAGATTTACTATCCAACTTCGTTCATTTCTCCTTTGGAACATGTACATATGCATCACATCCAAATACCCTCAGATGCGAAAGAGAGGGTTTCTTACCAGTCCATACCTCTTGTGGAGTCTTATCCTCCAACGCTGATGAAGGTGACCTGTTGACCAGGTAACATGCAGTATCCACTGCCTTTGCCCATAATTCCTATCCTAACCCGACACCACTGAGCATGCTTCTTGCCCTTTCCATCAATGTCTTGTTCATTCTTTTTGCAATTCCATTTTGTTGAGGTGTATATGGAGTAGTCTCTTGTCATGCTATACCACACTTCTTATAGAATTCTTCAAATTCCTTGCTGCAAAACTCTCCACCATTATCTATCCTCAACAACTTTATCTTCTTCTCTATCTGATTTTCCACTAGAGCCTTAAATTATTTAAACCTATCAAAGACTTCATATTTCTTCTTAAAGAAATATATCCACATATTCCTTGAGAAGTCATCTATAAATGATACATAGTACGCAGGCTTACCCAGTGATGGAACCTTCACAGGTCTAAACAAATCATTGTGCACAAGCTCTAATATATGTTTTGCTCTCTTACTACCAGAGGGGAAACTCACCCGATTCTGCTTCCCATATACACAGTTTTCATAGAAATCAAAATCCAGATAGCTATTACTCATACCTTCTACCATACCTTTACCATGAAGTATTTAAAGGCTCTTCTCTCCAATATGTCCAAGCCTTTGATGCCACAACATGTTCTTTTCTCCAGAGACCACTAGATTTTCTGCTCCACTTTCAAGAACCACGGAACTATTGCACCCATCAACAATAGTGCTACCTTGAAGCTTGTACAAGGTTTCGATCCGAACTCCCTGCATCAATACCAGTGCTCCCTGAACCATCTTGCAGGTATCTTTCTTGAACATTGTTTTTACACCTGCATCATCCAACTTGCTAACATAAATCAAATTTTTGGCTAATGCAGGAATATGCAGAGCACCTGGAAGTATTCTAACCCTTCCACCTTGCAGCTTCAACTTTACTTTTCCACGACCAATGATTCTAGCCTTCCTGTCATCCCCCAAGAAGACATCACCATCATCATATTTCTCATATTCATAGAACCACTCTCTATGGGGAGTGAAGTGAAAGGATGCACCTAAGTCAATCAACCATGCCTCATGATCTACATGTGTACTTGAAGAAGCCAAGTACACATCCCCACCTTCATCTGAGGTGGTTTTCACCTCTAGAGATGGAGCCACATCAGATCCCTTTCCTTTGTTAGGAACTTTAGATTTAAAGTCCCTTTTGAAGTGGCCTTCGTTTCCACATTTCTAGCACACCACCTCTACAGGTTTTCCTAGAGATTTAGATCTCCCTCTAGATTTAGATCTCCTATTTTAGTTTTTGTTCTGGGGCCGTCCTCGTACAGATAAGGAATCACCATTTTGGCTCTCAATATTTTTCTCTCTCATCTCCTCCATCAACAAGGATGAGACTATTTCATCAAACTACAAAGCAATTGCATTGCTACCTATTTCAATAACTAGATTATCCCACGAATCTGGTAGAGAACACAACAAACTGATGCACTTATCTTCATCTAAAATTTTAATATCAACAAATGCTAACTAACTTACCACAGTATTAAATGCATTCAGACACTCTGTCACCGAGTCTCCATCTTTCATCCTCAGGTTATACAACATTTTCCCCAGAAACAGTTTATTCACTAGAGACTTTGTTTGGTACAAAGTCCCTAACTTGTCCCACAAAGCCTTTGCCGTAGGTTCCCCTGATACATTCAGCAATACTGAATCTAAGACACACAATTGTATTGTGCTCTTTGCCTTCTGATCCAACTTCTTCCATTCTTCATCAGACACTCCCGTTGGTTTAGTACCCAGATCTACCATAATCCACTGATCTTTATCCACCAATAGATCCTCCATCTTGAGTTTCCACAACTCAAAACTTTGACCATTAAATTTCTCAATCTCTATCTTTCCACTGCTCACCATATTCTTTCACCACCATAATTGATCTCGTAGATCTCCCACTGAATTGGGTCTATCATAGGCTCGAGCGAAAACCCTCAGCAACAAAGGCGTCTCCTTGAAGACAAAACTGCTCTAATACCAAATGTAGGTCCTAACCCCGTACATAAATTACTTGCATACGAATCCTAAAACACAAAAAATAAACAACGAGAGAGCATAACACATATTAAAACACATATACACAAAGATTTCCCCTGTATCCCAAAATTGGGACTACCAGCTTGATTTTTCATTATGTCCCTTTCAATGTTATAATACATATTTATACATGCCGAAGCATCCAATACCATGGACTGAAAACCATCGCGTCCAATACCATGGACCGAAAACCATTGCGTCCAAAAAAAATGTGCGAAAATCATGCACAAAACCATAGGTGGGTCTGCCCAACCTAACATAGGGTCCAAAACCAAAATTTTCCGTGGCGCTACCATGAACCCCAAAACGTGGGGTTACAGGTACACCTCAAACCCCCTATGACGCCTCCCCCCCCCCCCCACACACACACAATTAGCGCAATGAAGGAGGGATCTACCCCCTCTCTAACCCTCCCAGTTAACTACGTGGGCTAATCATGGAAAGAATATAACACAACCCAACAACAACAATTATCCCATAAAAATAGCTGCAAATCTTATTTATTTCCTTGCCAAATTGTTGATAATGATGTATAATGTAGCTCAAAGCATCCAAGTGAGTCCAACCTTTGTTAATGACAGAAAAAATACATCATATAGACATCAAACCACCTATGCTAGCCATCAGGAGTTGAAACCAAGAGAAGAGGAATTGTTACAACTTTTTCCAAACAGGGACCAAGAATATAGGCAGTGGAACAACTTACCTCTATAAACATGGAAACTGATTCATTGACCCCAAAACCACCTCTAACTAATGAATCTACCCTATAACGTCATTTCACTATTAAATTTACATGCCAAGTCATTAATTACATCATCAAAATCATCCATGAGGAGAGAGAAAGTGAATTTTTAGAGAAGACAGGCAAAATTTGATTTTTATGGCAAACTGGCCAAAAGCGTAGTGCCATTAGCCAAAAGCGGAGTGTCACTTTCCAACAACTTTGGAGGCCTTCCCCTTAGCCAAATTTAGCCCAAGATGGCTCATTGGAAAAGTCTTCCTGTCTAGTTTTTGGAACATCTTGAATTTTTTCATTTGGAGGTCATTTTCTCCCTCAAAACATGAATCACCCAACACAGCTTCTATGTGTCCAAAAAGAAGCAGAAATGTCATTGTTTTTATAGTTTTTGGACCTTTTTGTGGGCCAGTTTTTCTCCAAAACTTCTAAAATTTTCTGAGATGGATGCTCTCATCATGCTGAATCCAAAAAAGTAAACTTTTTCCTGATTGGATGTCTCAAGGAAAAGTGTAGTGCCGTCGAGGCCAATTTCATGTGTAAAAAATTTCAAAATTGCAAAAGGGCTAAACCTCTTCAAAATTTGCCCAAATTTGGCATGGGACACCACCATCAGATGCTTTGATGGGCTAGAGAGGCTTCAGCTAAAATTTTCAACTTATCTTGCTCTTTTTTTCTCTTTAAAGCCTTCCTCAACCTAGCTTTAAGCTTCCTGATCCTCATGTTACAGATTTTGTTGTGGGTCATGTAATGGTAGGCCATGTGGTGAAGCATCTTCTTATCCCTGTTGGCCTTCTCAATCAGCCCTTCAAGATGTATGTTGACCCTCTCAAGCCATGTTTCCCTATCATTCTCAATCTCTTGCTCAATAGGGGTCAATGGGACATTAGCCTCCTTGATAATTTGCCTATTTGCTTTGACTATTTCCAGCTCCATGAGGACTTGTTTGTCACTCAGTTGCTTGTTTTCTTGTTCCAAGTATCTAATGATGAACTTGGCTCTCTCTAAATTATCTACCAAGGATTGTATTTGAGCTTCTTGTTCCTTTATGATAATGTCTTTGACAGTTTCCGGATCCTGAGTTTCTAAGTCAATGACATCAACTCCATGATAAGTAAAGTGTTGTTGTGGCTCCTCATGCTCAACAAGATTAAAATCTCTTTCTTATCATCACCAAAATCTTTTTCTTGCACCTTTTCCTTGCACTTGCTTTGCTGCTCAGCCTGTACCTATTTTGCTGAAGAAGAAGGCAAAGCCCCTTCCACACCTTCTGGAGATAGCATTTGCCTGTGGCTTGATGATGAAGGCGAGACCCCTTCCACACCTTGTGGAGATAATACTCACCTAGAAGCTGCAAAAAGTTTCCTAGTACCCCTCTTATATGTCACAAACACTGGAACTCCAACAGTTTCAATCTCTTTGACCTTTTCATGGCTTGAAGTTCCACCTTCTTCATGATGTACTAATGAAAATATTTGTGGGCCTTTGAACATCTCATGAGAAATGAAATTCTCCCATGGCATGTTAAAGTGGCTCAGGTGGTGAAGAACAATGATTTTAATCAAAGAGTAATGGTAAATTCTATTCAACTGCTGGTGGTATGGCTTCCTCTGTACAATATGTGCCATCTTCTCAATGTTTCTAAACATGAAGTAAGGGAGATTCATCATCTTTACTCTAGTGAAATGCATGAGAAGTCTAATGTGATAGGCATATAACCGGGAGAACCTACCTTCACAAGTGAAGTACTTGATACTGGTTTTCATCAATGGGGCATACTTGTCTTCCAAAAACTTGAAGGGGAATACTCTTTTCATTTGGTCTCTGTATCTAGCCTTGATGTAAGGCTCATAGTACTTGTTATCAATATCCTGACCTTTGTACCAATTTTCACCCACATCTAGAATTCCTATAGCCTCTAAGATGACAGCTAGTGATATGGTGAAGGTTATTCCGGCAAGGGTTACTTCATTACTATGCAAATGAGTCACAAATAGCCTAGCCAACTCATGATGAAACCTGACTCTTTCTATCATTTCACAAAAATCAAAGCATGCCTGGTGTTTAAAGCAAGAAATGGCAAGTGGGAAAGCTTGTAACTCCCTCAAACTAGTGGGCTCTTCTCTAATAATTCTTCCTCCTTTATGAGGCTTCCTCTGCTACTTATGTCTCTCCATGGAACTATCATTGAGTGTCTCTTCCTCATAGTCATATTCACTGTCTCTTTCCATTTTTTTCTGTGGTTGTGAACACTTATGGTTTTATATGGACAATGATGGGATAGGATGGAGGAATGAAATGAATAGAGTGAATATGAAGGAATATGTGAGAGTATGATGTATGAATAGGTTTTTATGGGTGAGTATGTTTTTAGGGAGAGTGGGTAGGGTTTGTAGGGTTGATAGAGAGTGTAAATAGGAATTTAGGGAAAATGTATGAGGGGAATGGGATTTAGGAAATATGGTATGTGGGAAAGGGGTTTAGGGAGTAATGGCAAGCAGATAGGGTAAGTAAAACACTAGTGAAATGAGGAAAAATTAGTGTTTCACCCTAGAAGCTAGGGTTTTAGATTTAGGAATGTGAAACACAAAACTTGGAAAACAAAACCCTAAAACATGAGATATGATAGATGTACTTACTTGTAAGAGAGAGAAATTTGAAAGTTTTGAAGTGAATTGGCAGTTTTTGAATGATTTGGTCGATTTGGAGCTTGGCTGGGCAGAAGCGCAGTGCCTCTCACAAGTGAGAAATGTCACTCGGAAAGCACAGCGCCCATGTAAAATTGCACAGGGAAATGCTGCTAGGTGCACAGCGCCAATTCAAAAACGCAACGCCCTCCTCAAAAGCGCAGCATTGGTCAAATTTGTCCAAAAATGCAACGACTCACTTGTATTTGCCCAATAATGCTTGAAATCAACCCTTAGCTCTCCTTTTGGCACTTTGAACTTCAACACTAACACAATGAAATGATAAATAGAAGGATGGCTTTATATAGCTTTCACTTTTTTATTTTTGTTGGTGAAAACCTACTTTTATAATGTCTTTCTGCTTTTTCCAATACTCAGTTTTTTTATGCTTGGTTTTATTTGCTTTGATAGGTGGACTGATGCTCAAATCCTTTTGATTTTTTGCAGTGGCAGTACTTTGGCAACATCACCAAATTTCTAGGAGCAGCATGGAACCATTATTACATATGAGAACATTAAAATTACATCAAATTTAAAAATAAAATACAAATTCTCTGTTTTCACCTCAAAACTAGTTTTGAGGTGAGAGCTTCATTAAGCTTACAAATTAACAAATTATGACTTTTCTGATCATTATTTTCCTCATGTGTTTGCTAACCATTATCAGCAATAATATCTTAATTTTGACCATGGTGGAAAACCCTAAGACCTAATGAGACCAAACCCTAGGACTTAATAAAATGAACTGCAAAAATGAACATAAATCATGACTGGAAAATTATGAAAGGTGGTCAGCAGGTATATATCATGAGAGAAAAACTGGAGTAAACCCTACCATCAGTGAATCCATGACCTAATGGAATGAAACCTCATTAGAATGAGATTCCTACTATGAAATGCAAAAGAGCAGATTTTGATCACTGATGATAGTGTGAAGACACTGACACTAACAATATATATATCCAATGTTAAGAAGGGAAGGTTAGGTATATATGTGGCTTATGGTCCAGCAAAGGTTTAATGAGGACTTAGAGGGGTTGAATAAGTCCCGATAATAAATGAATGAAGGTTATAAGGAGTTATAATGTTCGGATAGGAAGGTTTAAAAGAAAGGCTTTAGCAAAGTCATATATGAAGTATAAGGTGTGATTAAAAATCCCGATATATGGATATAGAATAAGAGTTAGACTATGGTTGGGTGTTAATAAATCATTCAACACAAGATGTATAAAAGGCGGCCTTAAACCTTAAGAATTGAAGATTTGACTCCTTAATGAGTTAAAATTCCTAGGATAGATCAGATATATGCATAAGACATGCATACTGTGGGTAAAGTAGGGGTAACCCTACGTCATTTGGTATCAGAGCATAATTGTGATTGAAACAATTGATAGCAAAATAGAATAAGGGAATTCTGTAGAAAATGACTTAGAACAAGGTTGTGTTTTAAGATGTATATGCAGGCAAGAGAACATAAGATTTAACTCTGATAAATAGCAGGCACATAGAGATAAAGTGCAAAAGAACTTGCAAATGCAAGAAAAAGAGGAAAATCCATTCAAAGTATAGGTAAATGGTGGAACAAGATCATGCAGAGATATTGAAGGTGAGATGACATGTTTTGTTCTGATTTGAATACTAGAGAATATGTGGTTTTTATATGGTTTCATAGGTGACAGCATAAGGAGGTGAGAAGATTGCAGCAAGCCTAGAGCAAGGAGTGCTCAATTGGTTCCAGGTGAAAGAACCATAGAGATGCTAAAAGACTGAGCTCAAAGGAGAGAAGCTTAGTGAGGCATATGTAGCAAGAAGGAGACTCGTTACTACAAAGGTATTGTTGCATATCACAAAGGTAATTCCACAAAGGATGTGGGTAGAATTGCCAATGTAATGAAGGAAGATGGTAAGACTTTCTAAGCGACAGAAGAAGTGGTTAGAACCAAGTATTTCATGGTGATTGAAATTCAAGAGGACAATTATGTTATCGAGAACATGCGGATGAGTTGAAGTCTAGAAGGCACAAAGAAGAGTGCTCAAAGGAGGTTTTAGAGATATAGAACCAATTGCTTGCTAAAAGATCGATTATAGAGGAAAGCTTGGTGAGGTAAGTGGCAGCAGGGAGGACTTTCTGTTGTAGAGGCTTTAATGTAGCTCATAGTAAGTGAGTGAGGATCTCACAAAGATAGAGAAGAAGATGGCTATTGATAGTCATAGCAAAGGTTCTAAGGAAGACCACAACAAAACAAATATGAAGATGGAGGATGCCAAGGCAAATGGCAAGAGGATGAGTCAAGAGGAAATTGACAAAGAGATTGCTGAGTTAAAATAACAACTTGATGTATTGATGATGATACTAGAGGAAAGCCAGAGACAAGGTTGGGTATTAAAGAAGAAGCCAGTGAAGTGGCATAAATTACAGAGAAGGCTACAATAGAAGCAAGTGAAGTGGCTAATGGAAAAACTCAGAGAAGCTGAGTTGGGAATGAAAGTATCTATTTGTGAACCAGAGCAAGGTGAAGTTCTGGGTGAAGATGAAGACTTAAAGACTGAAACTTCAAGTAAGACCAAAAGGTCTGATGATTTTAAATTTGATAATTTGTGTCTGTCTACAAGTGAAACATGTAAAGAAGGAAAATTTGCTAATATGTCATAAAGAGGGAAGAAGACAAGCAGAATCTAAATTTTGTTTTAAAGAGGAAGTAGAGAAGGATATCAAGCAATCAAGTAAAAAACTTGATGAGATTGAGGAGAAGACCATTGAAATATTTCTAAGTCATGTAAAGGACTTGGAACAGCTAGAGGAATTGGTGATTGAATCATCAAATGAGATGATGAGGTCTCGTAGTTTTACAACTGACAGGTTGTGTATGAATGCAAGTATAGCAGAAGACAAATCATTTTATGGAATTGTTTTGAATGAAGCTAAAAATTGCCAGGTAAAGTATGATGATGATTGTCTTTCAATGAAGATCAAGTTGAGTTATTACAGAAAAAGGAGTTCATAAATTCCATGCTTAATGGAGGAAATATATTCAGTAGAGATGAGACAATTATGTCCTATGATAAGAAATTTTTTATTGAAGAGGATAACGAGGAATTGATTTTCTTAAATGATCAAAGGGAGAGTGATGGACAGACATCTAAAACTACCAAAGGGAAAGAGGATCAGAATTTTATTCTAATCAAGAATGAAGAAATAGTGTCAATAAGTTATGTTTGTGACAAGGAAGAAGATAGCGAGGATTGTATAGAACTTTTGGGAGAAATTCCAAGTGAGATGGCAAATTTGTGGCAAGAGTTAAGTCTTTTGGAGAAAAGGCTAGAAGACTAAAAATTAAGTGTTCAGGTTGTAAAATTAGAATTGAATGAGAATGAAGAAGTTCACTACAGTGGACAGGGACAGAAAGACATCATTAGAACAGATGGTGTGGAGGAGAGACTAGTTGATAGTCTCATGAATTCTTCTAAGAATTCAAAGTGCTGATAGAGGAGGAGAAAACAGAGCAACAAACTGAATTGATGCCAAAGGAGGAAAAGGCACAGAAGTCTTATGTTTTTTATTTTAATAAATTTTTTATGAGTGCAAGTTTAGTTGCAGATGTTGGAGGAAATTTGGCACAGATGAGCAGCCAAATGAAAATGGAAGAAGAAGATTCTATGGAAGAATTTAATCCATGGAACAGAGATGCTCAATTGCTGGAGGGAATGATGGACAGTCATGATTCAATGCAGACAAAAAGAATCATGAAAGAGGGTAAGGATGAAATGGAGGCAATCAGAATAAGTGAAGAACAAGTAGTAAATCAGCAACTACGAGCTGAAAGTAACCAACATTAGTTTGAAGAATTGGTGGACAACAGCAACAACCTGAAGTAGAAAGAAACAAAAGCAGTAAGTGGAAAAGCATGGACCAGACCAAGAATATGCTGGACACAAAGATTGAAGGAATTGGCAGTTAATGATGAAGCAATCCATATGGAGGAAATTGATAGCAGCGGGAAGGATGATCAATCAGAGTATGAACATGATTGACAAGGAGAGGAAGCTGAAACAGAAGTACAGCAGCAAAAAGGAGAAAATCATTTGGGCAGCTACAAACTAAATTTGGGACCTTGGAGGTTTTCTAACAACTTTTGAACACACATGATCAGGAGATCAAAAAAAATTTCTACTTTGGGAGTCTCATGTAGGAGCATTTAGCTCAAGGAAAATCATTGTATTTTAGTAGACATAGGGATATTGTGTTTCCAAGGGAGTTGGGTTCCTAAGTTTGAATTAAATGTAATTATTAATGTTTTGAGCTATTTTAAGAGAGAAGCTAGAATAGGGATTTAATTGAATACAGTGAGGCATATTTGTAAATGCTCTCGAATATAGGAGAACATGAGAGAATTAGGATAGTTGAGAGATTGAGGGATTTGAGAATTAATTGTACATCTCAGATTAGGTGTTAGTTCATGATTTTATGGATTAGAGAGGATCCTTAGGGATGAGGAAGAGATTTTAGGATTTTGTTGATGAATCTATGGATCTAAACCAGGAATTGGGTTTAGAATCACTTTGTATAAATGGAAGCCAAAAATGCAAAGACATGGATTAGAAAGTAAGAAAATAGAGGCTAGATAGATAGCTAAAGTGTGGATTTAAGCCTATGGGCAGAGTGTAAAGAGAGGCCACTGATATTAGAACATCAGGCCAGAGAGACAGAGTCTCGATATGTAATCATTTTTATATGCTTATATATATATGGGGGTTGATTCGAACCTGTATAATTGTGTGTTTCACATACAGAATGATGAATTTGTGTTATCGAAGATTTACATGATATAAATGTGTGTAGGTAGAGTTCTGTAGAATACACAGAGGAGAAGATCAAGCCATAGATTTGTAATGGATCTTTGAATCCATTGAAGGATCAAGAAATGATCTGGGATGATATTGATCAAAGGAGCATGAGAGGTTAAGCCAAGAGGAGTCACGCAACGGAAACAACAAAGAACAAGAACCTTTGAAGAAACCCAAAACCAAAGAAGAACTGAAGAAATGGTGTAAAAAACCAAATTAAAGTGGTGGACGAAAGGATGAAAAGTTGATGCACTTCAACCGTTGGATCTTGGAGATCAATGGGCGGGATGGAAGGAGATAAGTGGCCAGGATTAACTCACGCAGTGTAAAGTCAAAGAAGTGAACGATGGATATCAAAGAGCATCGCCGCCATCGATGGTATAACATCTACAATCATCAGGCATTAAATAGATCGGGTGTTAACCATAAGGAGTAGACCCGAACTTTTATAAGTTGGGAATTTATAATTCTCATCAGGTCCGAAAGGTGTTAACTCTCGTGTAACTTGTTCACCCGAAATTGTTGTGGAGCATTGGATCAAGTGAAGTGAAGATCTATGGCACAAGATCAATGATTGGTTTCATTGATCGGATGCAACATCAACCGTCGGAATGAGTTTAGACTGACAGTCAAGATTTGATCGGAGGTTTCAGAGATTGGAGTGCCACCATGGAAAAGTAATAAGGGCGGACCCGATAGAGTTATATGGCACGGTTAATGGCATTTGAAATCTGATATTGCGTTATCGCATATTGGACGCGGTAGTGGCATGTGTTAGTGGAACCCGCAGAGGAGCGATTACCGATTGCGATTAAGGTGTAGCATCGGAAAACGTGCAAGGGTCGTATAAAGGTGGAAAGGTATGTTTATGGTTAAATTCCTTTGAAAATGGTTATAAAGGGTTAAGCGCGCATATATGAGGTTTTATATATATATATATATATATATATATATATATATATATATATATATATATATATATATATATATATATATATATATATATATATATATATATATATATATATATATATATATATATATATATATATATATATATATATATATATATATATATATATATAGATATATATAGATATATATAGATATATATATATATATATATATATCCAATGTTAAGAAGGGAAGGTTAGGTATATATGTGGCTTATGGGTTAGCCAAGGTTTAATGAGGGCTTGGAGGGGTTGAATAAGTCCCGATAATAAATGAATGAAGGTTATAAGGAGTTATAATGTTTCGATAGGAAGGTTTAAAAGAAAGGCTTTAACAAAGTCATATATGAAGGATAAGGGGTGATTAAAAGTCTCGATACATGGATATAGAATAAGAGTTAGACTATGGTTGGGTGTTAATAAAACATTCAACATGAGATGTATAAAAGGGGGCCTTAAACCTTAAGAATTGAAGATTTCACCCCTTAGTGAGTTAAAATTCCTGGGACAGATCAGATATATGCATAAGACATGCATACTGTGGGTAAAGCAGGGGTAACCCTGCGTCACTTGGGACAATGTTCAACAGATAACATCACACCTACAGGAATAGGAACCTTCACCAGTTTACTATCTTGCATATTAAACATCTACAGTATAGTCTCGACATACTTCCTCTGGTTTAACCAAAGCTTCCTCTTTTCCCAATCTCTTTTAATTTCCATGCCCAAAATATAGTTTGCAACACCAAGATCTTTCATGTCAAATTTGGAGGACAATTAGGTCTTCAAATCCTGGATAATTTCTTTGTCATTTCCAACCAGCAACATATCATCCACATACAAGACCAGATAAATAACATGGTCACAAATTAATTTAAAATACACAAAGTGATCTGATTTTCTTCTTGTGAAGCCAAGTCCCTGTATAAATGTATCAAATTTCTGATACCACATCCTTGGTGACTGTTTTAGCCCATACAGAGACTTCTTTAACTTGCATACCATTTCTTTATTACCCTTCACCACAAAACCTTCAGGTTGCTTCATGTAGATCTCCTCTTCCAGATCCCCATGAAGAAATGTTGTCTTCACATCCATCTATTCTACCTCAAAATCAAAAGTAGCATCAACAAATAAAATTAATCTAATAAAAACTACCTTGGCAACAGGAGAAAAAATATCACCAAAATCAATTCCTGGCACCTAGGAATAACCTTTTGCTACCAAGCAAGCTTTGTATTTCTCCACCTTTCCTTCTAAATTTTTCTTCTTCTTTAACACCCATTTGTTTCCAATGGGTTTCCTTCTAGCCGGAACCTCCACCAGATCCCAAGCCTCACTTTTGTGCAAAGATGTCATTTCATCAACCATGGCCTCTTTCTAGAGTTTTCCATCCTCTGAATCTACTGCTTCCATCATAGTTATGGGATCATCATCAGTAACAGATAAAGTAAAATTTGAACAGAAAGCAGATGGACTATACCTTTTTGACTTCCTTCTTTCTTGAACTGATCTTCTCACACCCGGAGTTTGTGGCTCTTTATCTTCTGATTCCTCCTCTGTTGTAGAGTCTGATTCTTCCTCCTTAAGCTCAAACTCTATGTTCTCAGGTTCCTTTGGTTGGAATTCATGTTTAATAACATCCTTCACTTCTCTGAACACCACATCTCGGTTGTACACAACCTTCCTTATTACTGGGTTCCAAAGCTTATAACCCTTTAAACCATCCTTATACCCAATAAAGATGCACTTTTCAGATTTACTATCGAACTTGGTTCATTTCTCCTTTGGAACATGTACATATGCATCACATCCAAATACCCTCGGATGTGAAAGAGAGGGTTTCTTACCAATCCATACCTCTTGGGGAGTCTTATCCTCCAACACTGATGAAGGTGATCTGTTGACTAGGTAACATGTTGCCTCTGCCGCCTCTGCCTAGAATTCATGTCCTAACCTGGCACCACTGAGCATGCTTCTTGCCCTTTCCATCAATGTCTTGTTCATTATTTCTGCAACTCCATTTTGCTTAGGTGTGTATGGAGTAGTCTTTTGTCATGCTATACCACACTTCTTATAGAATTCTTCAAATTCCTTACTGCAAAACTCTCCACCATTATCTGTCCTCAACACCTTTTTCTTCTTCTCTGTCTGGTTTTCCACCAGAGCCTTAAATTATTTAAACTTGTCAAAGACTTCAGATTTCTTCTTAAGGAAATATATCCATGTATTCCTTGAGAAGTCATTTATAAATGATACATAGTACATAGAATTACCCAGTGATGGAACCTTCACAGGTCCAAACACATCACTGTGCATAAGTTCTAATATTTATTTCGCCCTCTTACCACCAGAGGGGAAACTCACCCGATTCTACTTCCCATATACACAATTTTCACAAAAAGCAAAATCTAGAGAGATATTACTCATACCTTCTACCATACCTTTACCATGAAGCATTCGAAGGCCCTTCTCTCCAATATGTCTAGGCTTTTGATACCACAACATGGTCTTCTCTCCAGAGACCACTAGATTTTCTTCTCCACTTTCAGGAACCACAAAGTTGTTGCACCCATCAACAACAGTCCTACCTTGCAGCTTGTACTGAGTTCCAATTCGAACTCTCCACATCAATACCAGTGCCCCCTAAACCATCTTGCAGGTATCCTTCTCGGACACTATTTTTACACCTGCATCATCCAACTTGCTTACATAAATCAGATTTCTGGCTAATGTAGGAATATGCAAAACACCCATAAGTGTTCTAACCCTTCCACCTTGCAAATTCAACTTTACTTTTCTGCGACCAATGATTCTAGCTTTCTTGTCATCCCCCAAGAAGACATCACCACCATCATATTTCTCATACTTGTAGAACCTCTCTCTATGGGGAGTGAAGTGAAAGGATGCACCTGAGTCAATCAACCATGCCTCATGATCTACATGTGTACTTGAAGAAGCCAAGTACACATCCCCACCTTCATCTGAGGTGGTTTTTGCCTTTGCAGAAGTAGCATCATCAGACCCCTTTTCTTTGTCAAGAGCTTTAGATTTACAATCCCTCTTGTAGTGCCCTTCCTTTCTGCATTTCTAGCACACCACCTTTACAGGTTTTCCTGGAGATTTAGATCTCCCTCTAGATTTAGATCTCTCACTCAATGACCTATTTTTGTTTTTGTTCCGGGACCATCTTCGTAAAAACAAGGCATCACCATTCTAGCTCTCCATATTTTTCCTTCTCATCTCCTTCGTCAGAAAAGATGATACTATTTCATCAAATTGTAAGGCAATTGTATTGCTACCTATTGTAATAACCAAACTATCCCACGAATATGGTAGAGAACACAACAAACTGATGCACTTATCTTCATCTAAAATTTTAATATCAACAGTTAATAACTGAATTACCACAGTATTAAATGTGTTCAGATGCTCTGTCACCGAGTCTCCATCTTTCATCCTCAGGCTATATAGCTTTTTCCCCAGGAACAGTTTATTCATCAGAGACTTAGATTGGTACAAAGTCCCTAAATTGTCCCATAAAGCCTTTGTTGTAGCTTCCCTTGATACATTCAGCAATACTGAATCTGAGACACACAATCGTATTGTGCTCTTTTCCTTTCAATCCAACTTCTTCCATTCTTCATCAGACACTCCCGTTGGTTTAGTACCCAAATCTACTGTGATCCACTGATCTTTATCCACCAACAGATCCTCCATCTTGAGTTTCCACAACTCAAAACTCTGACCATTAAATTTCTCGATCTCTATCTTTCCACTGCTCGCCGTCTTCTTTCACCACCAGAATTGATCTCGCAGATCTCCCACTAAACAGGGTCTACCACAGGCCCGAGTGAAACCACTCAGCAACAAAGGTGTCCCCTTGAAGCCAAAATTGCTCTGATACCAAATGTAGGTTTTAACCCTGTACAGAAATTACCTACATACGAATTCTAAAACACATAAAATAAACAATGTGAGAGCATAACACATAAAACACATATACACAGAGATTTTCCCCTGTATCCCAAAATCGGGACTACCAGCTTGATTTTTCATTATGTTCCTTTCAATGTTACAATACATATTTATACATGCTGAAGCATCCAATACCATGGACTGAAAACCATCGCGTCCAAAACCATGTGCGAAAAACATGCAAAAAACCATAGGTAGGTCCACCCAACCTAATATAGGGTCCAAAAAACAAAATTTTCTGGGGCGCTACCCCGGACCCCACAGAGGGGGGTTACCTGCACCCCTCAAATTCTTGTGACCCCCTAACTACACAATCGACGCAACGAAGAGAGGGCTCCACCACCCCCCCCCCCCCCTCGCTAACCCCCTGGTTAACTACGTGGGTTAGTCATGGAAAGAATATAACACAACCCAACATTATGGAGCTTGCAAAAACCCTAACTTCCTCAGATAATATCTCCAAAAATATAGTGAACCAAGATTTACAATTTTTACATGAAGTTCACTAAGCTTTTAGATCCACGTGGTAAAAATTTTAGTTTCTAAAACCTCATAGAAAACAATTTATAGAGAAAAATCCAAGATGACCTATTTGAGGAAGCGAAATCCTAGATTCCAAAGCTCTAAAACCAAATGTTATGCAACCAACTCAGAAAAGATAGATCAATGACTTAAAAAGTATCCTCTCTAAGGCGGAAACCTCCTTTAAATTACCTGAATGAAAAATAATTGGATGATACAATTGAAAATACCTCGTTTGTATATATAGGAGTCTAAGGGGTCACAATATAATCAAAGCCTACATAACAATAATAATGTAAAGGCAAAACAATAACAATAGTTGGCTTCTATGGGGCACAACAATAACAATATGGGGGCTACATGGGCACAAAAGTAACAATAAGGTGGATACACTAGTATCATAGGAACATAATGACTTCTCTTCAATTATTTCATTAGTTCATCGATTGGTATGGCAGTGGGAAGCTAATTCTATAAGATATGGTCAATAATGCCATATTCATCAAGTTTCCATCCGCCTATAAAAGTGTCCAATGTGTAGACTAGGTAGGGGGTTGTCTAATACAATTATTCCTCTTCCTCATCCTCTAACCATAAGGGCAAATCATGTTCAATAGAGGGTTGAGAAAGAGGATACAAAACAATTTTCTTTGATAAACATCCATTCTATATAGTCAGGTTCTGAGCCCTACAACTAATGTAGGAATCAACAGTGACCAACAAAGGTCTTCCTAAGATGAGAGGATAACCATTAAAATTGGTTTTGGGCTAGAGGACCAAGAAATCAGTGGGTTACTCCTACAAGTCAATGGAGACCATGGAATCCTCAATAATTCCCTTAGGATCTACTTTGGACCTATTTGAAAAATTTCAACACTATGGTGGTCCTTCGCAAATCCCCTTACAGATTGAGCTTCAACATGGTTTCCTTGGTCATCACATTGATTTCATCCCCAAGAGAAATCAAGATATTGGGGACCATAATACCATCGATGTGCACATCCAATACTAGTCTACCAAGATCTAGGTACTTTGGGGGGAGATCACCCTCCCAAGAATCAGATCAGATAGTTGTCCAACAACATTGATGGTGGCGATATCTCTTCTACTTCTCCTAAGCCTTTTGAAGCATTTCTCCTTAATAATATTGTTGTAAATGGAAATATCTTTAATGTACCAAAGAAGGGGTATCTTGACACACAAATTGTTCAATTCTCCCAAACATTCAACCTCTTCTAAGGTGTGCTAGTTAGGGTGGACAAACCTTACATGGTAAGGAGGTGCATTGACTTGAGGGACACCTTCTTCCTTCTATTCTTAAAGCTCTTTAGGTGGATAAGGAGGGTGATATCTGGGAGAACCTTCCTAGACCAAAGGTTAATCTCTCAAATTTCCACAACATAAGAAAGATAAGACATCTCCCCACTATAAACCAATTGTGCTTGCTTATTGTTCGGGTTCATATTAGGTTGAGAATGAATTTGAGGTTTCTTAGGTGGGATGTGGTAAGTTATTTGTGGTTGATATTGAGGTGGAGGCAATAAATTAGTAGGTTGGCTTATTTGAGGCCTCCATCCTAGTGAAGGGTTGCCCCATTGGGAATATTTGGGTGTATATGGCTGAAAAGGAGAGTTAATAGGTTGAGGAGGATATTTAGGAGCATAAGGCCAAGGAGGTGGTCTGTACGATGATGGATGAGTGGAAGGGTACCAAGGTTGGAAATTTTCATTTATATTTGGATTATAGTAAGGATAATCCTTCTAATCCTCCCTGGTATACAACTTTTAGACCTGAGAGAGAGGGAAATTTTTTTTTTGCATGAATTTCTTCACATAATAAGGAGACTTCTAATGCATTCAACGAGAATTAATTCCTAGGATGTATTTTAGTAAATCTAGGGAAAATCATAGCTAGTGCCCTTTTTCCTTCCTCTCCCCTCTGTTTCATTTGCATAGTATCCATTTGTAGGGCAAAGGTATTTAACATTTTACACTTAAAATATTCCAACATACTCCTTATCTCATGCTTGATGGTTGTTGTGGAGGGAGAGGAACTAACCAAACTTTGGCTAGACCTCCCATTTTTCCTAGCAGCCTTAGAGTGATTCTTGAATATATTTTTGATGTCCTCATAAGGAAATTGGTAGATAGCTCCTCCAGATATCATGTTGATGGTTTCCATTACATCCTCTGTGGTCCCTCAAAGAAAAGAAAGCTTGAGTGACTCAGGATCAAGGGTACAGTTGGCCCTCCTATAATTGAGTTGAAATATTTCCTCATAGTCCTCTAAAGATTCATCGGGTCCAAGGGTCATCCTAAAAATTTCCTCCTTTATTTCTTTGGACCTACAGTAATCCTGATATTTTTCATTGAATACTTGTTGCATTTGGGCTCAGGTAGTGATACTACCTCCAAGTAAACTCATAAGCTTGTGCAAGGTTACATCTTTGAGGGTATAAGGACACAAATTCATCTTTTGCTCATCATAGGCATAGTCATAGGTCCTATAGTCAACAACAAACTCAAACATGAAGGTGTTAGGATCCCCATAGATTAGGCCATGGAAATGTGGAAGGGAAACAAGGCTTTTATTTTTCATACTAGTCTCTCCATTAGATTCTCTAATAGGGAAAAGCTCATTGTTCATGTTTTCAGCCATAGTTTGGGCAAGTGAGATAGGTTATTCTTCTCCTATAGGTTCTTCAAAAATAAATTTTCACATTACTCACCTAGAGGGTCTTCCAATTCCCCTTTCATTAGAGAGAAAAGTTCATAGCCACTGAATTGGAATGAAGGTTGACTACTTGAGGGGGTGGGGGTTTTTGGTAAGAACTTCCCTTTGTTATCCCTACTCCTATGAGGCATGAAAGAACAAGTTTCTTTTTGAATTTTTCACTTTTTTTTCAAAGCAATAAGATTGATGTTAAAAAAAAAAACCTCTTAAGAAGAAACAACACCTACTTAGACACCTCCCCAACAATGACGCCAAAAAATGATAAGCCCGATTATTGCACCAAGGATGTTGTAACTCCCAAGGGCTTCTCAAATACAATTATCAAACCGGGCTTTGTACAAACTTTGAGGTGATAGTGCTATATGCAAAGCGGGTTAGGTTCTACTCATGTCACTCATATTCATTAAATCATATCAAGGTGTTCAGAGACCATTCCTCCAACTAATTATAGAAAAACTGTCTTATGAAAGAATAAATGAACATGATTCTAACTACAGAGGTGAAAATGCCATTCATCCAATGTAAATGCTACTTGAAATTGCATGAGAAAAAAAGGCTAATCTAATTTCATAAATAAATCATTCTACTCTAATTTCACGCTTGATTTAAATATCTACCCTGATTTGCATGGATCATTTATCTACTCACACTTGCCTAAAAATGAGGAATCTAATTTTTAACATACCTATGGAGAAAAATACCAATTCTAACTTTGTTTTCTATTTTGTGGTTACAGTGATGAAAGTATGAGGTTGGAGTGGTCCTATAGTATTCCCTAATCATCAAATCATAGTGTGGAGACACTATTAAGATTAACTATGCCCAAGCCAAAATATGGAGAAAAATTGGTTGAAGAAAACAATGCTACAGGGTTCCTACAAGAGGTGCTATTTGCTACAGGAGGTCCAAGTTTGCTACAGGAGGAGGTCTGGGATCCTTTTAAGGATATAGATGGCACATTAAAGGTAGAGGAAGGTGAATGAAGGTATAAAGAGGTGAATGAAGGGTGTGGGAGCCCCTTGGCCAAGCCTAGTACCCATCAAATACCTATCTTTCACCAAAGTTGATGCCCACAGTGTCCTTCCTTTACCCTAACAGAGTGAATTCTGAGAAAAAATTTGGAAGCAAGGTGAGGTGCCTAGGAGGAATATGAAAGGGTCCAGGTGGATGTGGAAAGGTATGCCCACCACTACAGACCAACACAGTTCCTACAACTAGCCAAATACATGCATCAAATGATCAATATTGAAGCAAAGTAAATAATCATGGAAAACATGAGTTGAATTTTATTAAGATCTATTTTGCAGCAAATTTGATGCTGATATTGTTGTTATTATAATATTTGTATAATTTTTGTAATAATTGTTTACTTTTTAACTAGTGAGGGTTGACTGTTTCTTGGGTCAATGAATAATGAGAAAAAAAAATGTTTGGTGTTGTTGAGGTCTTGAATTCAGGATATATTTGGACCAGTTCTATAACATTAATACATCCTGATCCAAAATAATAATTGGTAGGCATTTACCATTAAAGATATATGATACAATATAATTAGCAAACTTGTAAGAAATAATCATGAGAGACCTGAAGTGTTTCAAAGATAATGTATGAGTTCTTTCAAAGTAGTGAAGGACAAATCAAGTTTGGAATCGAGATTTATTTATTCCTTGTGGGGGTTTAGTTGTTCTAAATTTCATTAGGTGATGATCGCTTTAATTTCTCACTATGATCGATGGTAACTAAGTATTCTACAATTAGATATGTCACTTGTGTTTATTATAGCTCATTTTTATATCATTTAAAAATTTGTTCAATTTTAAAGACAATTTTCCATAATGAAACAACAAAAGACAAAAAATCAAATAAAATCGAATAAATTCCATTGAAATGCTTACCTTGAGTCCATGGATATAATTTCTTGACTTGGTGCTCGATTTTTCCAAGGAAAAAATGAGTAACTTTTTATTAATAAAAATGAAAAGTTACATTGTCTAGATGCATAAATCATTAAAGAGTTGTCCCATGGGACCAGTGTGCATGACACACATATAGTAGCGAAGCTACTAAAAAATAGAAACAGAAATAAAGTTACAAATTTCTAGAAAAAACTGGACTTTTCTTTTTTGCCTTTTTTCTTCTATACTTTTTGCCAAACCCCAAGGAGCAGAAGTAACAATTTCCATCTCATTATTTCTTGTAAGGTTTGGGGAATCTTTTTCTGAGTTAGATATTCCAGATAGATGATATTTTTTGGTTCCACCTTTGCCTTGATTGTTGTTATTCCCCTCTATTTGGATTTCGAGAATCATAACAACTACCAAGTTGTTTGGATTCTCTGAGTGTTTCTCCCATTCTTCCTCCTTTTCTTCTCCCACCTCTTGAGGTCCTTGTTGTTTTTTTGTCTTATGATGTTGTTGGGTTTCATCCATTTCTTCATCCTCATCATCTGATGATGGGGATTCTAGGAATTTCCATCCTTTTTTCTTTTGGTTCTCTTCTTTTTTATTTTCTTTACTTGTTTTCATGTGTTTTGCAAATGCCTTGTTTGATGGCTAACCTTGCATCGAAAAGTAGTATTTTCAAAATCTAACCACCGTTTCCACGTGAAATCTTTGTGTGTCAAATTTATACAATCCGAGAAACCTTTACTTAAATCATCTCCACACAAATATGAGCAAAGTTGAACATCCATTTGTCCATTCTTTCTCGGTCTATCTTTAAGAACCTTCCCAATGAGTTTCCAATGCCTTCTAAGACTTGATGGTGCCAAAAAGGAAGAGAAAGGTTATGTAACCTTAACCCATACTAGAATTTTTATAACCACCATTAAGTTTGCATCCAAACCAAGAAACCATGGGGCTATGAAGAGACCTTCCCTTCCCTAAAACCATGGTCCATCATTTATGACATAATTGTAATCTTTTTGGGTATCAAACTTAACCACAAAAAAAACTTTTGCGTACAGGTAAATATCACAATTTATGGTTCATTGGACATAGATCCATTCACTTAACTCTTCATATTTTGGCCAGAAACCATTAAATCGAGAAATTATGGTGTTTTCTTGTAAAATACGGAAGAGATCACTTACTTCTGGTAATTCGATGGACAAATTTGGAGTTTTTTTCCATCCTTTTTATGTTGTATCAACCTAGGATTGTCAGATTTGGGGTTTGTTTATCATGTGTCATGGCTTTCCCTCTTAATGCATCTTTGAAAGAAGCATGACCTTTGTTTTTTGATGACAATCTAGCTGGTGTGCTTGCTCCTTGCGCACTGCCTTGTAATCTTAAATTCTGGATAATGGTGCAATTTATATGAATCCCATAATCTTTAAAATTGATCTCTGTTGGGTTGTGTTATATTCTTTCCACGTAGTTAATATGGGGTTTGAAGGGCACCCGTAACCCCACTTTATGGGGTCTGGGGCAGCGCCCCAAAAAATTTTGGTTTTTGACCATATGTTAGGTTGGGCGGACCCACCTATGGTTTTGTGCATGATTTTCGCACATGTTTTTTGGACGCGATGGTTTTTCGGTCCATGGTATTGGACGCGATGGTTTTCGGTCCATGGTATTGGATGCTTCGGCATGTATAAATATGTATTGTAACATTGAAAGGAATATAATGAAAAATCAAGCTGGTAGTCCCGGTTTTGGGATCCAGGGAAAAATCTCTGTGCATATGTGTTTTATGGGTTATGCTCTCGCATTGTTTATTTTCTTTGTTAAAGAATTCGTATGCAGGTAATTTTTGTACAGGGTTAAAACCTACAATCTCTTCCTGCAACACTTCCCCGAAGAAAATAAAACTTTGTGATAAAGCAGAAATACCTGTGGAATTTTGGGTGTTTTGCTTCAGATCTATCACAAGATCCATACCCCGTAACCATATCATTATCGATTTCCTATAAATGGTTTTTGATAAAAACCTTATATAAGTCCTCTGGATCTAAGATCGACTCTTTGACCTATGCACTTGATGGTTGGGGCCACAACCCGAGATTGCAAAAGATGTTGCTCTTCTCCTCCTTTGCTCGTTCCATCAAACTGTACCCATCACTGTTGAATGTGGGTTTTTTCTTTACATGTGGCATATATCCATTGCTTAGACATGGAAACACCATTGTAGAGTCGTAGAAGGTCTCAAAAGGGTAAAGAACATTCTATACATCCCATATTGCCTCCTCTAAGAGGATTTGGGTGGTTTGGTGTGAGTAATAGATGAACATCATCTCGATATCCTCTCTCAATGGTGCCAAAATTGGAGAACCCAAAATAATCTATGCTAATGGTTTGTGTTTCTTTCTCTTGACAGAGATTTTTTTTGCATCTTCCAATACAAGGTTCATGTACTCATCAAATCCGATGATGCATCCTTCGATTCTCAAATCCTTTTTTCAAACAACCAAATTTGAATGTGAAATTTTCTTTGCATGAAGTGAAAGGTTAGATTGATGGGTTGGGTCATAATCCTCTGCACTTGGGTAGTCACCATCGTCTCCCACTTGGTGCTTAATGTATACCAAGTATAAATTATTTTTCTCAATAAAATCTATGTCCACACCACACTGACCAAAATGGTGAAAAAAATTTGGTTGCAATTTCATAAGAATCAATCACACTAGGAAGGCATGCACATCCATCATAACATGCATGCACTTTTGATCCATGTCAAGCATCTTAGCTAGTGCCTTGGTTGGAAGTTTAGGGATTTCCAAGATTTGATTTCTTAGAACATGTGCATGCTCTAGGAACATGCATAGATTCTTTATGGCATCATTTGCCCCTTTGGGTCCATCATTAGCATGTTAGGGCCTAAAATCATTGTTATTTTGAAAATGTTCACTCATTATTGAATGAATGCTCCTAAAAAATCTAGGATGGAAAGTACAATTAAAAATTGAACGAGAATTGAGGCTATATTTTTTTTTCTAAGTAAAGGCTAAATCTATTAATAAAGAGAAAATATTTACAGGGAGGTAAAGACCTTAGAGGAGGCCAAATCCATCCAACAACAATGACCCAGAGAACATAAGGCCAGATAACTAGATGACCAGATAACCCGATAACCCAATTCCGGGATTGAGATGAAGCAATACATAATTCCCAGAATCCATACATACAAAAAATGTTGGCCAAGGTGGTGAACAACATTACAGGGCATATGAAAACTGTGGTCGTGATAATTTTTGTGCTGCCATGATAACCATATGCAAAACTGAACAAAAACAAGGGCTTGATAAACTTGTCGAGCCAAGACCTGATACAGAGCATATGACCATGAGAGCTGATAACTATGCCTAGCCAAGACCTGATACAAAACATGTTGACAAAAGCCAGAATAGCATAACACATAGGATAGAAGAACCAGAAGGGAAACTGCAACAGTAGGCGCGATTTCGGAGGCATCATGCATTTTGCAAAGGGTCCCGAGCATCCTTCTCCACCCAGCAAGGAGAGCCCATCCACATGTCATCGACATTGTCCCCGGTGCCCGTGTCGTTGCCACCTAGAGGAGCTACCAAACACAGATTGCAATCAGATGGGTGCACCGGATCGACCGCGGTCAAGTTGTTCTGAGCATTATCTTCTGGAGGCTTAGGGACCTCAGGAACGTTCCCCTCAACCTGCAAATCATCATGATTAAACACAGTTCCTACCACATCTCCCTGGAGCACGTTGTCATCCTAAGACTGCGAGGGCGAGGTCTGGACCGAGCTACTGGGCCTGTCTTCTTCCTCAGCTAAAATGACAGTAATGCTAGCTGAGAGAATCGGTTTGTTGAGACGACTGTGAAATTTAAAGCGGGTGGTTTGGAATGAATTATGCGGGAAGGGCTTACCATGATCATAGGATGGGGAAGCCGAAGCCAGAGGTATGATGTTCTGAGGAGCGGGCTGAGAACGACCGCGGTTTCCACTGGTGCCTCCACGGTGAGAGCAACCCGGTGGTGCACCATCGTCAGGAGAACAAAGAGATCTGAGGGAAGAGATGAACAGGACCAGACAGAACATGAACGAAGGTGGGCAAGCCAGGTAAGGAGCTTACACTGGAGAAGCCACCAAGCTACCAGAACAACACAGGGATGCAGGAATAAAGACAGGCTGATGAAGAGAGACCCGATAAGAATGACAGACGAAACCACAGATGAAGCCATGAATATAACAACCTGCGAAGAGTCTCGAACAAGGAGCACATTCAATACCGAATGCTTGAAAAACTGCCAGTACCGAGAGTAATTCATATCATCCGCGGGAGGAGATTGAAGGCCGTGCAGGATTGCCAGGTGCATATCCAGCTGCCGGCTTGACATGAGCCCTCCTTAAATGAGCCTCGAGAGCACCCGCATCTGGGTAGAATTGAGGCTATATGGGACACATGCACAATTTTAATAATGTGATGACCACATTTCCACTTTTGAGGGTGTCATTATCTTGAAAGCACCCATATACAATTACTAAGGAAATTTTAGTGAAATGTTTTGTGAAATAACTATTAGTTTAGAACCAAATGAGTAACAAGTATTAATTTTACAATAAAATTGTGGTTTCTATTCATTATGGGTTCTTATGTATCCCAAGCTACATGTTGCAATCCACTGAGCTATTGGAGTGTGGCTCCCATGGATGGAAATTTCCATCTAAGTATGTGACATTGAAATTCATATCACAAACATTGAAATGTCACCTTTATGGCCAAACATGTAATTGATACCATGGAATGTGATATCACACCCATAAACTACTCTAAATTTTTACCTTATCATGGGATTTCCCCATCAATATGATTGAAATTTACAACATATTGTCATACTTAAGAGTAACATTCTCACCAAACATAAGAACCATTACAAAAAAATTCACATCTATGACATGTTGGCTTTGTGGGCCCTAACCCAAGTTCAGCGTTAGTCAGTCAAACAAATCCCTACACTACTGGCCCTTTCGACATCAGCTCGCGGAGCGTGGACCGAAGTCTCACCCGAAGCAGTATGGGAGGATGCTAGAACCAAGTTTCCACACCCTGAGATGGTTGTGATGTCGGTTTATACCCTCTGCCCCTACTTTCACACAGGTCGCTAAGCCTTAGGGCTTTGTCAGTCTACCCTTTATTCCGCCCTTTAGTACCTCCGTGAAGGTGTATGATTGACCTTCACGCAGCCCTAACCCATGGTCCAGATACTTTCGCGCAACTATGAAAATGTATTATATAGGTTCCCAAGTAACCTCAAGTGTTTTACTTATCTTACTAATCAATAATAGTTAGCGTCGTGTAAACTGATATCCTTACTTGCATTCAATTAACTGATACAATCACATACATTCATGCATAAAATAAACATTGTAAATTAAACCCAAAACACAATATAATTAGATGCATTCACAGGGCCTAAATACACAATAACTGTATAATATTTTTCTTTATTGATATCTTCCAGTTTAATACAGACTCTATCCACTTTGCGCACACAGCTGCAGGGGTCCACGCACTCAGTTGGGGACTTCCACTGTTAAATTGGCAACTAGGGCCAAACTCCATGTGGGTCAGCTTATTTATGGCAACTGATAATTTTATTGGATCCCTCTCGTCGAGAGGTGTAGGATTGATCCAAAGATCATCCGATTCCGATAAGTATTTATGGATATATGAATTTATTTTGTTTATGTAATTATTATCAAGCCGACCAGCTCTTATGTAGGCTCTAGAAGCCCAGCCGACGTGTCTATTCAACCTCTACGTTTTTAGTATAAATAGAGGAGGATTTGAAGTCATTTGGTAACTCACTTAAGTGATCTCCTCTCCATGTTCTGGGTTTTTGGAGAAGGAGAGAACATAGAATACGCTGGCCTAGATGATGCCCTAGCTCACACTCAGATGATGCCCTAAATTACAATCAGTTTGATGAATCTCTATACGTTGTTCAGGAAGTGAAACCCTACGCCATTCATGGAAACATATAAATTGGAATAGGCAGCAATTACATGAATGTATGTGGATACGCAACAACAGCTTCATGAATATATATACGCACAATGCTGGAATACGTTGGGCATAAAAACGCAGGCAGAAACACTTACGTTGGATCATGAACAAACATGCAATAGATACGCTGGTCACTAATATCAGACACACTATACATACACGCTGTCATGGCATATATATATATATATATATATATATATATATATATATCATTATATACGCTGGAATAATAAACACTGCTCGTGGATACACGCATCAACGCAGTCATATAATAGCCGCTCGTGGATACACGCATCAACGCAGTCATATAATAGCCGCTCGTGGAGGCATATACATGCATCACACGCATGATAAACATTGTGTGCAGCCATTGTAAATACATGGAGCTGCAAGAGGAGCTGCAATCTTGAGTTCTAGCCGTCAAGGGAACACAGCATCATAGGCTGTCAAGGGATAGCCGCAATCACAAAAGGAACAGCTGCAGTCTAAGGTGGAAGATGAGCCGCAGAAAAACACAGTTAATAAAGAGGCCTTTATATGTTATTCATGAAGACTGTAATACGTTATACGCAGATATGGAAACACCTTAAAAGCTGTTGTAGCCACTATGAGGAATGTTGAGAGCCACAGTCGTGATAATGGAGCCAAAATAAGGGTAATGAAACTACAGTCAAGTCATGAGGAAGCCGCAGGCATTTTCGTTGAAGATCTTGACTGCACCTCATGGGTTTATGGTACAGTCAAGCTAGATCTTGGCTGGAAAACGCAGAAGGAACTTTGGATGAGTATGAGGGCAGAGATCCGCACTGCTAGAAGGTGTATACAGGTTTCGGATGGACACAAGATATCCGTGATAAGGTGTGGCGTAGTATTTTGTATAGGTGCAGGCTTTGATGTCTTTCTCAGAGGTCTGAAACAGCAAGATCAAAGTCTCAAAAGGACCAGTAAGTCTCAGCATTTAAATGATGTACCTATCTCAGATGAATGAAGCATTATAAACTTCAGATAACAACATTCTCAGCATTGTCATAATTCTGGTGAGAACAATCCCGATGGATCTATCTCACAGCAGTCAAGGTATATGTATATCCTCACTCTAGATATTGTGTAGTTTGAGATTGCACTATAGCCTAGCTGCTTTGCTAGGCTGCAAGCCATAGCAAGCAGCTAAGGCTAATACACATATAGTTGTATAATGAAGCATCAAGGAGAGTGTTGCAGCATGATGAAGCAACGAGAAGTTATAACAGCAGCATGATGAGCACATTAGCAGGGTAGAATGATGATGAGTTCAGGAGCAGCTCAGTCATCAAAGTTCAACACACTATGATGGTACAGCAAGGTGCTACACGGCAGGGTGCGGCAAATGATTGAGAGGTAGCTCTATGATAGGTGAAGGAGTCACCTTAGAGAATCATTTGAAGTAATATGTCTTCAACTGATCTCTGCAGATATCAAGAGTCAAAGTGTTGACTTCTATTGTAAATGTATTCTCTCTCTCTCTCTTTCTCTACTGAACTTTGAAGATAAAAGAAGATTTGATCAAAGGGTTTCCCCACACATTGTGGGGTTTGTCCCTGGCTCGCGCCATATCTTGTGTCCTCTTGCTTTGGCTTATCTTTTGCGATTTTATATTTATGTTCTATCTGCAGTTTATTGTAATGGTGATGTGATTGCTAACTATGAAAATTTAAATAAATTGCTCTAGCATAGAACAAAGCCTCTACCTACGCTAAGACCTGAAACACTTAGACTTCTTCACCAAAACTCCAATGCTTCTTTCTTCTCCTTGACTGCCTAGAGCTTACTTACTTAGCTATTTTTTATACAATCCCATGGTCCATGGACCATGGGTAGATATTAACAGCCGAGTTGATACTTTACAAAATAAGGGTGGACAACCCTTTATGACTCTTGACACCTTCGTGCTCCGTAACTACAAAATGTGGAGACTTTACAATTTTATTACAAAATTGTCCCTAAATATGGGCTTAAAGCCCCAAAACTACTCTTGCGAGAAATCGTTCCCAATAGGCCCCCAACACCAACATGCTGACTTGCCCTCGAGTCACTCTGCGGGTGCACAGATCTTGGTGCGATGACCTCCCAGCTCGACCTATGTGATGTCAACCTCAGTGGTGAAATGAATAGCTACCTGCTTCACTTCTTCAACCAACTGCTCTGTCACTAGTCCTGAATTGTCAACCTAAAGCTTCTACTGAGTCGCTTGCAGACTAGCAAGCTTGCCTTCAATGGAGGTCATGACCGAATAAGCTTCACCCACCCAGGGCTTCAAGCGTGCCTTCAGCACTGTCTCTTTATGCTGTGCTGCATCTACCTGTTCCTTCAATGTTTTGGCCTCTTGCAGCTTCGCCAGTCTCTTTGTGAGAGTGACAATGCACATTGTACCTTTTACTTCATCATAGCACTGTTGTAGTTCTCATGCCTCTATCTCTAGCTACCGTACATTAGGATCCTCTTGCAAACTCGTCAGGACCTCGAATAACTGTTCAAATAGTCGTGTGCAGTATGCTATTGCACATTCTACCGCCACTATTGCCTTTGTGACAGCAATTGTGTGCTGCTCCTTTACTTCTAGCAATGTTGAAGGCTAGACCTTCAACTGCAAATCTGCAATCTGTAGGTTTAGCTCTAGCTGAACATTAGCCAACTTTGTGCGAGCATCACACACCCCTATAGAAAACTTGCGAATGCGCACCTCGACCGGTTCTCCCTCGGGAATGGCCAACTCCAGGACCATTCAGCATGCTTCCTCCATGACTTGAACTATGTGCTTGTTTCAGTCAGTTACCCCAGTCACGATGGCAATGGCAGAGTCTTGTTTTAGGGCCAGCTTCACATTATTGATATGATGTTCACTGATCACCTGCACAGCACACTGTTTGCGAGCCCTCAGCTCCGCGATCACCCCATCCTATAGTAGGTGGAGTGCCTTGCTAGAAAGCACTGCCAATTTTAACCCCACTCCCTTTATGGTGCTAACAGTGGCCTTATCAACTTTTTTTCTATGGTGAGTGCTCCATCTAGCAGCACTATCGCTCAGGAGTCCTTCGCATGCAACATCTCGGTGGCTTCTGAAGTACCGATGGAAAAATTGGTGGACACCACACTAGCCTGTGATGCATGGATCTGTAGCTCATGTAAACCCGTTTGGATGGCCCGCAATAATTGTTGTTACTGCTGCTCGAATTGCTATAGTACCTCTGCGGTGACATCCCGCACCATGTCTCCAATGTCATTCAAATCTCCCTCTGTTAGGGTGATTGGGTCCAACGACATTTTACTGGCCTTGGATTTCTTCTGTGGCCCCACTTTTTCTTGTTCTCTTGGACGTTTGATGCGATACGACACTGTCTACGGGTCCGGTCCATGCTGCTCTATTTTCTCATCTATTTCTTCCTCTGTTTTGGGCAAAGGTGACCTCACACCTTTGTTAGAGCCATGCTCTATTCCGCATATCTGCTTTTCCTCCTGCTAGGTGGCATCACACTCTATCTGGACCTTGTCAGCGGCCTCCTTCTTCCTCTTCTTGGCCAGCTACGACATCTTGAGCTTGGCCTCCTCCTTTTTGTGTTGTGCAGTGAACTTGCTCGACCCCACCGTTGAGTCTAAGTCAATGCGCCTCTCTACCAGCCAGCGATCAAGAACTGCATCAATCGCGTCATCCATTGCCAAGTTAGGCAAGTCATGCCACTTCTTTTAGGGTCCTTCCATGCCCTGATCGTGACACACTAAAAGTCGTCCTGGAGGTCCACGTACTCCTGCAATTTAGAAAACACAGTAGGTGATAATCACAGTTTTCGATTAATAGCCTTGTGTATATTCATTTCCATCAAGATCCAGAAGCTCTTTCTATCCTTGACGCGATGATCATCCTTGGTCGCACACAGCGAAGCATACTTCATTGCTTCTGGCAGGTCTAGCACAATCAAGGGGAATTGACTGTCTTCTAGCAACTCCCAAGCTACCAGCACAATGGACATCAAGAGCCACACATAGTGGAAGGTCTTGTTGAACTCTTGTGCCTCACGGCAGTTCACAAGGAACTCACCACAAAGATAGCATGCCTAATTAAAATTGACTCCTTCGGCGCATTGGTCTATTAGAGTAATGACAAGTGCCAACACTTCATCTATGCGACACTTCCGCATAACTTTTCTTTCCAAGACCTTCATGGCCACCTTGACCACAGGGTCGCAGATACTCGAGATGGCATACCCTCACAGCATTTTTACGAGCTTGAATTTCTCCTTCATGGCCTCCATGAGGGCCTACTCACCACCTTTTTTGTCAAACATCATGGTTGGATTTTCCCCTGTATAGGGTAGCCATGTGATCTTATGGATCAACCTGTTACTGATGGGTATTAGCTCCTCCAGCCATAGACACCCATCGTGCACCAAGAATACCAGCTGCTTGATGACCAATATTATAATTAGTGTGCGATTGTAGTGCGGCACCAATAGCAAGTTGAGCAAACCTACCTTGTCTACACACCTGAGCCACTTCTATGGTTCCAATGTAGTCATCCCGGTGGTTGTGTGAACAACACAGTGCATTAGCTATTTTGTCGCCAAGTGTGGGAACTTCTCAGTGTCAGCTAAGTCCCAATCTTTCAGTTTCAACAGCTGAACCCGCCCCAGGCACTGTCCTTCAAAGACAATCTCATTCAACAACAGAGGTATGTGCAGGGTGACCTTCCTTTTTTCGATGTCCTTCGACACCTTGGTCTTGCCTTTTCACGGAGGGACGTATTCGAAAACTTATTGATAGGGTCAGAACCCTCAACTTCAACACCCTCCAGTTCCACCCTGAAATCCTCATCATCCATCAGGATTTCCTCAATTTATTCATCCTCCAGCTCCAAGTTAAGGGTTTTACCCTTTTCTTGTGTGGTGGACTTGTCCTTCTATGGGTTTCTTCTATGCAACATGTGCACTGGTATCGTACCCTGTTTTCCCTTCTTATCCTTCGCACTCTCTTTAGTCGGGGTAGGCTTCAATCTAGGTGTCTGTAGTGACTTGGGGACTTCAAATAGTACCTCTACAACCTCTAGAGCAACTCCTACCTCCATAACAACCTCCAACATAGCCCCCTTGGCTTTCACTGCTTTAGCGTCCATAGCTTTAGATCCTGGGATAAAATCACGAATGAAATTGCAGTTGAAATCTGGAAATTGATCAAACGTTGGGTAGTCAATAAATTCCTCGAAGAATGCACAGATCATGCATGTCTGAGAGCTCACCAACTCAATGTTCAAGATGCCAAGTGTTTTTCATTGGGCCTCCACCTGTAATTTATAGGCCATTTTAAATTCAAATCCGACCATTCCCCCCACATTCGGTTCATTAATGCTAGATTGGCTATAGATATCCAAGGATCTTAGCCACAAATTTTGTCTTAAATTCCGACCACATGCTCCATTTGGCCACATTCTCATCGTCAAATCATGAACAATGACTTCAACAGTCACTTTTCGGCTGACTTGCACAGTTTTTCCTTGGGTAGCGCAACTCTCTTCGTGCTGTTGTGAATCCTATGACATTACCTCATTTTGCACAATCCTCCAATTGCAGAGTTCCCCAACCCAGGCAGTGTAGTTTATAGTCTTGAGCCTTCTTTCCGCTGCCTGGAGCACTAAGACTATGCTACCTTCATATAGTCACCTAGCCGGATCACCGGTGTATGGCTTCAATCGACTGTCGTTCACCTTTCCTAGGAAGGGATATCCATTTAATTTAACCAACTAAACTACTCCACCATTGGTAATCTTCTTAATGACATAGGGCCCTAGCTAGTTCATTATGAATTTCCCTGAAAATTTATCAAACTTGCTGTCATATAACAAAACCAGATCATTCATCTTAAAGGTGTGCAACTTAATGTGTCAATCATGCCATTATTTTTCACGTTGCTTTTGGACTTGTTGGTGAAATCCAACCGGAAATATTTCTTCCTCAACCTCAGCAAGCTATGCAAGCCTCTCTTCAAGGACTCCGTGATCTGTCATACCCGTGAGTGTTGCTATGTGCAGACTAGGGACAATGTATTCCATGGGAATCACAGCTTCAACACCATATACAAACCTAAAGGGTGTCTGCCCAGTCAACCTTTTGCATGTCATTCGATAGGCCTGTTATCACTTGGATTTTCCCTGAAGTTGTAAGAAAAGGGAAAGGGGTCCGAGGTAACCACAAAACAATCTTTTAGTACAGAATCTAGCCAATCTGTACTCAGAGAGGGCTCTCTCTTTAGGATTTAGCCTTTTTTTATGGGATATTAGGCTAGTTATGAAAGCTTGGGGGCTTTTGGTTGTATTTGGTGGTGAAATTCAATAGCATATGGGTAGAATTGAATATTTCAGGCCATTGGGCTAATGGAGTCAAAAGAAGATGACTCAACTGGATTTGGTTTTTCAGAGAAGGATGGCTTCACAAGGCAAGATAGCTAAATAGGGAGCAAATGATAACTTGAAAGGATGGGATGGGCTCAAAAGGGAAGAAGGGCAATTAAGAATCCTTCCACATGTTTTGAGAAGAGGGAATTTAGATGATCACCAATAAAAAGCAATTAAGAATTTTTTACTAAATGATCAAAATGATAAACTAAGAAGCAGGAGCAATTAAGAATTCCTTGCCTATGATAGTTTAGAGGAAAACATTAAGAATTAAAACGATTGAAAACAAATTTCACTTAAGAACTTTTTGAATTATACTTTTTCGTTTTAATATTTAGATATGGAACATAATTGAAATAATTAAACAAGAAAACAGTAACACATGAGTTATAGAATACTTATTTGTTCCGGTGTTTTACACATGAATCCTGTGAAAAGTCCTCTGTATCAATTCTTTATCTAGCAAACCATGCAAGATTTGGTCCAACAACACTTTATTCCAAAGTAATCAGTTTTACAGAAATGTCTAAGAATCCACCCTCAATACTCTAAATGAGGGAGTATTTATAAAAAAGTTTTACAATAAAATATCTCATAACAAAGAGTGTAATATTCCTAATTATCTATGGCTAATTGGAATGTTCAATTTTGTTCGATTTTTGCCTTCTATAGTTATTTGTAAATAAAAAGTGATGAAGGGGGAACATAACTCACTTTAGAATAAAAAGTCACTTCCTAGGTAGCACAACGTTGTGACTTAAGGGGGAACCAAGGGGCCAAAGGGGGGCACATAAATGGGGCCCATGCAGACACATGGAGGGATTGTACAGGAGGGAAGGAACACATGGCAAGAAGGGGATCACGCAGGAGAAGGTGAGCCTAGGGATTGTGAGAGGCAAAGGTTATAAAATAGAGAGGAACCCCCTCATTTGGGATCATTTAGTTATGTGCATTTTGAGCTAATCGTTTCGACCTCTGAGCACGCTAGCTATTTAGCTAGTCTGCAACACTATTTAGTGCATTGAATGTCTCCATTCAGAGATCTCACCCTTAGCCCCAGGGGACTTCGAGTGCCTACTTGGGCAAGGTATTTCCATCGATATTTTAGCAGTAGTTTATCAGCATTTCAGCAGTAGTCTCATCAGCGTTTTGGAGGGCTACGCAGCACCTGGAGAGGGACGCAGTTCTTTTTGGTTGTAGTGCTGGATTGGGGTTTGTAGGTGGATTTATGCTGGGTGATTGAGCAGGGGTCTAGCTCTTATCTCATTGGAGGATTTTTGGCAGGGTTTCAGGCAGTGTTTCAGGTAGAGTTTAGAGGGGTTTCTTCAGTGGCAGTGTAGGGCATTGAGGAACTACGCAGAACCCCAAGAAGGTGATTTTCGGGGGTCGGCCATTCTAGGAAAGCTTTCTTGGTTTTTCTGGGTTTCTTGAGTAAAGCCTGAATCCATAGTTTCAGATTTTTCCAAGGAGGGGAGTAGCCCCAAATCATCATTTGTTTTCTAGTAACAACATCCACACAAAGAGGCCATTCTTGTCATTCTAAGAGTATTTCTTCACTTGCCTTGTGCAAGTCGAGGTGCCATATGTCTGATCACCTCTTGTACTCATTTTATTGCTCAGTATAATAAAATGGCTTAGCATTTCTCGCTGCATTTCTTGTGTATTTGCTTATATTTCTGGTTTACATTATTATATGCTATTCCACTGTTATTTTATCACTCCAGGGTTATTATACCCTTTGCATGTATTTGTTTGGAGTTTTTGCTGGGGTTTGAGGAATATTTCGGCTTAGGAATATTACAGTGGTATCAGAGCATAGATCTGGATCAGTCTGTTGAGCTAGCAATCTATGACACCAGGGGAAAGACCCTACATTTGTTATAGAGGTAGGAGATACAGAGACATTGAACGTAGGTTGGGGAATACCTACAGATAGGGAGACTGTGTTCCTGTGGCGAACACAGAATAGGAGGAACCTGTGGTAAACGCAGAACAGAGAGAGCCAATAGTGGATGCAGAGCAGATGGCAAATGAGGACGGGAAGAGATTTGCGGACATGCTCCTCAAATCTGTACAGGATCTGTCGAGGAAAATTGAGGTGATGGGGTAGAGATTCACAACAATAGAGGCCAGAAAGTGTGAGAGCCCATGAGTTTTCCAAATTGGTGAGGGATCAAGTGCATCCCATCACTTGCCAGAGAAGCGTGATACTACGCAGCAGGTGGCCTCACATGCCACTCCATGCTCTACCATGCCCACTTTCTTAGGAGCGGACACGGGGGTCATAGCCCAGTAGGAGGCAAAGCTCGGACATATGGGTGATTATTTTGCAGAGTACCAGGTCTATGGGTAGGAGTTCAGGGAAGCCCTCTCATTAAGAGATTTTGTTTAGCTCCAGCGGGATAGCAGACCCCGCGACCATCACAGAGGGTACCGGCATTACCATGATGGTGACACCCACTGTGTAGTGAGCAGATTCCACTTGCCTACATTTGATGGCTTATCAAACAGTTCGGCAAAGTCTTGGGTAGAGAAGCTGGACATTTATTTCTAGCTTAACCAGATGTCGAAGGCAGAGGCCATCAAGGTGGCAACATTGCATTTGGATGGTGAGGCCCAGGATTGGTGGTTTCATGGGATGGTTACACTAGGGCACTCCATAGTGACGACAGATGCCGAGTTTACTAGGAGACTGATGGAGTGATTTGATTGGAGGGATCTAAAGCAGCATTTCATTGGGCTGACGAGGCTCAAACAGACAAGGAGCCCAGAGACCTACATTGCAGATTTCTTGAGGGTCTCCGTGATGGTGCCAGACCTTTCCACGGCACGGGGGGTATATATGTATGTTGAGGGGTTAGCAGAGCCACTTCAAGGTCTAGTCCGATCCACTAGACCAGCTACGCTCCAGGACGCTATCAGCAGGACCCGGGACTTACAAGATGTTTTACCCAGGACCTGGACACCTTACCCCCAAAGGAATCCTTTTCAGTCTAAGGGGAAGGACGTGAGGATTCCACCTCCAAAGGGGAATCCAAGACGAGTACAGATTGAGGATGATGTTAAGAGGGAGCTGAAGAAGAAGTGGTTGTGCTTCACATGCCAGGAGTCGTGGACACCAGGACATAGATGTGCTATTGGCAAAGCACATTTTATTGAGATCTTCTCCAAGAGCAGTGGAGAAGAGGATGACGAGGAGGATGTGGAGGCAAAAGATAGCCATGCCATACAGGGACCTTTGCCACCTCCACCACCAGCAGTAGGTGGTGCATCTTTTTCATCCACCAGAGGTGCCCTTGCAGCATTGCGAGGAGTTACCAAGTATCTGACGCTACGCGTACAAGGGACAGTATGTGGCCAGCGCGTATCAATTTTGGTTGATAGTGGAGCAACCCACAACTTCATCAATGCACAAATGGTTGAGCAGAGAGGCATTCAGATAGAGAGCTTCGATGGATTTTCAATATTGGTCCCAAGAGATCAGACCATGACATGTGCTTGTTATGTTCCAGAGCTTTCAATGACGATGGGCACCTACACATTGACTGAACACTTTTTCGTGGTCGGTATTCTGGACACCAACGTGATACTGGGTGTTTAGTGGCTTATTACTCTAGGGAAGGTCATGACGGATTGGAAGACCCTAGAGATGGAGTGGGATGATGAGAAGACAGGGAGGCATGAGAAGATACGGGGACAGCACACATATTTGCCTCAAACTGTGTCGGCTCATTGGATGGAGGTAGTCATCTGGAAGGGAGACATAGAGTGGGCATTGGAGCTATGTACATCAAAGGCAGTGACTACAGGGCCGATAGTACATCCAGAGATCCAGTCCATCCTTGATCGATATGCCATAGTGTTTGGAGAGATTCCACCAGGACAACCACCGGATCAGGGGTTTGAGCACACTATCGAGCTTGAGCAAGGCATCCAAGCAGTGATCACCACCCCCTATAGGCACCCCAAGGCCTATCGGGACGAGATCAAGCGGGCTATCCAGGAGTTGCTAGCTCTTGGGCACATTCGACCGAGCACGAGTCCTTTTGCTTCTTTTGTGGTGTTGGTGAAGAAGGACGGTACATTAAGGATGTGCATTGACTAAAGGGCCCTGAACAAGAAGACCATGAAGAACAGGTACCCTATACCCAGGATTGATGAGTTTATGGATGATTTGAGGCGAGCATGATTCTTCTCAAAGATTGAATTGAGATCTGGGTACCATCAGATTCGTGTGAGGGAGCAGGATATTCTCAAGACCGCCTTTAGGTGTCACTATGGGCACTTTGAGTTCTTGGTGATGCCTTTTGGGCTAACCAATGTTCCAACTACATTTCAGTCCTGCATGAATCACATATTCCGTAGTCATTTGAGGAAGTTTTTGTTGGTATTTTTTGATGATATTCTCATTTACAGCAGGACTTGGGAGGAGCATCTCTAGCACATTGAGACAATATTGCCTATCTTACAGGAGCAACAGTTTTATGCCAAACTCTCCAAGTGTGAGTTTGGGTTGACAAAGATGTTGTATCTGGGACACATCATAGGGGTGGATGGGGTGAGGGTCCACAAGGAGAAGTTCGGGGCCATCATGGAATGGCCGGAGCCAAGAAAAGTGATGGAACTTCGAGGATTCATTGGCATTTGCACTTATTATCAGAAGTTCGTCAAAGATTTCTCACAAATTTCTACACCCCTGACAGATTTGATGAAGAAGGGGGTATTTAGTTGGTTAGATACAGAGCAGTGAGCCTTTGACAGGCTCAAGGAGGTTATGAGCAGCTTCCCAGTGCTTGCGTTACCAGATTTTACACAGGCTTTTGTCTTGGAGAGTGATGCATCGAGAGAGGGGATCGACACAGTATTGATGCAGGGAGGTCACCCTATAACATCTGAGAGTCGAAAGCCCCTTCCACACAAGAGCTTGTATTCCATATAAGACAAGGAGATGCTGGCCATCATGCATGCATTGGCTAAGTACTGGTAGTATTTGGTAGGCAACAGGTTCAGGGTGAGGACTGATCACAACAACCTCAAGTTATTTTTGGAGTAGAAGTAGCTATAGGAGAGGCAGCAAAAGTGGATTAGTAAGATCAAAGCATATGACTTTGACATTGAGTATGTCAAAGGTAATAACAATGTGGTAGCAGATGCCCTTTCACGTAGACCAGCCACATTGTCTCTTATGAGCTTGGATACAGATTGGAGGGCTTGACTCTTATTAGAGTACTCCAAGGATAGGTTTGCATGTGAGGTTCTGGATGGGCAGGTGGCAGATGACAGGTACAAGGTGGTCGATGAGATCATCTACTATAGGGACCGGATCTTCTTGACTGAGGGGTCTTAGCTCAAGAAAAAGATACTCCAGGCATCACATGATTCCCCATTGGCAGGACATCAGGGTTTTACCAAAACCTACAGGGCCATTAGGGAGAGGTTCTCATGGAAGGGCCTCAAGGAGGACGTACTCTAACACATCTGGGAGTGCGATGTTTGCCAGAGGAACAAGGGGGAGATGAGCCATCCCGTAGGATTATTGCAGCCTCTTCCCATTCCGAAGGGGAAATGGGAGAGTATTTCGATGGATTTCATCACAAGGTTTCCCATGGTACAGGGCAAGGATTGTATCTTTGTCATCGTTGATCGACTGATGAAGTACACACATTTCTTTGCCATATCCACACACTATACAGCATCACAGGTGGCCGAGATGTTCTTCAAGGAGATCTTCAGGCTACATGGTCTTCCTAAGACCATCGTCAGTGATAGGGATAGCTGTTTCATGGGCGGGTTTTGGAAGGAGCTTTTTCGATTGGTGGGGATGGAGTTGACACCAAGTACCAGCTATCACCCACAGGCGAACGGAAAAATGGAGATAGTTAACAAGTGGCTGGAGGGCTACTTACGTAACTATGTTAGTGGGCAGCAGCGAGCATGGCTGAAGTGGATGCATCTTGGGGAGTACTGCTCCAATACTTCACATCACATGTCCATTGGTATGTCACCATTCTATGCCTTATATGGGTATCATCCTTTATCTTTTTTCGACGTGATGTTTGGTGATAGCAGGGCTCCTAGAGCCAAGATTTGGATCCAAGAGAGTTAGGATATACTCCGAGCTCTCAAGGATAACATGGCTACAGCGCAGAAACAGCAGAAGCTGTATGCCGATAGGGGTCGGGTGGAGAGGCAGTTTGAGGTAGGGGACATGGTCTACCTACGATTACAGCCATACTGATAGTCATCACTGAAGCAGAAGGAGGCTGAGAAGCTCAAGCCCCGCTTTTATGGGCCATACAGGGTGATACGCAGGATTGGACAGGTTGCATATGAGTTGGAGATTCCCCAAGGCAGCAAGATTCATAACATTTTTCATGTGTCATGCCTGAAGATTGCATTGGAGTAGCAGGTGACCGTGACAGATGAGTTACCACCCATGGATGATGAGGGGCATTTGGTATTGCATCCAGAGGCTATCATTGACACTAGGGAGAGGCAGTTGCGGAGCAGGATGGTCCGGGAATTCTTAGTGAGGTGGAAGAATTTGTCGGATGAGGATGCCACTTGGGAGAGTGATAGGATCTTACAGCATCCATCACTTCAGTTGCTTGAGGACAAGCAACATTTTGCCGGGGGAGACTGTAATATTCCTAATTAGCTATGGCTAATTGGAATATTCGATTTTGTTCGATTTTTGCCTTCTATAGTTATTTGTAAATAAAAAGTGAGGAAGGGGGAACATAACTCACTTTAGAATAAAAAGTCACTTCCTAGGTATCATAATTTTGTGACTTAAGGGGGAACCAAGGGGGCCAAAGGGGGATGCAGAAATGGGGCCCACACAGACACATGGAGGGACTATGCAGGAGGGAAGGAACACATGGCAAGAAGGGGATCACGCAGGAGAAGGTGAGCCTAGGGATTGTGAGGGGTAGAGGCTGTAAAATAGAGAGGAACCCCCTCATTTGGGATCATCTAGTTATGTGCATTTTGAGCTATTCTTTTTTACTTATGAGCATGCTGGTTGTTTAGCTAGTCTGCAGCACTTTTTAGTGCATTGAGTGTCTCTGTTTGGAGATCTCACCCTTAGCCCCGGGGGACTTTGAGTGTCTGCTCAAGCAAGGTATTTCCATCGGTATTTCAGCAATAGTTTATTAGCATTTCAACAATAGTCTCATCAATGTTTTGGAGGACTATGCAACAACTGGAGAGGGATGTAGTTCATTTTCGTTGTAGTGCTGGATTGGGGTTTGCAGGTGGGTTTATGTTGGGTGATTGAGCAAGGGTCCAAATCTTATCTCATTGGAGGACTTTTGGCAGGGTTTTAGGCAGTGTTTCAGGCAGAGTTTAAAGGGGTTTCTTCAGTGGTAGCACAAGGCATTGAGGAACTTCGTAGAACCCCAAGAAGGTTATTTTCAGGGGTCGGCCATTCCAGGAAATCTTTCTAGGTTTTTCTAGGTTTCTTGAGTAGAGCCTGAATCCAGCGTTTCAGCTTTTTCCGAGGAGGGGAGCAGCCCAAAATCATCATTTGTTTTCTAGTAGCAACAGTAGCACATCAGTAGCATCCACGCAGAGAGGCCATTCTTGTCATTCTGAGAGTATTTCTTCACTTGCCTTGTGCAAGTCGAGGTGACATCTGTCCGATCACCTCTTGTACTCATTTTATTGCTCAGTATAATAAAATAGCTTAGAATTTCTCGTTGCATTTCTTGTGTATTTTCTTATATTTCCGGTTTACATTATTATATGTTGTTCCACTGTTATTTTATCACTCCTAGCTTATTATATCCTTTTCAAATATTTGGTTGGAGTTTTTGCTAGGGTTTGAGGAATATTCCGAGTTAGGAATATTACAGAGAGATATATTATAGGGTGACTAACTATAAGTTACATGAAAGTAGAGACAGATGGTCTCGTAGATAGAAGATAAAGTAACTGATGGCTTGATGTCCCTATTTTTATAAATGAGCTAGAGGCGGGCCCTATGATGAGGAATCTTGTTGTCTTTCTTGTAAATTAGTGCTGGTTGTTCTGCTTTTCACTTTCTTACTGATACACTTTGACCTGTTCTGATACTCTTTACTTGTTTGATCCTTTTTCATCCTCTTTTATCACCATTGATTGTAGTAAACAATGAAAATTTACTTTTTTACCAAGGATTACAAAATGTTTAGCATTTCTATCCACCATTTTTCCTGCGGTATTCTGGTCCTCTTAAGTTTCTTGAGGATTTCATCAGTCTCAGTGTACTTGAAAAAAGTAGGCTAAATTGGAAAGAAATGCTTTAACTCATGTTCAACATAGAAAAGGTTCTTTAGACTATCATAGAGAAATCTTCCCGTAGGCAATGCCTTTGGTGCTGATGTACTAGTTGATGAACTGGTCTAGTTATCTGCATATTGTGCCAATTTATCAACATAATCTATATGCCTCATCAATTTATCATTGATCACTAAAGGATTGGGTAGCCCTTTGTTCTGCAAAATACCAAATTTCTCCATAAAAACATTAATTTCCTCTTGCATGTTTTGGCATCTCCTTTCCAAATTCTACATTAGAGACCTTTTGGTCAATACCTTCTTGACTTCCAGAATAGTACTTGTTCTGTCTTCAATGCCCAGTTCTTCAAGCTAGTACTTATTCTTGCTATTCAAAAAATTTATAAGCCCGGTGGCTTCCTCAGGCATCCTTCCTAATTCTTGCTTTGTCCTCTGAATTTCTTCTAGTGCTACTCGTATCAAATCAATCTGTTCAAAAATTATTTGTATTCATGGCCAAACATCATTTATTGACTGAGTGATGTTGGTCCAAAGAATATTTCTAATGTCTGCTAAGGGCTTGTCAAATGTGAGGTCTTTCTCTAATGATTTCACCTGTTGAGCTAACCCTTTGTTTTCCCTCGCTTTTTCTGCATAATTTATTTTTGAAATATCACATTTATGTTCTAAGGTAATAAATTGCTCTTTTATCTTTTTTAACTCTAAAACTTGGAGCTTCATCTCCTCCATTGATTTTATCAATTCATCTGTGCTTAAACCTGAAGTTCCTGTTGGTGCCGTTCTTGTACTTGTACCTGTGACTACTTCAGTTGTGGCCAAAGGAACATTGGATGCCAGAGCTATTGCTAGTGTTGAAGGGACTGCAGTGGAGACCACTGGTGTCACATTCAGAGGTTGAGAGGTCGACTCTCCCTGCTTGCTCTTGAGTGATTTTTCTAACTCTTGCTGGGTCTCCTCCAACTATTCATTAAGCTATAGGACCAAGTCCATAAGCTCCTCTTCAGACTTCTTCTGAACAATTTCTGCAGTTTATGGATGTCTTGACGGTTTTAATTTTAGCTGCTTTCTCAAGGCAGCTATGTCTTCATCTTTTTTCTTTATTAAGGCTTCTGTAGCCTTCACATACTTTGGATTATGACCCAATCCAATCACTAACTCTTCCAAATATTTAATTATGTTATCTTTAGCCTATGAGGAGGCTCTTTCCAGCTGTAATTGGACAGTTGTATTATTTAAAGAATTTTCTAATCTTTGGGCCATCATGGCCTTACCAGTCAAAGTTGAATATATCATTTCCCCTGTTTGCCTGTATAACTCAAGTTAATCCAAGGGATGAATATCTTTTGCCATGACCTCAAAATTTGTTTGAAGGTAATCTGCAGCTGTCTGAGGTTGTTGTACTTTAGGCTTGAGGAGGCTCATTTCCATTTTTCCCTCGATGCCGTAGGCTGACATCAACCTATTCTGATTGGTGGGAGCCATTTTTAAACATTGATTGTAGACTTGGATCCTTAATGGCTCATTCTTAGCTTTTATTTACTTGAATTTCTTTTTAAAATCCAGGTTCTCATTTCCTGGAGGCTTAAAGGATGATACTTCCACACTCTGTTGTCTCTCTAGCTCATGTCTCTGTGAACTAGAAGGTGTCCCTCCTACTAGGAAAGTCTGGTGACTATCTACACCTTCTTTTCTTTGGCTATCTATGGTTTCTTCAAAAATTTCCTCTTCTAAATGAGGATTTAGCCTGTGCCTTTTAACACCAGGCTGGTCTGATGGACCACTAGCAGGGGTAGCTACTTCACTATCTCCCTTTTTGTTTTTTTCCTCATTCAGAGGAGTCTGCAAAATTGGGGGCTCTTCTACATTAACTTGAGTTGGGTGAGCATGTGTTTGAGCCTGCTCTTGAGAAGTTTTAAGCTATTTAGACATGACTGATTGTTTTGTTGCTTGGGTGCTGGTCTCTGGTTTCTTTCCCTTGGATGTCCCTGTAAGTGGTGTACTGGTATCCTGTGAGTGCCTCTGAGAGGTTTCAGCTATAGAGGCACTGATCTCTGATGCTGACCTTTGAGAAGTTTCAAACTGTACCTGTCCAAAAGAATCCAGGTCAAGTGTTTTTTCAAGATCCTTCATTACATTTTCTATATTGACCTGCTCAGTATCAGTTTCTACTAGGGTACCTTCCCTCCATTCATCCATATTAGCAAATTGTTCAATCTCTGGAATTCTGTGATGTATGTATGGTGATAGTCTGTTTTTCATCCTTCTATCATAGATGAAACTATGGGGATCATAAGGAATCCAACTAAAACTTTTATGTAACTTTGGCTAATATTCTAGAATTTTCTCTGCTTCTTTCCATGCTTCCCTAGTGTTGCAGATGAAAGGGCCTAGTTGATTCTTGATTCTGAGTTGTGCTTTCTTTTTGGCTTTGTAAAAATGAACCAAATCTGAATTTATCATTTGTCTGTAATATTCCAATGCAAACAGTCTCATTGGAACATATATGTGCAGCTTGAATGGGGAAAGCTCACACCCATATACTCTGATTTATGTATGGTTCTGGTATAAATACCGGTCACCCACTCTGTATTGTTTAGAGAGTTGAAGGATCCTCTTAATGTTATCACCGATTCTATGAGGTAAAATCCCTGTCAGCAAGGTGGTCACTGGATGTACAAACTGATCAATGAACTCGTTACAGGAATAAGGGTTGGCATAAGATTTATGGAAGATGGAAGTCCAAAAGATGACAGACCTTGGATTACCCTTAGTATCAAGTTTCATGACAGAAAATGGGAATTTTTCTGATTGATAGTAGAGAATGAGGTGATATATAAAGGTGGAAAACTTGAAAACCCTTTCATTCTCCAGTCTCATGAACTGGTCATGAATTTTGTCAACAATGAAGGAGGCATAATCATACTTGACAGCAGGGGTCTGTCCAGGAGTAAATATAGACAACAACACTAGGGTCAGTTCATCTACATACTCACTAGTGTTGAATCCCATGACTGCAGATATCATATCGACTATGATTTTATCCATATTAGTGGAGAAAACTTGCATATAAGGAGGTGGATCCTTAGTTTGATATTTCTTTAATATGAAGGTCTAGCGAAGGTGATCAAGTTCAGATTGGGACATTTTGGTTGATTTCTCAAGTAAATGTCCAATGGAAATGGGGGTGAGGGCCTGGCTAGAGTGAAATTGTAGCATCTCATTAATTGATTCAGCAGTTATTGGGAAAAGGACTGTTTGGTTGGGAGACATGACTGCTCTACAGTTGGGGTCATAATTGGCATGGCACTGATGGATTATGTCAGGGAAAACATGAACAGAGGGGAGAAAGTATATGGGAAGATTGGATTCCCATAGTCCTATGGCATCATGGCCATTCAAGTAGTTGTCTCTACATTGGCAAAAGACTTTGAGGTGATTTTTATCAGTGGTTAAGTCTTTTATCTGGAAGTCCTTATCTGCAAGAGGCAGATAGTCTAAATCTCGATGAGGAGCATTAATGGGTGCAATGTTCAAAGCCACCAGGGTTTCCATTTCTGGTTCTTGTGGATTCAGAAAGGGAACTGAGGTTTTCTTTGCAAAAATGTGCAAGATAGAGCATCTGGAGGACTTGAATGGTGACAATAAAAATAGAATTATGGTGAATTTGGGCATTTTTACTCAATTTACAGTGGAAAACAAGAACTTGTAGGGTTTTTTGTCGGGAATTTGATAAATACCTACTTTTGGGGGACGAGCGATGAAAGGCAGGTACTAGGTGCAACTTGAGGATTCTGGGCTGCATCGAATGCAAGGTTTGGAGCAGGTTGGCGATTGAAACTTGAGCTAGTTGACCTCGACGTTCATTTGCATGGGCATACAGGTTTACAGAATAAAGCATTGAAAACAACTTGTTTGTTTTATTTACAAAGTCAAGAGTTGGCGGGTTTTAGGATTTCAGACAGGTGACATCAATGGCAAACGACATGATGTTTTGTCATTAGTGGGGGGCGGTAAGTGGTTTATATCGCACTGCTTATGGGGAAAGGGCGGTATTTAGCCTTGGGCCAGTGATTCCATAGAGTGGTTGACACGTGGCAGGGGCACAGTACATGAAACCGCTTTGTGATCGCGCGTTAACATGTGGTCACAAAGGGCTGTGTGATATGCTTCATAGTTGTCGGATGTGGGAGGTGTGATCGGATGTTTATCGGGAGATACGAATTGACGGGGGTTTAACAAAGGCAGGCCCGATATAATTAAGGATTATTTAATCATATCGGGGCGGCAGAATTGGCTATGGAAGTTATTAATTAACCATGAGGGTTAATTAACCCTTTTTTAATACGGCGGAAGGTCGGGGTTGTTAATTACTTACTGATTAACTAATTAATCCCTTTCTAAAATGTATTATGGTTATAATTTAACCAGGGGTGGGATATGTAATATTTCGGGATTATTATACAGTTACAATAATACGGGAGCGAGTAAAAATTATAAGGGATTTATAAATTAATACAAGTTAATATTCAATATGACATAATGAACGAAAAAGCACTAAGTATAAAAACATTTGATGTGTGTATTCAAACTTAGGCTTAAAGTGAAAAAGGGTTTTTTGTGGAAAAAATTGTAATTTTCCTAATTAAAATAGATTTTACTTTAGGACAAACTTATCAAAGGAATAAATGATTTATGAATGGGTATGATGACTTAATCAATGGTTTTAAGTACTTAGGCTTTATAAATTATTGGGCCAAAGGTCTGGTCCCTCTAGAAGTCAAAGAAATGCTCTGAGCCCCTTTAATTTAATAAATACCTTGGTACTTAGGGGAAATTAGTAAAAATTTAGGGAAAATGAGTAGAGGAGTTAATGATTTTGACTTTGCTTGCTTGATATGTCTTTTATGTACTGCATGCCATTGCCTCATGATGAAAATAAAATATTTGCACATTTGAACATCATCTTTCACCACATGTTATTCTGCAACCATCATCTACCTACCCTACCTACTTTAACCTAGCATATTTACTTCTTTATTAGGGTGCACTTAGACTAGCAAACCCTTATCAAACTTTTCTTTTCTTTTACATGGCAATACCTATCTAAGTCTACACTTATTACATCCAAGGGCTCAGATTAAATTGTTGAGCTCCTTTTATTCACTCTGCCTATCTACTTATCTACCAAGATTACATTGTTTGGTCAGATCTTTATTCTCTACTTCTACAACATGAAAAAATGAAGTAGCCAAGCTTAAACTATTTGACTATTCACAAATTGTGGCATAAGTGACAAACTGCACACAATTGTTTATTCTACAACAATAAAAAAGTAGTGGAATTTAGGATTGCACATTTTCTTGGTCTTTCTTTTGGTGGGGTTCATTTTCTTTCATTTTTTGACCATATTTTTATTCTTTTCACCCTTTGATTTTTCTTTTAGGGTATACCCTCTTTACATTTTCAAAATTTTTTGATTTTTTTTGAAAATATGGAAAACCTTTGCAACAAGTAAAGGTATGAACATATTACATTGCTCATCAAGTCAATCATGATATATGACACCTATTGGTATAGGGGCATAACAAGGCCCATAGCACTACAGGTATGCACGAGTCCTAATCACTTTACTGAGCATTGCAAACCTTGGTCAGTGCATTCTCCACTACCTTATTGAATGCTTCCACTGTCCCATTAGCCCGTGGGTGATAAGGTGTGCTTTTCTAGTGATACACTTGTAATTCCTTCATCAACATGCTGATCGTTTCATTCAGAAAGTGCATACCGCGATCAGTCATCAAAACCTTTGGACACCCAAATCGCGTCAGTACATACTCAAAGAGAAACTTCACAGTGGTCACACCTGTGCAGTCCTTCACAAGCTATGCCTCTACCCATTGAGTCAAATACTCGGTCGCGGTGATAGTGTACCGTGCTTCTTTCTTCTTTCCTTGGGGCTGAATGGGTCCCACAAATTCTATTTCCCATTTCTCGAAAGGTTGTAATGTCATCTATGGGTTCAGGGGAAGCTCATCTCTCCATGATGGCCTGCCAGTCCTTTGACACACATCTCACACCTTGTAGTAAGATTTTGAATCCTGATGGAGGGTTGGCCATCATAATCCTGAGCGTAGAATCTTCTGTGCCTTCGCCCTTCCTGCATAATGCCCTCTCATGATGCCCCCATGAGCGTCTACAAGGATACTGCTCCTTTCAAACTCGGTACATATCGTCGTAATACTTCATCAAACACCATTTTGTATAGATGTCCGACAATGACAAAAAAGCCAATTGCGTGCACCACTAACTCCTTTTTCTGCTAGACGATGTAGCCTTCCTGGGTATTTCCTATCGTTAGGAAGTGTATGATGTCTTCAAAGTGACCATTCGTGACACGCACTGCAGAGAGCTATGCGTCAGGTAATCCCTCCTCCAAATTAGTGGGCTCTTCCCCTGTTTTAATGTGCGACAGATGGTTTGGACCCATGTTCAGTCATCTAGGCTTCACAATAACTTCAAAATCATACTCCTGGAATAATAACAACCATCTACAAATTCTCCCCCCAACACAGGCTTATTGACCAGGTAGTTCAATGCAGAATGATCCGTATACATCTTAAAATGTCCACCCAACAAGTAGTGTCTAAACTTCTAGGGCGCGTATAACATGGCTAGTCCTTTGCGCTCAGTGGTGGAATAGTTCTTCTCAGCCATGGATAACCTCCTACTTGTGAATGTTATAGGATGGTCCAAGTCTTCTCCAATGGCCTATGTCAGTACTGCTCCTAGTGCTATATATGACACGTCTACATGTACATGAAACTCCTTCTTCCAATCTAGGAAGACTAAAATTGGCGTGGTGACCATTTTTCCTTTCAACACATCCAAGCTTTTCTGACAGTCCTCGTTCCAACAAAATGTGACATCCTTTTTCAATAACTTCTCCATAGGCGTAGTGATCTATGCATTGCCCTTGATAAACTTCATGTAGTACCCAGTATGTCCCAAGGTTGCACGCAACTGTTTCACACTCCTCAGCGCCTCCAAGTTAAGTATCATTGCGATCTTCCTGGGATCTACCATCAGTCCCTAACTACAAACCACATGACCTAGCAGAGTCCCAAAAGGAACAAAACACATACATTTCTTCAAATTGAGCACAATATGGTACCTTCAACAAGTATCTAGCATTAAGGGCAAACTGGTCACATGGTGTTTTACCAACCCAAACACAGTCCAATCACCAAAGTACACCTCCAGAAACTTATGAACGAAGTCTTTGAATGAAGAAATGACTATGCATGAAAAAATCGCAAGTGGATTCTTTAATCTGAAAGGCATTACAGTGTACTGAAAACATCCCCATTTAGTCACGAAGGTCGTCTTGCTTCTATCTTCAGGTACAATTTTATCTGATGGTACCCAGAAAACCCATCAGTGAAGGAGTATGCTTCCTGGCGACCTACATTATCCAATATCTCATCAGTGAACGAAGTCAGAAAAGGATCATGCACGCAAGCATCATTCAACTTTCTTAGATCTATGCATATCCTTATTTCATCCTTCTATTACTTTTCCTATACCACCATTGGGCTCACCCAATCATATTCTTATGTGGTCCCAATGATGCCTACCATGAGCATCTTATCTAAATCTAAGTGGACATTCTCCTTATACTTCAGATGGAGATGGTAAGTTATTTGCTTAACCGGATTCACATCGGGTTTTAACGTGATCTTCATAATGCTCAGGTCCCCTATTATCCCCTTTAACTCCTAAACTTGGTAGGGAACAAATCCTGGTATTCGCGGAGCAATTTGGCGACCTTATATACCATCGCACCATCCTAGTAATCTCCAATCTTCATGAATTTGAGCTCTGCCTCCATACCAATATTTACCTATTTCATTCTCAGTGGCATGGTTATACCCTGATTCTCGATCTGCGATCCCTCAACCTCGCAGTGACCCTCAGTTTTAGAGATATTAGTCTTTCGTGGGGCCCCGTCTTCTTCTTCAACAACCACGTTATATCATTCTAGTGCATGGCTCAGCTGAGTAGTCCAATTGGGCTGAATCAGATCCAAAGGATCCTATGGTATCCTAAAGATTGTTTCTTTAACTTCTTGTAGTGCTTCGTCAATATAGTCAAATCCATATTCGAAATTGAATGTCATTATGAACCCTTCGTGTAGAATATCCCATTCGATTGTGCCATGGCTGATCCAGGTAGATAATTGTGGCCACCCGCCAATTCCACTTGTACCCCCACCATTGCTTCTTTCAGTTTTTCAGTTTCCTTAATTGTAGAACAATTTACTATTTTTAGCAGTTTTTCAGATCCTAAACTTCCGGAGACATTTTGAGGCCTTAAACGATGATTTTTTGGAAATCTACCGCCAACAATTCTCTATCTAAATTCATATTTCTCACCGTAGTCCTCAGAGAGATCTTTCCAATGGGTTATCATGTGCGTCAAATGGAGATAATATGACCAAGTTGCGACCCCAGGAAGTTGGCTGTCCAACTCACCCCAACGGGGCCCATAAACTCTTGCTGTTACATCTCCTCGGGTTAGGGTTTTGGTTGTTTAGGGTTTTCTTTTATTGTTCAATAATAAAAATGCCCTTGAGCCTCATTGTAAGCCAGTTTAGGTGCATGTTGTTAGCCTACTATTGCAACAGGGTTTCATTTTTCATGATTGACATTTTTACATGCCAAATATGTCATACTTTGCAGGCTGCAGTTTTCCATATTTCAACAAAAAGCCATGGAGTGTGCTAGTTCAATGCCACTGCTATATTCCAATTTTGATGAGTTGTTCCAGTTTTGAAGAGCTTTTTAAGGGAGGTCCAAACAATCTAACCTTGGTCTCCCTAGGTTTCAATTTCCTGCTTTAGAATATAGAGAATGATATCTAACCAAACAGTTTAATCTTGGCAGATCTCTAGATAGGTAGAGAATCAAAGGGACCCAACCGCTTAATCTGGGCCCTTGGCAGAAATAAGTGTAGATTTAGATAGGAAATCATTCAAAAGAAAAATTGTAAAGCTGGGTTTGCAAGTCTAAGTGCACCCAAACCAAAAAGAAGAAAAAATGTTAGGTGAGTAGGCTGGGTAGGTAGCTGTGAGGTTGCAGAATGATGACTTATGATCAATTTTGTGTTACAAAGTGTTTTATCTCTTTAGATCACAGTGTAGACAGTTTTTCATCTGAAGGAGCTCGAGGTGGACATCACTAACTTCCCCTTCTTCTAATTCCCCAAGCCACTTACTAATTTCCCCAAAAGAGGTCAAGATCTGCTTGATTCCTCTTAGTTTCATCATTTTCCATGTCATTTGTCTTGGTGAAGATCTTTTTCACTCAAGGATTTCTCATCTATGAGTCACTTTTCCCTCGAAAATTAGCCTAAGGTCCCCTACCTTAGCGCCTACTTATCATCACCATATTCACCACTAACTCTACTATATAACTCCCTATCAGTTTTTCCCCTTCCCCTACTAAAAAAATGTATATAAAACTCCCCTATGTAAATATCCCCCCCTGGCAATATAGCCATATTTCTTCTAAGTCCGAGGAAAAATAGTCCATCTAGGGCTA